>JAIUSX010000047.1:10000000-10600000 GCA_026573805.1 Hesperophylax magnus | reverse complement strand
TCCGCCTCCACCTCCACCGCCTCCACCTCCGCCGACCACAGCCTGGCAAGCTGCACTGCACTACCTCCATCACCAACCAAGGACTTCCCGCCTCTCTGGACCACCCCGAATAACCCGATAAAACAAAAACCGCCCACGCCTCCCAAGACCCTCGCTACCACCAACCGCTTCCAGACCCTGGCCCCGCCCTCCTCAATTGACACAAACTCGGACACAATCACCACTGACGGAGCAGACACCACAGATCTGACAAACACCACCACCACCCCGACTCCCGCCCGACGTCCCATCAAAATCCCGCCCATCATCATTAAATCCGACACAAACTGGAATACCATCAGAAGAAAGCTGGAGAACGCCGGTGTGCGCATCTCTCACGCCAAAGCCATCCCGACGGGTGTGGTAGTCCACACCGCCGACTCCTCCAGCTTCAGACTCACCACAAAAATCCTTGACGAATCAAAAACCGACTTTCACACCTTCGAGCTGCACGAGGACAAGACTACTAAGGCAGTTCTGAGGGGAATCCCTACCCAGATATCAGAGGAGGAGATTCTCCT
The DNA here is from genome assembly GCA_026573805.1 of Hesperophylax magnus. Taxonomy (NCBI): domain Eukaryota; kingdom Metazoa; phylum Arthropoda; class Insecta; order Trichoptera; family Limnephilidae; genus Hesperophylax; species Hesperophylax magnus. The sequence goes on along the minus strand of JAIUSX010000047.1, from coordinate 10,599,440 downwards.
CGAACTCCAGGACCTTGGTCTCCCGGCCATCACCGTCTCCAGGATGAGGTCGGGACCCGACCGCACCAACGTCCCGATGGTCCTCGTGCAGCTGTCTCACGGCGAAGAGGGCAAAAAAATATTTAACCTCACTCACATCTTCCACCTAAGAATAAAATGCGAATTCCTCGACCACAAAACAGCCCCTACACAATGCCATCGCTGTCAACTGTTCGGCCACTCCGCCAAAGGCTGCCATCTCCCCCCCCGCTGCGTCAAATGCGCGGGGCCCCATTTCACCGCCACCTGTCTGAAGCAGAGAGAGGACGGCCCGGCTACCTGCGCCAACTGCGCCGGCCCTCACCCGGCCAACTACAAAGACTGCCCGAAACGTCCTGCACCCTCCACACCCATGCCCCGTCGAACTGAGGTACCTCCCCAAATCACTTTCACCTCCCGCCCAGTCCAACCATCCACCTCCTATGCTCAGGCATTAAACCCCCCCCACCAAATCCCCCCTCCTTCCCCCACCCCCTCTCCCCTTCCCCCCTCCAACCTCCCCCCCTCACCATCAACCTCCCCCCCCCACCCCCCAGCCCTCAGCTACCCCCTTTAGTTTCTCAGACATATTTAAAAATAACTTCTTTTCAAAGATCGGCGAACTCATCGCTGATCTACTCCCAAAATTTCAATCTGCCACCTCACCGGCAGACTACCTCTCGATTCTCTTTGTAGCAGCCCCTCAAATCATTGCTCTCTTTACCAATCAAATGGCTAATTCTACCAAGCCCTCCGCGCTACGTTTGGCATTCTGGAATGCTAATGGTCTTGACAAAAACATGCACGAACTACGAATTTTCACCAACACACATAATTTAGACATAATACTCATAAATGAAACACACCTAAATCCCTCACACACACCAAAAATCGCTAACTACACACTGTACCGAAACGACCGTTTACACTCACGAGGCGGTGGCACAGCCGTCTTCGTGAAATCTAAAATCGCACACAAACACAACATCACCCCCCCCTGACTAGCATTGAAAGTACCTCCATCACTGTATTCACAAAACATTCAGGTCCATTGAGAATTAATTCAATTTACAACCCACCTGTTCAGACTTTACAAAAGTCGGATCTTGAATTACTTCTCGATGGACAAACGCCTACTATTTTAGCGGGGGATTTTAACTCAAAACACCCCGATTGGAATAGTAGGCTCACCAACAAAAACGGACGTATCCTACGCGACTTTGCCAACACTCATCCCGACATAAACATCGCAGGACCCATAGAGCCAACTTTTTTCTCTAGCATCGGACACAGACCTGACGTACTTGACATTGCCGTTTTTCACAAAACATCCTGGACATACAGTATCGAAACCATCTGCGACCTCTCCTCCGACCATAACCCCGTGTTGCTAACTCTCAACGAATTCTCTTACCCCCCCCCCCTCAAAAAAAAACAAAAAAACTGATTGGACCTACTTTTCGCACAGAGTCGGGGAAACATTATCCATTAATCCAAACATTAAAAATCCCTCAGATTTAGATACAGCGGTTGACGACTTCGCGAAGACAATAATGTCCGCAATTGACGAGGCCTCAAAACCCCTCCCCACACCCCCCCCGATAAATTTCAAGGAAAACCTCCCAAATTCAGTCAAAGATTTAATTAAAACAAAAAATATTTTACGCCGCCACTGGCAAAAATATCAAAATCCCACCTTGAAAACTTCTATAAATAGAATCCAAGCCCTCATCAGAAAAAAACTTCAAGAGCACATAAATTTCACCTGGAATATGAAAATTCAAGAGATAAATCCACAGGACGGCTCTCTGTGGAAATTATCCAAAACTCTAAAAGCCACCCCCACCCCCAACCACCCCATACACGCCGAAAACGGCCTCGTTTTCGACGATCTAGATAAGGCAGAGGCGTTCGCCGACAGTCTAGAAAATCAATTCAGCCCTAGTTTTAAACACGCCGATCTAAATCACATTGCCAATGTCAACCGCAAAATCAATAATGTTTTAAATAATCTCCCCAATACAAACATACATTTTACCACCCCAGCCGAGGTTATCCGCGCTATAAAAAGCCGGAAAAATAAAAAAGCCCCCGGCCCAGACGGAGTAACCAATTTCGCTCTTAAAGCCCTCCCCCAGAAAGGAATACTAGCATTAGTAAATCTCATCAACACAGCCCTCAGACTGCGCTATTTCCCGAAAAACTGGAAACACGCGCACGTCATTCTCATCCCAAAACCGGGAAAAGACCCCCTCTTCTGCGAAAATCACCGTCCAATCAGCCTTCTATCAAACATCGGTAAAATCTACGAACAGATCCTTTTGACACGGCTCCTCAAGCACATTGACGAGGTTTCAACATTACCTGAAGAGCAACACGGTTTTAGATCAAATCACTCCACCCTCCACCAACTTCTCAGAGTCTCCGAAATCATCATCGGTGGCTTCAATACCAAGCGATCAACTGGCGCCATTTTCCTGGACATAGGCCCTTTACCCGTTGCTACACTCAAACTCAAAAACTTCCATACAAAACAAACTACTCATCTACAAAACACAAATACGCCCCATCATGTCATACGCCTCACCCATTTGGGGCACAGCAAACACAAAAAGTCTCGCCACATTCCAGAATGTCACACTTAGAAGATTCACCAAAAGCCCTTGGTTCGTCCGTAATAGTATAATTAATTCAGGCACGAAAATCCCCCCATTTAAAACTCATGTGGTAGAATTAGCCAAAACATTCTATGCGAAACTTCCTATGCACTCAAATCCCAGCATAGCATGTCTCGGGCGCTCAAGTCCCGACGACGAACCCACCTATCCATTCCCAGTCTCTATAACCTTCCCCCCTTGATGAGTGGACTTAAATAAAAAATTAAAATTGCAACCAAATATACAAAAAAAATATAGTATACATTTACAAACAATCAACTTTAAAAAATAAAATAATAACGATTTTCTAAAAAAAAAAAAAAACAAACACAAAATTTACAAAAAATATATGTAAAAAAATTCCTATAATCAAAAAAAAAAATAAAATACAAAAAATATAGTATTTTAGTCCTATAAGTTGCTATAGGCAGCCCACTCATCGGGTAGAAAAAAAACCATCCCCCAGGTACTTTACACCCTCAGTTCGCGAGACATGGAGATTAACTTCCCCGAAACTCGTAAATTGCACAATAGATACCAGAGAAACAAATCTTTTGTTTTACTTCCAGAGATATTTTTGGACCAAACTGCATTGGAACCTGGACGATTTAACGAAGACACATTTCACAGAGCCATTGGCTCCACCCTGTTTTTGGGGCAAGCCTTTGGTCTCATGCCAGTCGTTGGCATTCTCGGAAATGACGCATCTGGTTTAAAGTGAGTTTTTTATGTTTTGCATATTGCTTATTACTTAACCGTATCAGAAATTTTTATTGTTTTATTGTCATATAAACATCCTTTCTATTTTCTGTATTGCTCGATGAATACAAATCAGATTTGAAATATATCTTACATGGTTTTGAAAATAAGTTACCTATATTTGAGATTAAATCATTATTTTTGCATTTAGTATGGCTCAATGATTGCGAATCTGATTTAAATTATTATATTATATCGTTTTGATCATGAGTTACCTGTATTTAAGTTCAAATCTTTGTGTGCCTCCACTATTTTTGTAGATTGGTATCAAACTAGCTCTTGACTCAATCAATTTTGTGTTCACAACGATTTGTTTTGATAATGTTATTATTATTAGTTTTACCCTTAAAATATATAGCTAACTGATAGTTGAGAAATGCGATATTCCTTGATTTATACTAAAAATAAAGACATTTTAAAATCTGTGAAGGTATTTATTTTCAGATTCAAATGGCGTTGTTGGCGTTTCTTCTACACTTTGATGGTATTGACGGGAGGAGGCTTGCTGTGCTTTTCCTGCGTGGTGCGCATTTTTATAATGGGACTGGACGTTCATAATTTCGGAAAGTATTAATTATTTGAATAATAACTATATGAATTCGCAACCCTGCGAGGAGTAGGATTTTATTTTATTTTTAAATATATGTTGGTATTGTTATAACGTAACGGAATATTGTACCCAGTGGGAAATGGGAAATGCGCCGCGGGCATCATGGTAATGCTGTATGGAATATCAAAATGTGGTACACAAAAAATGACAGAATCAATCATTGACACGAACAAAGGGAAATATTTTTTCCAATTATGGACGCACGCACTGTATGCAAACTGTTTTGAACAATTTTCGAACAAGAATGGTGGCCATTATTATTTTACCTTCCGGTTTGAATCGTTGAATAATTTTCGATTAAATCACGAATACATAATCGTGGTGAGTTCTTTATAATTTTAAATCATGGAATGCGCGTACACTAATTAATATTTAAAAAAAAAAAAACATTTAAATGAGACCATAATATAAATAATGTTTCTATAGCAGAGTAAATTACTAGAAAATTTAAGACTCATACCAAATGCAGCAAGATAATTTTTCCATTATAATAATAATAATAAAATAATAATACTTGGATGACTTGTATATCGCCGTTTTTGTGCAAAAACACCTCAAGGGCGCTGAACAAACTTATAATACATTTCTACAGTGATCTATGTTATTACTTAACTATTTATGGTGAAAATATACAGTACAATACTTACCTGGTAGGTCACTTGAGATTAACACTTAATTAACATTTTCTAATTGTTTATTAACGAAATTTAGATACAGGATTTAGGACTTAATTGAAAAATTGAAAATATCTGGAATTTCTCTTAGGAATGGTATATTTATTTTAAGGGTACGACAGCTTAAAAAGGTAAATTTTTAGTTTAGACCTGAATTCTGTTTGACTTGTTATGGATCTTAGTTCCGGAGGGAGTTTATTCCAAGCCTTCGGCCCAGATACTCCGAAAGCAAGATCACCAAACTTAGTATTTGGCTTGCGCTTAGGTTCTATCAGTCTGCCTACAGCTGATGATGTTGCTGATTATGCCAGTAAAGCTTTGTTAAGAGGTTAAATTTCAATTATTCTCTTCACTAAAATTTCATATATGCTCGTATAAACATATTGTGATCTTACAATGTGTCAGTGTGCATTTTAATTCGTCTGTTTAGGAATGCTGGTTTTCTACGGCAGTACGTTTCTAATCCAGGTAATGTTTCTTCGGCTGGCCCCCTCCTGGCCCCGTCTCAGCCGTGCTATATCTAGAGAAGAGTTGAGGAGACCGCCGAGAGAACCGCGGGGAAGAACCCTCAGAACCAAATTCAAATTATTAAGCTCCTTCTTGCTCTCCGTGGCTTTAGGTTGGTATTTTAAATAATATTTAAATCTTTATACCTACATTTAAATAATTGTCTATGGTTCTAAGTATTTTTTTTCAGTGGAACATCTACTCAGTATCTGTTCTGGAGTGATCTTGGTTTATGGCTGCGAGAAGGAAAAATCTATAAGTGAAGGTTTCTACGTCATGGCATATCCTCAAATATTTTTTTACACACCGTATAAGCTTTGGAAGGCTGTTTTTTTGCAGGTACCTTCTCAAAATAAATTTGTTTTTATCATCCTGAAATATTAAATAACGTTTTACATGTTCTAGTTATTTTGGGCAGCTAATTGAATACAATCAATGGGTAACCCTTAAGTATTTCTCAAAATTGAACAGAGATTGATAAATATTTTTTACCGTAACGACCAGAAATAATATTCTTAGAATTATTTTGGAAAGTTAATTTATACTCTTTTCAGTACTTAAATTTTGCTGCGACTTTCTATTGGAATTTCATGGATTTATTCATTATGTTGATAAGTATTGGATTATCACACGGCTTTGACAAACTAAATGAGTGCTTAGATGCAACCATTGGAAAGGTTTGGAACTTCATGGATTTATTCATTATGTTAATAAGTAATGGATTATCACACGGCTTTGACAAACTAAACGGGTGCTTGGACGCAACCATGGGAAAGGTTTGGAACTTCATGGATTTATTCATTATGTTGATAATAATCGATTATCACATGGCTTTGACAAACTAAACGAGTGCTTGGACGCAACCATTGGAAAGGTTTGGAACTTCATGGATTTATTCATTATGTTGATAAGTATTGGATTATCACATGGCTTTGACAAACTAAACGAGTGCTTGGACGCAACCATTGGAAAGGTTTGGAACTTCATGGATTTATTCATTATGTTGATAAGTATTGGATTATCACATGGCTTTGACAAACTAAACGAGTGCTTGGATTCAACCATTGGAAAGGTTTGGTTAAAACTACTATTTTTAACCGACTTCTTTTTCAGATACACCAATTCATTATAATACCTACCTAAGAAGGCCAGTTATTTAACATAATTTTAACAATTCATCAAATTTCAAAGTTAATTTTAAAGTTATGTAAAAGATCTATTCGAGTTCTGCTATCATTTCAGTTGTGTGAAACAACTGACCAACAGTGTATAGTATAATAACAGAATTTGAATTACCTTCAGAGAACTTAAAAATCAACTTTAGAATTTAGTTAATTGTTCAAATTCTGTGAAACAACTGGCCCTAAGAACGATTCCATGCCAATTTTTGTTTTATCAGATTAATGTACACGCTTTTGAAAGGTAATCAAAATTATTTATGTACACGTATACGTGTCTGACCTCTTGGTTTTCTCTGAAATTTGGTTGCAGGATTTACCAGAACAATTTTGGAGAGGGACAAGAAGCGAATACGCGCACTTGGCGCTGCTGGTCAGGAAGATGGATGAAGCCATTAACGAAATAGTTTTGCTCTCCTTTTCCAACAACCTTTACATCATCTGCCTTCAGCTTTTCAATTCTTTGGAGTAAGTTTCAGTCAGCACAGAAATTATGGAATCATCAACAGTGTGATTAAAAAGTGTTATCCCTGTTTCTGTTAAATTGTCCATTTTATGTTAATTTATGAGTTGAATTCTTTTTTTCATGCAAAAAAAAATTGACATAATTTTTTTTGTATTATTTCACCCGCCATGGATCAAATATGGATATTTTATGGCGGGTGAAGTATACAGATTGAATTTATTAATACGACAGATAATAATAATTATTGAATTGTACCATTCAATTTGATTTATAAATATTTTATGTCATAATTAAATTAAGTATGGATTGTGAGACATGTATTATGAAGGGTGTTTAAGTGGTTTAAAAATTTTATATGGAATTTTTTATCAATAAATTGTAATTCAAACATGATTAACGCTAAACGATTTTTATGAAATAATCAAACGTGATTTGGTAGTTATTCATTTAGACGTGGAGTGACAACATCATGTTAATAATATAATAACTACAGTAATAGTCGTCTAGCTCCAAATCGGTATAATAAACAATATATTTTCCCCTTGATTATTATATAAATTATTTTTATTAATTGAATAACAATATTATTGAATAAGTAAAATAGAAAAAAATGGAGTTGAAAAATTCATTAAATATTATATCACACGTTACATCATTACAATCATAATATTTGTCTAATTTAGACTAGACATATCCAAGGCCTTTGACCGGGTCTGGCACCGAGGACTTGTCAACAAATTGCCTTCTTACGGACTTCCCGCATCCCTGTGTACGTGGATTGCTGATTTTTTAAGGGATAGGTCGATTCAGGCTGTTGCTGACGGTTTCACCTCATCCTCACACTCTATAAATGCTGGCGTCCCACAGGGATCGGTTCTGTCTCCGACTTTGTTTTTGTTGCACATCAATGACCTTTTGACATGTGCACCGATTCATTGTTACGCGGATGACAGTACAGTTCATGATAGCTTTTTGTTTGACAAGCCCCCAAAGGGCACACAAACTCCAACGGCTCGGAGGGCTTTGAAGCAGAGAATGGACGGTTATCTCGAGAGTATTTCCTCCTGGGGTAAAAATAATCTCGTCGAATTTAATGTTTCAAAGACCCAATCCTGTCTGATTACGTCTAAAAGGGATCTAAATGATAACCTAGTCTCCTTCAACGGAAGCAATCTTCCGAACAGGCCTTCCATTGATATGCTTGGTGTAACTATAAGTGACCAGCTCAGGTATGGGGGCTCCATCGAAGCCAGAGTAAAGCTGGCCTCTCAGAAGCTGGGCGTACTGTACAGGGCCCGCAGATACTTTAATAGTACACAACTGCTGACCCTGTACAAATCGCAAGTGCGCCCTACTGTCGAATTTGGCAGCCATCTCTGGTCCGGAGCCCCTAAATACCTGAAAAAAACCCTTGACTCTGTGTAAAAACGGGCGGTCCGTTTGATAGATTTCCCAATCTTAACAAACGGACTGCAATCTTTAGAGCACAGGCGTCAGGTAGGTATGCTGTCCTTGTTCTATCGGTATTACAATGGAAGATGCTCTGAGGAACTAGCGTCATTGATCCCTTCGGCACCGGTGCGTAGTCGGGATACACGCCAAACGCGCGCCCAACATTTGTACACGGTTGACATTTGTCACATGAGAACGGGTCGCTTCTACGATTCGTTCTTAAGTTCAACAGCTCGGCTGTGGAACGAACTGCCGGCCTCTGTGTTTCCTCCCTCCTACAACATGGGACTCTTCAAGACCCATGTTCACTCCTTCCTCTCCACAAAAAGACCCTCCACACAGCATCCCCAAAGATGACATAGGCCCTGAGGGAAATTATTTTCTTCAGGGCCTCCTGTGTGGAGTTAATATAAAAAAAAAAAATAATAATAATAATTTTTTCAGTTCCGTCCACGACGAAGATGAAGTTCCTTGTGGGAAAAAGGTGGATGGGTAAGAAAATCTTTTTTTTTTAATAATTTTAAATTATGGTTCAAAACTGCCGTATAATTTATTTTATTAATCCTAAGTTAGCCCACACACATCGTCGGGTGTACTAATGATTTTATAAACATATATATAAATTAACATTATTTGACAAACACAACATATCTTTAAACATTTTGAATTTAAACAAAAACAAAACATTAATATTTGAGGAGGAGATACTTTTTTAATTCCTTTTTAAAATAAATCATATTTTTAATCTCAATAATTTCATTCGGAAATTTGTTATAGAGTTGAACTGCCTGGTACATAAGAGATTTCTGGGTGCTATATTTCTTCCTTGCGGGCAATCTAATTTGTTTTGCATTTCTCGTCCCATGTCCGTGTATCTCTTGATTTTAATGTATTTTTCCTTTCATTTCCTTAGACACAATCACAATGTTTATCTTATTTATAATAATTAATACATTAAAGTTTATAGTTTGCTTCTCTGTACCAAAATGTAGCTCCTTTAACATGCCTCTTATCGGTGTGTATCAGTATTATTTTAATTGTTTTTTTTTAATTATACAGTCTGAATCTTTTAAAAAGTTCAACTTTGAGAGCCTTGGCACCCAGATAATTAATTTATTCTATTTTTTATTTCTTCAGCAATATAAGCATTTGGGTCCACGTTTAGTTAAAATGTATTTAGTTTGAGCCATGTTGACACAGTAACCAAGTAACTATTTATCTTTTTGAATGCTTTCTTATACTTATCGTCCGCAATATAAATCAGTGCATCGTCTGCAAACAGTCTTATTTTGTAATTTTTTAGCATTTTTACTATATCATTTATGTAGAATGTATACAATATCGGACCCAATACCGATCCTTGCGGTACCCCTCATTTTGACAAAATGCGGTACCCCTATTATGACGGTTATGAAAAAATCATGCAACCCAAAATGGCCATTCAGGTTTTGAAGATTTTAACAAACCTACCTGGCCGTGATATTTTTGAGTTATTAATTTTCCACTACGAAAATAAAGCATATTTATAAAAAAATCTGTTAATGTTGGTTGATAGACCTCTATGAGTGGAATCAAATAAGCGATGTTACGACGTGTCTCCCGGATTGCGTGGATTTATCATAACACGGCAGAAAAGAGAACGGACCTCACCCACTGTGTAAATCTTTCCAGAAAGAGGTAGATGTACATATAATGCAATATGAGAAACGAAAAGGCAAATCTCTCAAAAATTGCTCATTAGTCGAAGTCGTCAGCAAGACCTATGGCTTATGGCTACATTTTATGATCAGATCTAAATGACAGAGTCTTCAAACCCTATATAATGTTCTCATTTCTTCCTCAAACTCTTGCTAACCAAAGTTCTTCAATAGTGATGATACAGTTGTCCTATTAACTCCCGACTCGGGGGTATTGTATTGTGATAGCATAAGAGTGATATTATTTACTTCGTGTTATCTTTCACCTTTCCGATGGACTGGTTTCTGTTCGTGTCCTTATCAGGCTCTCGGGTCCCCCGGACTTTAGGGACTTGTAGTGTGATAGCATAAAAATGATTTTTTTGTTCCAGTGGGATCACAACGGGTATTTACTTCGTATTCTCTTTCACCTTCCTGATGATCAGATTTCTGGCCGTGTCCTTGTCAGCCTCTCGGGTCCACACCTCCGCTAGGAGACCCCTCATGGCATTGTACTCTGTCAGCTCTGAATCCTTCTGTATCGAGGTTGCGTTACTTTACTTTTCCCTGTGTTCATTAATAAAAAAGATGTCAATTTGAAAGTGTTATAAAAACACTTTCACAGAAAAGAACTACTGTGACGTCCTCTTATTACGCTGACATTAATGACCACTGCATGAACTTAACACATCATTTCATATTTTCTGTTTTTTTTTAATGCATGCGATATAAAAATATTTTATAATTTAGAACATCCCCATATACGTATACGTAGTACCTGCATACTTTACTCGTTATTGAGTTATTTCGTAGATTTTTAGAAGTATTTTTACTGTTGATATGATTGTATTTCTGACTGTTCAGAAATACCTATTTTTATGCATTATTAGAAAAATCGTTGAAAAAATTACAGGTGCAACGATTTTTGGACCAGGTGACCACGGATACAGTTGCACTAACGGGCCTCAATTTCTTCTACATCACACGCGGACTTATATTAACGGTTTGTATTTCTTCTACATCACACGCGGACTTATATTAACGGTTTGTATTTCTTCTACATCACACGCGGACTTATATTAACGGTTTGTATTTCTTCTACATCACACCCGGACTTATATTAATGGTTTGTATTTCTTCTACATCACACGCGAACTTATATTAACGGTTTATATTTCTTCTACATCACACGCGGACTTATATTAACGGTTTGTATTTCTTCTACATCACACGCGGACTTATATTAACGGTTTGTATTTCTTCTACATCACACGCGGACTTATATTAACGGTTTGTATTTCTTCTACATCACACGCGGACTCATATTAACGGTTTGTATATATATTTTTGAATTTATTCTTCTGTCCTTCCTATCCTATTCCACCCTGGTTATTCCCGGTCACCCTATACGGCGATGCTTCAAATTTTAATTGGTAGACCGTTTCTTCGAAGACCTTATGTGATATTATTTTTTCCATGATTTTAATACTTATATATTTTAGAGCGAATCATCTTCACCTCCCTGCGTCATTGAGTTTCAGTCAATCGTCCATTTAAAAACGTAAATACAATATTGCTATAATTTTATTGAAAATAACAATAATATTTTTATATTTTAGATTGCTGGAACAGTGATAACCTACGAGCTTGTTCTGGTGCAATTCAACGCGCCCGAATCACCCGTGTCTGCCAGTATCACCATCAATGATACCTGTGGAATACCCATCACAGCAACTGTCCCTAAAACATAAAATATTTTTGACTAGCTGAAGTCCCCGGCGTTTCCTGTCTTTATAGCTCAATAACTTTTCTAAATCAGATGTAGACAGCATTTGTCCTTTTATTTTGAACGTCAAATGTGCAAAATTTCATCAAATAGTGTGAAAATTCTGCTTTAACGGGTGAGAAAAAGGGATGGGGTGGTTTTTCGAAATCTCATGTAGACAGTTATCTTCATTCTGTTTTCAACGACACCTGTGGACTTCTTATCACTACGACTAGCCCTATATACCCCCAACTATACTCTCGGTCATTGTCACCATCAATGACACATGTGGAATACCCACAACGGAGATGGGGCAAAAAAAGGCAGTGAGGCACGGAAAGATGAAATTACACCGAATGCAGTAGAAATAAGATTCCTGACCGTTGGGAATTAAGCATGGTAAAGCCGTTTTACTAATGAGGAGATCCGAAAAGAATGCAAGGTCAGTGTAAGAAAAATAAATAATAACAAGATTGAGAAGGAAGTACGAAGAGGTTAAAATATAACGCATTTATGTTTGAAAAAGTAATCGGGGCCATCCCACGAAGAATGTCAAGAGTCGGAATAATATAAGATTATATCTAAAACGATCAACTTGAATGAGAGAGTGTGTGCCATAAAAGAGTTGTGGGTACTCGTATTTTTCCACTTTACTAATTTCCCATAGAGGTAAATGGTAAAATGTTTAGTTACCACCATTTTTTAGAAATTTTGCGCCCAGTTGAAACCCAGCTTATTGTTTTTATTATAAATATGTTTCATGTTCACCCACAGTTCTGATTCTGCGTTCCGCAGTTTATTTAGATGAATTCATTGTATGTTTTAAGAAATTCAAAAATAATATTTATTCAACAAATTAATGTGTTTTATTTTTAAACTCGGTGTCTAAACATAGGTAGGTACATATATAATCATACAATGTGTTACAAATTTTTGAAAGCCATAAGGAATTTATGAAAGTGAATGAATTTGACTACCTATACAAATTGTAAAAGAACCACCTCGTAAGTTGCAATAGCACCCGCCACCTAAAAGCAAAACATTGCACATATAAAAGCGACTTGTTCAAGATACCGCATGGCAGAATAGATGTTCTAGCACAGTATGGCATGATAAGAGGAATGTTGCTACCGAATAAAATTTCCAATACAGTAGATATATTTAGTTACTCTTTAAATAAGCTTTAAACTTTTTTTGGAAAAATATGTAAATAATGTAAAGAATGTCAAAATATAAAATGTTGTACTGTAACTGGATAAAAAATCTGTCGTACAGCAAATAAAAAAGTATATGTATTTGAATTTTTTTACTTACACCCAGCATGAAATTACGATTCACAGTAAAAAATCCCATCCCCGAAAAAGCAATTTCATCATACACCAGTTGCTGACTCAGCCTGTGTACCTGAAACACAAAATATTACGCACATCACAACTCACAAGGAACCGTCACATTCATAAGTACTATATATAATATAAACAATTGATGTAAATAATATTATTCCCTCACGAAAAATAATATTTACCGATTCTGCTTCATTGTCTCCTGGTAATCTTGATAACTCATCTCGTTATATTAATTTCATTCTAAAAAGGAATATTCACCCACTCTGCTCTATGCTCTCCGGATATTTTTGATGTTCACATTGGAATATTATTTCCAAGCTACTCAGTAAAAAATTAACCCACTTCTTTATAATCTTCTGTTACTCGTGATATTATGTCAAAACTATGTGCAAAAAATCATGGAGCTAAAAGCCATCATCATGATTTCCTGGTGCCGACGATACTCTTAACCTGAACAGTAAAACCACTATGTCTGGAGTCGAACATAAAACATGTATATGCCTACGCAGAAAATAAATCATCTACTTTAACGATATTAATCCCTAAGTAAACCAGGACAGTTCTGGAAATTATTACCTTCTTGCGCATTAAAATTACACCCATTCACTTGATGGCCTCCTGGTACGGTCTTTATTGCAAGCTTAGTTTAGAAATTAGCTTCGAAAAAACCGGAAACCCGTTGATTTTAATAATTTGCAATGAGCCAAGCAAAAAAAAACTTACAACATTGGGTTAATGAAAAATGGAATCAGTTTCAAGAAGTATGGGTTTGTATTGATGTATAAGATTTCCCAATTGTTAATCCATGGGAAAATTTAGCAAATAAGACACCACACGTCATCGCTTCGAAATTTACAGTTCCGTAAATTAATTCCGGGATGCAGCGAAAAGGATGAAGATTTCCTTGATGGCAGCCAACCTCCGATAGGAGATAGCACCAGTATAAGAAGGCATAGGGACTCACCTCATGGCAATATGCTGTAGTGGGGCAGCACCGCAATGCAGGCAGCACTCGTCTTGTCTCTATGGGTAGGGAAGCGGCCGCCAGAGCAACACACGTAACGCGAGCGATCATAAAGCCGAAGGAGCCAAAAAAGTACAAGTCGTGCATTAAGCCATTATTTCCAGGCCTGGGAACAAAAACTTAGTGTTAAGATAATTTCCGTATGTACAGTGCAACCCTGTCATCTCATATTATATATTTTAATTGCGCAACCTACCCAATTCCGTTAAACATTTGCAAACATATAAAGAAAAGATTGTTAGCGAAAGAGAGCAGAACCAAAGGTCCAAGCAAAGTAGCAACTTCCCTTCCTAGCTCCAGACCTCCGCAAAACAACTCCCTCGCGTATTTCCACTCGGTGGGACGAGTGTTCTAGGAATAAAAATAAACAAATAGCAGTATTAGGAACATGAAAGCAAGAAAACAGTCTTTAGATGAGGTGTAGAGTTATATGAATGAAGTTGTTATCATCGGTAACCTACATTAATCAACGGTTGTGAGAACTAACTGGATGAACCCAAACTTAACCCGAATTTGGGAAACCTACAGCGAACTGTTCCCTACAAAATATCTGGACCCTCCACTTGTAAATGGATCAAAGAGAATTAAAATTAATCCAAAACCTAAATGATTGTAAACCAAAAAAAGATTCTTTAGGTTCAGAAGATTGTGACAGGCTGGCTTTTTGGAAAGAATGATAGGATCATAATCAGAAACTATAACCAAATAGGTGACCCTGTAGAAGCAACCCGAGAAAAAGGCCGACAAAAAAGTGAACTGACTGTTGGAAAATATTGAAGCAGATTTTTAAATGCCTGAGGACTGGAGCAGAATGGCTATCGACCAACATCTGTAGAAAACATTTGTGTGGCTTGTGGCTTTAATATGATATATGGCTGAAGTGTATGTACTCGTACAATCAGCAAGGTTACCTTGATGTCCATTTTCGATACAATGCTGTTAATGTGCTTGAAACGTGTGACAAGTCCAATGCTTAGTTGGATTAGAAACACGTCTTGAAAATTCCATGTAAAAGTTGCTATCTCGCTTGTCAGTACCACGAATAGTCCCAATGCCGCGTTGTAGTTTACTAAAAGGATCACAAAATGTTTAGTAAATCAAAAAGATTATTAAATACAACATTTTAATTAACTTTTCATTGGTTGCCCTATTTACCTAAAGTGAAGACGAAACAGTGAGACTCCATGCTGTATTCGAATAGGCAAGACTGGAATGTTGAGTTTCCAGCTTTTATGGCATCTTGGCATTTCGATGTCTTGTTGAGAACACTCATTGAATGTTCGACTGAAAATATATTATGATTAAATTTGAACGTATTTCAAGAAGAAATTGAACTTGATATGGGTACCTCATCTGGTGAACACACGTAGAAATTCTGGAAGACCTGCGGAAACCTTATTGAGAATTAATAGGATTACAATAATATGCGTTTAAACCATTACCAATTTAATATGGAACTGTAAGTGACAGAACGAAAATATACTAAATACAGTAGACGTAAAAACAAACTAGATACAGAAGGCATGAAAACTCTTCTGGTGTGACAAGACATAGTTGTATAGCTTGATAGTTAGGTTGGGTTAGTTTAGTTTAGTTTATTTATTATTTATTTATTTATTGTTTAGGAACATTTATAGACTATTAACATGAAAAAGTCATAAGATAAGCGCTGCAAAAAGCGTAGATGTCAACTGTCCACTTAAAAATGTTCACAACATGCACAGTTTAAGTATCACTATACACTATGTATTAACAAAAAATATAAACAGCAAAATATAAACAAAGGCAAAAAAAGAGACATCAAAAAAAAAACAAAAGCAGTATTAAAAAAATGGGAAAACAAATAGAGTATATATATATAAAAAAAAAACAAAGAAACATTCACAATCTATTGCTAATTTGCTTTTTAAAATAAGCGAGACCATTTGCATATATATATCAATGTAGTTACATTCAATAGCATTGTACAGACGACACATTCGAGACAATGGATTGAAGTATGCAATATTGTTCTTAAATAATTCTAGATGGAATATATTTTGACTCCTTAGATTACATCTATTAGGAACTTTAGTAAGAATATTGCTCAGACAATGAGTTGTTTCAAGGTTGTCATGAATAATTTTATGTAGACATATTAAGTCAGCAAATTGTCTTCTTTTATCCAGGGTCGTAAAGTTAAAGTATTGGAGTGGTTCCTCGTTTTTGAATACTTCAAGTAATGTGGGTTATATTAGTTTAGTTTAGCTTAAGTTAGGCTGTAAATGTCCACGCGTACGCGTTGATTACTTGCGGAGATGTATGTGAATGAATGAGGAGCTGTAGTGCCACGCGATTCGCTACACGCTGCGTATTAGGACCATCGGTGCAGCTCGTCGATGTTACGTCATCGGTCGACTGACGGTACGCGCGGCACTTTTTCAGCTTTAGGATTAGATTTTAACTTACTTATCCCGAAGGTAAGCACCACGAGGGCCACTACAGTGATCTTCAGCCGTAGCGGAGGCGCTGGATGCAGGGTGGCGCGTAACTCCTCGTTGCGCCAGCGTGCCAATAGCCGAGGCCAGCCGCGGGCCACGTGCCGCAGGATCATTGCCGACACCCACGCGTTAGCGTAGAATATGGCGCCGGCCATCTTGTTCACAATGCTTACTGGGGAAAACAAAGCATTGGTGTTGTTGCGAAGGGGTTGGTATACTGAGTTGAAAAATTATTTTAACACTTTGAATCAGTTTAATAATAATGAAAAACTATTTCATTAGTCGTAAATGGAAAATAATGCTAAATTATTGAAGACAATATTTGCGATTCTTAAACAAAAATTTTCGAAATTTTGTTTCAAAATCGCTGATAGTGTCTTCAATAACGGTGTAATGAACTAATGGAAGAAATGAATTTCGAGCACTCGAGGAGAAAAGCATGTCAAACACTCCAACGCACGCCAACCAAAACAATGCCCAAAGTGTCACTAAATGCTGTGGCTCAACAATTACACCGTAGTTCAAAACAACAAGGTCTAACATAAACCACCAGGTTCAAAAATCTTCTGAAGGCAGCGCGGCTAAAATGGCCGGTTAACCCTAACACTGTGGTCGCCGTTACAGCTGATGCTGTAGACATCGCCCTCACTTCAACAAAAGCTGAGAAAGCAGCTGGATGTGGCGGAGTTCTCCCAGACTTAATGAAACATGCTGGGCCACGGACAAAACTATGGATCGCAAAACTATTCACTGAAATTTTCTAAGCTGGAGAAATACCAAATACCTGGAGAAAGATTATAGTTATTGCGATCCTCAAACCCAATAAGCCACCAGAGGATCCGAACAGCTACCTGCCAATCTCGCTTTTAAGTACCATGTACAAACTTCTAGAGCGAGTTGTGCTCCGCAGACTTACTCCAATTCTGGAGAAAGTGGTCCCCTAAGAGCAAGCTGGCTTCAAACCAGGCCGTAACTGCTAAACTGACAACACACATTGAATCTGGTTTCCAGAAACGGCTTAAGACTGCGGCAGCGTTCATTGATCTCTCTGCGGCCTAAGACACAGTGTGGCACAAAGACCTCCTCGTTAAACTCTACAACAACATAGAGGATGGCAACACAGTACGACTCATTGAGCAACTGCTAACTGGCCGTACCTACAGGGTTTTTCTAGGAGGGCGAAAAAGCAAAAAAATACCCCTCAATAATGGCCTTGCCCAGGGCTCAGTGCTGGCCCCATCGATTTTTAACATCTACACTCGAGACCTCCCTCACACTAAAGGCAAAAAATTTGCTTACGCAGATGACATCGCCGTCACAGCTCAAGCCAAAACCCTTAAAGCAGCAAAATATATCCTCAATTCTGACCTAAAGGCTAAGGAAGAATATTTCCTCAATCGGCGACTAAAGCCAAATGGGTCGAAAACACTTGCGACAGCTTTCCATCTTAGCAATTCACAAGCGAATGCCAAACTCTGTGTTCAGTTTTATGGAAAAAATATTTACCATGACCCCCACCCCCGCTATCTTAGAGTTACTTTGGACAGGAGCTTGAACTACCGGCAACACATGGAAACAGTGGGTAAAAAAACTAGGACAAGGATTAACTTAGTTAATAAGCTAGCTGGAACTAGCTGGGGATGCGACGCCAATACGCTCAGAACAGCATCCATTGCCCTGGTTTTCTCAACGGCTGAATACTGTGCTCCAGTATGGGCTAGAAGCGTCCACACTTCCATGGTAGACGTTCAACTTAATGCCACAATGCAAACCATCAGCGGGACTACTCCTCTCCCTTGGCTCCCCGTACTTGCAAACATAACCCCGCCAAACATCAGGCGAGAAATTGCAACACTGAGGGAATACAAGAAGGCGCTGTAAAAAAGCGCAATACTTTTGCACGAAGATGTCGTCTCCCACCCAGCATGCCGCTTGAAGTCCCGAAATCCCTTCTGGGCGGAAGGAGAGAGGCTCCTCCGATTACCTCTCACCCCAGAAGATGGAAAGCAGGTGGAAACTAGAGTGGCAAACGGCCAACGTGGGAAATGTCCATCTCATACAGGACCTCAACAGCCTGGGTTCTCATTGCCTCGCAAAACCTGGTCCGCCATCAATAGGTTAAGGTGCTCCCATAGCCGCTGTGCCCACATAATTCACAGATGGGGCTTTAAAGAGTCGGCGATGTGTGAATGTGGTGCGGTACAGACCACCGAACATGTCGTCAACGAATGCCAGCTCCCCGGCGGGATTGACGAGGTTCACATGGCGACGCCTGAGGCCCTAGACTGGCTTGCAGACCTAGATGACCCCTCTGACCCCTCCACCATACGAAAGAAGATCAAGTGTCTTCAATAATTAAATATTACAATTTGAGGTTTTACTCTTTAAGTTAATCCAAAAATATTGCATTTTAAAAGTAATTTCATTTATTAGGCGGCCATTGTTATTAATGTGAAAGTTGTAAGGTTAGTTCATTTTCTCGATTCCGTGATAACTCCTCAAAATGACAATTCAACACACCTATAAAAAGTGCTATAAAGTTATGAAAGGTGATGAAACGAAAACCAGGTTTTGTTTCATAACTTTATAGCACTTTTTATAGGTGTGTTGAATTGTCATTTTGATGAGTTATCTGGTCACCATATTCAACCAACATTGGAAACTTACTAGATTCGTCAGATTTAGCAGAAATAATAGTCTTCACTGCATATACCACAGCTGTTATAAAAATCCAGAGAACTGGTATTGTTGAGAAAGCTGAAATAATGGACAGAGCTTCTCTTGGTCTGTGACTGAGTTCACTGCGACCATTTCCAACTCCGCGAACTGGAAACAAACCAAGCGCTCTAACCACGATCAGAGTTCCGGCCATGGAACTCTGGAAGGAATCGCCAATGGGTTCCGGGAAATTCTGGAAAATAAAACTCATTATAGTCAAAACACCCAATTCCTAACCAAAACATATAGTAAAAAACCATTCCAGGGGGGTATGGGTACCGCCACCCCGGGAACCATTTATTGGATAACCAAGACCTCTCCCATGTCACCCCAAGTGGTTCTATACGTTTGGTGAGGGGTGAGATTTGTCTAGGTCTTGGCAGCGGATGCGTCACCTACTGCGTGGCAGGCCAGATCGTTTGAGGGAGATCCAGCACCTCTCCAACGGGACTCTATGAACCCATCGCCCTACACCGCAGTGGGAGAAATGGATTAATTCGTCCGTCACACACTGACCCACCCCTTTATACATGTTTGCTTCCCAGAACTTCATCTTCTTTATTTCCTTAAAAAGAGCAACTACACAGCATCCCCAAAGATGACATACGCCATGAGGGAAATTAGTTTCCTCAGGGCCTCCTGTGTGGAACTAATAAAACATGTCTAAAAATTCATGAAAATCACTTTTATTATGTACCTACATATTGTGTTTGCATGAATGACTCATACTTGAATTTAACAGCTCGGCTGTGGAACGATTTGCCGGACGCTGTGTTTCATCCCTTCCAAAACATGGGTCTCTTCAAGACCCACTCCTTCCTCTCCTCAAAAAGACCCTCCACACAACATCCCCAGAGATGACTTAGGCCCTAAGGGAAATTAAGCCTTCTGACAAACAGTGTTAGGAACTGGATATTTTAAAGAAATCTCGTCCCCTTTCAAATAGCCAACGTTGAACACAGATAGAAAAAAGAGATATAGAATTATTTGGCTTTATATCAGTGTTCAATGCGTTGTATATTTTAGGAGCGATGAACCAGAATTGTTGTTGAGCGAATGTCGTTCTAGTTATTAATTTGACTAGGTTATTCTTACCCTAAAAGGAAACCCTCTCGAGGTAACCGTCGATTCTCTGTTTCAAAGTATAAATTAAGGGTATTTTTTTCTTTAATATTAAAATTTCATACTAAAATTCATTTTTAACGTTAAAATATGATATTCGCGCCAAAAAGTTGCATGACATTGGGGCGCACACGGTATTATCCTTATACCTACGTAGCTCACGGGCTAAAAGTTTGCTGCAGTTTTAGGTGTACTCGCCAGCGGGGTTAAACAATTGCTCTTACGTAAATTTGAACTTTGTTTCTACTTATTCATTTTTACAAAAACGTTAATTTTGTCGCCCTGTCATTTGAGTTTGTATTGTGTGCGAATAGCTCAAATATTACCGCTTTAAATTTAACAAAACCTTCTAAAATGTCTAGAGATAATGCTAATTATTATTTGTACCGATGTCTAAAAAATACAAACGTTACGATGCAATTTATCGATGTTCTAGGAAGTTTTTATACAAAAAATGGTGGATGCAATCTGTTCTCCGACATATTATTTTATAAAATGACATTATATTAACATGTTTTACAGTAATTGTGTTTATGAATGGACAATTATGAAGATCACATTAGACGTACAAGAGTACGAAGTACGAAGAGTCAGTAATTAGACGTCAGATTTCGTTCGACCAATCATGTTAGCGTTAGTAGAGTATAACTTTAAAAAAAAATTCAAGTACGATTTATTAATTCTGAGAGTAAAAATATAGAATATATGTTTATTCAGAATCGGTGTTTTTTGGTCTACACTCTACATGAACATATTTTTCAAAAATCCAAATATTTTTTTGTCAACATCCTTATTGTTGTTTTTTTCTTGTTCATTATGGAGAGGAAAGGAAGGTCTGTGGTGGGTAGGAAGCTGGGGTTAGTATGACCAGAAGTGATGAATCAAACCCACCCACTGCGAGGCTAGGCAATGGGCTGGGAGAGTCCGGCTGGAGAGTTCGCCCAATGTGCCCCAAGCGCTGCTGTTCTGGTAACCGCTTGTAAAGGTCAACCGGCACCCGCCACCAAGACCCGGACAAACATTACCCCATAAAGTCCCAATTTGTATGGTATTTTCACAAAAAATGGGTGGAAGGTTTAAAGTTTATTTTTGAGATTCTGATCATTGTACTAAAAATGTGTAATTTTAAAATTTTGATTCAGAATTATTGATTTGAAAAACCGCAAACTGGTTCCAATTGGCTACAACGTCATTATGTCATAGAATCCACGACTAATCACAGAGAATGAATTTGTTTTGTTTAGGACCAGATGTTTCACAGAATTTTAATAATTCATAAAATTTCAAAGTTAATTTGCAAGTTCTGTGAAAGTTCCATTCTGTCACTATATCATTATGGACTTATTTCATAACATCATTTAAACAGAACCCTCATAGAACTTGAATATAAACTTTGAAATTTGATGAACTGTTAAAATTTTGTGAAACAAGTCTTCCTTAACCCCTCCAGCGTTTGAGGGTCATATATGACCGGGCGTCCGTATTTTAGAAAAGTATTTTTTATCTTTTTTTATATTATGCGGAAATGAGTAGTTTTTTTGACGTTAGAAAGATAAATAATAATTCTTTCCAGTTTACCTCAAATATTTGTACTGGAATCCATTAACAAAATCCTAAAAATAGCCAACATGAATAATCGGCTTAACTTTATAAATTATTTTTTATTATATGAAGAACGAGGTATAGTTATAATCACATCTATTTTATTGTTGTTTATTGTAGGCATATTATAGGTTTATCGTTTGTTGAATTTACATTCGTATTATTATTTTTCTTATTTGCTGCTTTATTCTGTTTTTTTCTTCTATTTTTATTAAATATTCTAGTTGACAGGTTAGTTTTATGTTTCTGAATATCTATCTGTGAACATTAATAATTGGTCTGTTTTTTTGTTATCCTCTTATGCATATTGTATTACTAAGACTGTTTATGTTCCTCAAATAAATAAACCCGGGCACCCCTTCTAAGTTACCAAACGTAGCCAGCCAATGGGAGTAAGCTATTGCAAAGGTGATGGTCATCCAATAAATGATTCCGAGGACGGCGGTACCCATACCCGCCTACCAAGTTAATATTTCAACCAGACCGGTTGACCAAAGTAGCTAAGTTGGCATCGCGACTAGGTCCTAGTATTTACCTTTTCAAAATCTCCATTGGATCTTTTTAGTGGTGTGATGGAGCTACTGGAACCACCAAATAAATTCTTAACCCTCGCCAATGAGCGGAACGTGTTGCGCATGAAGTCATTATATTCATCACGTTTTCCTGAAAACCTATGATAAAAAATATTTTATGAGGGATAAAGATCATAACAATTTTGCAAAAAGTTGAAAATTTTTAAATTAGAAAATATTACATCTTTTTATGAACACGTGTTCCGACATCCTCATAACACATTCGTGTTTTACTGGTGTTTTTTTGGAATCTGTCAATTCATTCGTTAAATACCCGCAACCCCGTTTTTAACAGGAATACGAATTTTTTTTATTTCAAGTTTAAAAATGGTTATTTTTGTTCCTAATACTTGATCTTCATTATTGTTATTATTTAAATTTAAATTTGCGAATCTTTAGCGCAGTTTTATTTCGATTACTGTATAATAATGACTAGCCATTTAATAGCTGATAAAGATTCGAAATTTTAAAATTGGAAATTCATATGTCATACGGCATATATTCTGGTCTAGTAATGTGTAATTTCCATCACCTAAGAAATTCTAGAAATATAGTACTAAAGGATTCACATGTTTTATACTGATTTATAAATGTGGAAGTTCTAACTATACAATTGTAAATGTTCTCCAAAATTCCCTGGAAAGAATCTCAGACTTGTTATGTCCCGAAAGAAACCATTCATCTGTTCTGAATGCAATTAGTAATGTTATCCAAATTGACCCTGGTAATAAATTACATCTTTGCGATTCTTTCAAGGATAAAGAAACCATCTTGTCACTTCGAATGCAATCAACAATGTTCTCAAAATTTGTTTTGACAGCATCGCCATTCCATTGTAAGAATATTATGTACTAAATACACAATTTGGCTGTCCTGAAACGGGAATCCTTCCAAGTTGGACAGACAAAGGTTCATTTTGTTTTGTATTTTATATATATATTTAAAATAAATAAATAAATTTTAACAGTAATTATTTGAATTTAAATTAGAAATATTTTAAATCAGTAAGTTTTCTCCGTGCACGCAGCATCCACAAACATCCTGAGGGAAACCCTCAGTGCCTTCTATGTACAATTAATTTTAAAAAGTCACACGCGAAATTTCAAAGGCCGTCCCAATTAACATATCTTTTAAACAATCACCGAATATTGTATTAGCATATTGTGCTTTTTTCGTACTATGTGGACCAACATTTAAATTGTTTTAAACTCGAGAGATATTTATATCAAGTTGTTCTCTGGTAGGAGCCCGACAAGATACCATCACTAGGGGTACGTAAATTTCGTTTTTACGAAATAGATGCGATAAAAGCGAAATCTGCATTTTATTTGCGATATAAGCGAAATTTGAAAATTAAATACTTTCGCACCTTTTTATACGTTACGTGCTTTCAAATGTTGATCAAACGCGCTAACAATTATTACAACTCTGTTCAAAACAGACAGAGACGGCTATTTTATCAACCGAAAATTCTATCGATCACAGCATGATGTTGAAGACAGCAGCTCAAAAGAGCTTGGATAAATTGTTGGTACACATGGGGCCGAATCCAACAAATGAGTGCTACAAGCACATTGGCAGATTATTTTGTCCATCGGAAGCAGCAAATGTGCCCTCTTCTTCTGTCAATTCAAATTCCATAGTGGAAAGCTTCGCAAAAATTCCGTTTTTTAAAAGTGTACCACAAGAAGAACTAATTGACGGGTACTCTCATTTTCACAGACAATTACTTCGATTGGTCGGCCAAGAAGCTCTTGTGGATGTAATGCAAGTTTTAGTTACATCAAAATCTTGCTACCCTGGATTTGCAAAAGCAGCTATTCAATGTCTCAATTGCCCTGTCAATAGTGTTGATGCCGAGAGGTACTTTAGTATCTACAACATTGTCGTAACTGATCGCAGGCAAACAATGAAAGATGAAAATGTAGAAATTACAACAATGCTAGCCTTTAATTGAGTTTTTAACACTGTATTTTTTTTTGCGAAATAAATGCGAAATTTTCTATTTTGAGTTTTTTTAAATGCGAAATCACGATTTTTTATTTGCGAAATTTACGTACCCCTAACCATCACCAAAAACTACTGTTAAACCAGCCCCGTCCAACAAGTCAGTCATATTTATGTAGCATTTTAATTATTCAATATTTTTAACTTAACATTTATTTCAAACTAGCTGTACCTCGCCGCGCGTTACTGTGGCACAGTTTGTCTGTGCAGATACAGAAACAATAGCGCGTGCTGCTTTTATGGCGCTATTTTTCTAAAAAAGCATGTCTGTCCAACAGATGACGCTGTTTTTAAAATAAGCATGTTTTTACCTGTCACAGGTGACATCTATATAATATAGGTATATAAAAACACACGCGTATTCGAAGGCAACGTTGTGTCAAAATTTCGAAGCAATCGGTGAAGAATTTCCGGAGATTTAAGATTTTGAACAAACGAACATTTACATTTTTATTTATATTCAGGATATGTACCTTTTAGCTTTGAACTTCATTTTAAAAAGTATTATTTTTAAATACAAATTTCTCTTTACTCAAAACCTATTTCATATTCGTCTCGTATTCAAACCAAAGCACGTTGAATTTGAGACTGTTCAAACATTGACTAAACGTAATTATTTCAAATGTGAAACAATATACGAGTAAAACAAATATCTATAAAGATATGTTTATAAAACAATGTGTGATTATCACAATATTTTAAACACGAAAGAGTTAAATTGTTTGCGTGACACGTTATATTGCCGTTTATGTTTTACAATTACTACAATCTAACTGTCATTACATTTTGTAATCGCTTACCCCTTTGTGTCAATCACTTCAAATAACAAGTGGATTTATAATTGAAACATTTCAATTCTCCAGAAAAATTGGAAACAATTTTTAATTGTTTTATATCTGTGGGATTATAATAATAGGCACACTTTGTACTTTGTGTTCTAGTGATTAAAGGCTTATTCCCGTGTCACGGAAAACTTTGTACTTTGATTCTAGTCTAGTGATTAGAGGCTTATGCCCGTTTCACGTGACACACTTTTTGTACTTTGTGGTCTAGTGATTCGAGACTTATGCCCGTTTTACGTGACACCTTTTTTCATCCAGCTTGTCTAATCGGGATGAATAAAGGACGTGTTCTATTTTGGTAGTTGGTACCGTGAGTGACGGGTGTTCTTATTACCGATTTTCGTACAGTTTAAGATGGTGGACGTTATTTGACACATGTTTGACACTGTAGGACATCTGTCATCTCTAATTGATTTACGTAACTATATTACGCAAAAATGGTATTAGAATATTAGACTCCATGCTCCATTTAATGGAGCTGCTTCTCGCACTTATTTTAAGAACATGGCTTCCTTAATAGAGCAAACATGCAATAATCCTTAATAATATGTACATATCAGTTTGTTATTATGGTTATAAATTATAATAAAACAAAAGGCCCTTATATACATACCTCGTACTTTCAATCTTTTACCGAAAAATATTCAAGTGATTACTAAACTTCCTCAATATTTAAAAAAATTAAAATTATGGCTTTTCGATACAGCAGTTGAAATTATTTATTTAATTTGTATCAATTTATGTTTCTCATAAAACATTCGCCATATATTACACTAAACACTTATAACTTCACTATAAACAGTTTTTATACAAACCGCTTAGACAAAATTTAATTTTAATTTATTTATTTCCATACATACATACAGTGTCTACCAAATATTTACATTTGTATATAATACATAAATTTAGAACTGTTGTTAATATGGTGTTTTTTTTATGCTGGGTGTGAGGTAGGTTTGAGTAGGTGACACTGTGGTGGGTAATGTTATATTTTTCGTGAACACCTCACTGGGAGAATAAAATGTAATCTTGTTTTTATTTTATATGCCCACAGTTTGTTTATTTCTAGGTACAATAATATAATAACTTAAATATATTACCCACGCACAGGCTGCGCCTTAGTGGGTTCCCATTATTCGTATTGATTTATATAATATTGTATGTAATTAATGTAAAAATTTTGAAAAATAAAGGAAATAAAAAAAATAAAACATTAGAGGAGGGTAAATGTGTTCCACCCCCACCCCCACCCCCCTATCGGCCTCGGAATTAGCAAAATAGAGAATAGTACTCGCAGATTACATTACCGGAAAAGAAATAATAAGTGGTGTAAGTAGAGGTCCCAAAAAACTTTCTAGCCAACTTTCCAATACTAAACACTTCCCGTTGTGTAAATCCAGGCGTCGTGAGTTCAATTCCTCGGCTGGAAAAGTTCTACATTACGACACAAGCAACTGTAATTGTAGTGGGAAAATTTCAAATATTGTCATGTTATTCGTAACCCGGAAACAGCCTTTTATAACAGAAATAGCCTATCGGGGTCTTTCTTAAACCGGGTTGCGTTGCATCTCAAAGACCCATGAATTAGTTGCATAGAGTATTTCAACAAGGTTGGAACAAGGAAAAAGGTTGTCTTAACCCAAATAAGAGAGAGAGTTGTAAGAAGAGTTCTGTAAAACTGGCATCTCATATGCTGAACCGTCAAGACAACAGCACTAATCTGTTTTTTGAGCACGCAGGTAAAATGTTCAATTCTGCGATTGTAGATTAGAATGTCCAGCGATCAGACGTTATTCTTTTAGCAAGTAAAAGTAGCCTTTCACCAACATTAAAAATCTGTTGTTGACACTAAATTCCTGGAAGGTAACAACTATTTTCAAGACAGCTTGTAGAGCAAGTGAGGGATGGAGTCACTTTAGACATAATTCAGCTACTCTTAGCTGTAAAGCTCTGTTGTTCACAAAGAATTTGCTGAGGCAGCTCTGATGACTGTGTGGGCCCTTGTGAATAGTGTTGACGCAGATTTTTTAGTCGTTATAATCTTGTATTGACAGATCGTAGAACGAACATGACACACTCTACTCTAGAAACATGTACCATGTTGAGGATGTTGAGTTTCAATCAATAATTCAATAAACATGTTTCAACTGATTTTGCTAATTTAATTGTTTTTCCCCTCTTGCCGACTCTCATTCCTTGGCGTTATCCTATTTAGCTATAAACGCTATGAAAACGCAAAATTAAAGCTATTTTTTCAATAATTAAAGCTATATTTCTTAAAAATTAAAGCTATGAATGGGTGTCTCTACTAGTCCAGTCAAGATGTACATCCGTGCTTGCAAAAGGTCCAGTCATTCTGAATTTTTTATATGTTGTTAGGACCTAAACCAGTATTAAAAAAAAAAATTTGCAACTTCGAAAGTGCTGTGCGAGCGGCGGTGGACCTAAAAAACCAGGAAATTTTCGGATTTTTTTCAGTTTTTGCTCAATATCTCAGTAAAGGAAGGGTCTGACCGGTATAATTATAGTACATACTTTTAAAGTAGACTAAATTTGCTATAATTTGAGACCAAATAAAGCCATACACAGCTATTAGTTTTCAAGATACAGTTCTTCAAAAATAGGCAATTTTTTCCAAAAAGTGAAATTTTTTCGAAATGGTCACTTATTTTGTAAAATAATTTCTAAAATACGCATCCCACGTCAAATATTATATGAAATAAAGTTGTTGTAAATTTAATTAGCTTTCATTTGAAACTAAATTAATATCTGTAGACTTCACGGTTCTCTCAAAAATGGCAGATAACCAAAAACAGTCATAAGTGGATTTTGGGTGAAATGCAAATAAACTGTTCTCACGTCTTTTTATGGTTTTATTGTGCTGTGAAGTAAATTCATTTATCATCGTGGGTTTATCCTAGGGTTATAATATAATTACGACTATTTCAAATTTCAAGTACCCATTAGTACCTATACCCATGGGTACCCATATGAATGGGCACGCATATTCACGAGCTGTTCGAGCCCACATTTTGGCAAACACTGGCCAGGATGGATAAAAGTGAATACGACGTGTTCACAAAGGGATCCTTCACCATTCGCCGGTCTGACAAGTTTTGGTCTGGGTTGTGGTCAGACCTAACAATTGAGCAGAAGCTGATGCGATCCATGAAAACCTACTGTGGGTTGACCCAAGGAAGAGGAATCTCCGAAAGTGTTCTGGCAAGGTGGACAACAGGAATGGTGTTTATGTTGAACATTTGTGAAGAATTGGAAAGTTTATGCAGCTTATCATGTCATACTGGAGAGCAGCATGTAGACATGAGACCTTCTCGAATCATCCGAAATAATAGTGATGTGGAAAAACTAAAAAACTGGTTTGCTCTCCACCCTCCATTTCCCAAAACTGACAGTATAATTTCTATCAGTAGTGGTTTACTGGCAGGTCCTGAAATTAATTGCCACACAGCCCAGAGAGTTGGAACGGAAGGAGTAATGAAAATTGTGGGGAAAATGTACGACAAGGTAGTATAAAACGGCATCGATCACCTCAACCGTTAAACTGCCGGACAAAATCAGAAGAGTGGCTGTGGATCCGCTCACAATTTTTCAGCGAGTGTGTATTGCAAAGAAATCTGAACAGGATTTACAGGATGACTTCAAGTATGAGTTGGCCCCGTTCCCGATGTCTCTGTTCAATGAACAAAGGGATGCGCAAGGGCACAAAATCTACTCTGTACTCTGCTTTCACTCCTCTTTCCAGCCACACGCCGATAGATGCCAGCACTCACGTCATTTTGGATGTTGGCTACCTCTTGCACAAGGTCGTGTGGCAGCGGAAGAGCACGGTTCGAGCACTTTTGGCGCGTTATACCACCTACGTCCGATACCACTTTGGGAAGAACATCTCCATCGTTTTTGACGGCTACCCCGAAGATGCTACCAAAAGAAAACACCAAAACAGCTACGCAGCTCATTCCAGCTACGAATTGACTTTCGATGAATCCACAGTAATTCAAATTGCTCAAGAGCATGTATTGGGCAATGAAAACAATAAGAGACGCATTATAACTCTTCTCTGTGACGCCTTTCAGAAGGAGGGAGTAGAAGTGGCTGTTGCCGAAGAAGATGCTGATCGAGAGATCGTCATGATGGCGTTGTCAAAAAGAACAGATGCCGATCGGGTCGTCATAGTGGGAGAAGATGTCGACCTGCTCGTTCTTCTCAATGGTTTAGGCGCTGAAGAGACAAACGTCTATCTTCCGAAGAGCACGAAGGGTGAAACTGGTTGCTGTCACTACTCTACGACCTCCTACAACAACCAGGACTCCCAACAATTACCAGGAACGGTACTATTTACCCACGCGTTTGCCGGGTGCTCTACCACCTCAGCACCGTTTGGCCAAGGAAAGACCAAAATCAGCACACTTCTGAGCAAGAGTGAACCACTTGCTGAGCAAGTGGAGGTCTTCCTTCGGCCAGACTCTACCCCACAAGCCGTGAGTGAAGCAGG
This sequence comes from Hesperophylax magnus, assembly GCA_026573805.1. Taxonomy (NCBI): domain Eukaryota; kingdom Metazoa; phylum Arthropoda; class Insecta; order Trichoptera; family Limnephilidae; genus Hesperophylax; species Hesperophylax magnus. The sequence goes on along the minus strand of JAIUSX010000047.1, from coordinate 10,569,452 downwards.
CATCAAGTGCTTCGTGGCTCTATATGGGGGTGACATCGCGAGGGATACTTTGGATTTCCTGAGGTATAAGACTTTGTTACTTCAACAAACATAAACCTCGCCCGTTTGCCACCGACGGAAGATGCTGCAGGCCACCAAGTAGCAAGGTGCTACCTCCAAGTGCAGAAGTGGCGGGGAGTCAACTTGAATCCCACTGAATGGGGGTGGAAGCTGTCTTCTCAAGGACTCACCCCCATCCCCACCACGATGGATCCCGCACCTCCTGCCCTTTTGCGAAAAATTTCGTGTAAATGCAATAAAGGATGCTCTGGGAGCTGCTCGTGTAGAAAGGCTGGGCTCCACTGCTCCGTCCTGTCAGTCATGCGGTGGCAAATTTTGCATTAACGTCCCGGATGTGGAGCTGAAATGCTCGGACGATGAAGATGACCCGACTACAGACTGGGCGCCTCTCCCAGCTAAGATAAAAAGAAAGATATGATTTGGCAACCAAGACACAATACCTACATGATTTATATTAGTTTTATTTTTTGTGTACATGTAATTTGTCCTTATAGTAGGTACCATGATGTTTGTACAAGCATTTTGGTATGTAGGAATATAAAACAATGTTTGAAGATGACGTAATTCCCGATAGATGTAATATCTTTTCTTTTTTTCATCAAAAATCTGTTAACTGTTTGATAAATAAAACCATAAAAAGACGTGAGAACAGTTTATTTGCATTTCACCCAAAATACATTATGACTGTTTTTGGTTATCTGCCATTTTTGAGAGAACCGTGAAGTCTACAGATATTAATTTAGTTTCAAATGAAAGCTAATTAAATTTATAACAACTTTATTTCATATAATATTTGACGTGGGATGCGTATTTTAGAAATTATTTTACAAAATAAGTGACCATTTCGAAAAAATTTCACTTTTTGGAAAAAATTGCCTATTTTTGAAGAACTGTATCTTGAAAACTAATAGCTGTGTATGGCTTTATTTGGTCTCAAATTATAGCAAATTTAATCTACTTTAAAAGTATGTACTATAATTATACCGGTCAGACCCTTCCTTTACTGAGATATTGAGCAAAAACTGAAAAAAATCCGAAAATTTATTGGTTTTTTAGGTCCACCGCCGCTCGCACAGCACTTTCGAAGTTGCAATTTTTTTTTTTTAATACTGGTTTAGGTCCTAACAACATATAAAAAATTCAGAATGACTGGACCTTTTGCAAGCACAACCCCCTTTTCATGTTTAACTTGACTGGACTATACCCATTTTGTATTTTGTGGGAAAAATCTGGGAACTGACATTTCTTGATTTTCCAACCACATTCAAAAATAATATTTTCAATAATTGTGAGAATATACTATAATTTCTTTTTAAATATGAAAAAAAAAATATTTTTAATGCTTAAAAATATTTTTGACGCACGAAAAAATCCGATCATGACAAGTTTATCAAAATAAATGCTAAAATCAATATAATTTTATTTCATTTTGAATGTAAGGGAACTTATGGGGATGTTGTGAGGAATTTGAACATCTATTGTGGGTATTTTAGAACTTGTGTAATAGCAACCCTGAAATTAAGCTTCTTTTTTTTAATCTGGCAACGCCGACATTCTGGTCAAATTTTGACAGCTTCTGATGACAGTGCTAACCTGATGTAACTGTGTTTAGGCGTTTGCGGTGTTCTATTTTTAAAAACTCATAGAGTTGCGGTGCTTTAAATATTAAATTTACTATCTATTTATTTATCCAAGCTATCAACAATCAACATGTCTGCACCCCCGGCGGTAAGTCAAGCTATACTAATTCATATAATTAACTTGTAGGTTATGTTTTTGGGACTCAATATAATAAGAGATTGAAGTCATAATGTTAAATATATTATGTATTCTGTATACTAAAAGATTAACATGTTTAATTTTAAAACAATCCAATAGTTATTTGGCCACGTATCTACTTTTTTACGTTATTTTTCAAACCATACGTCACCTTCCAAAATTTAAAGTATTTTTTCCGATTTCCAGGCCGCGCCGGCTGCTGCAGGCACGTCAGTGCAGGAATTTAAAATCAGAGTTCCTAAAAACCAGAAGAAGAGGCACCATGTTATGAGATTTAATGCCACTCTCAATGTGGACTTTGCAAAATGGTCGCAGGTCAAGATGGAGAGAGAGAATAACATGAAGGAATATAAAGGATTCGATGAAGATCAACCAAAGTAAGGCGGAACCTTGTTTATTGTATTTATGTCTCTCGTATAGTATAAAATATAGATTTACACAATGACATTATAAACAAATAGACATGTTATTGTCTCACAAAATGTGGCAAGTAAAAAATACACTTACGTCTCCAGTAAATTCTTCATTAATTCAAACGTTCATTCAAGTATGATAAAGATAGACATTCAATGAATATGTGTGTATTAAAGAAATACATATAGAACCGGCCATCGTTTAATTTCATTCAAGTATGATAAAGATAGACTTTCAAAGAATATGTTTGTATGAATGAAATAGATATAGGACCGGCCAGCGTTTATGTAGTACTTAAAAGTTGCTATGAATACTACACTCTAAATCACTAGTGTGATTGAGATGACAATATCCTTACTCGCTTAATAACGATAATGAACTTAGCAACACAGTTTAAGAAGGACAATGTCTCACAATGGCTGCTCTGCAAATTGTAGTACAACTTACTTGTCTGCGCAGGGTGGTCAGTTAATGTCAATTCCTTACACTTACCAACCCAATGGGACAACGGGCTAAGAGGAAAACAGAACGCTGTATGCGATGACATTCTGCCAGTTGTCCTTCTTATACGTATTCGATGCTAAGTTAGTTGTCTCCGTTTCTCTAATAGCGCTTAAATACAATCGGAATTATTATTTTATTTATAATAATAAATCATTTTCTTGTATTTACGAATGAAATCTTATTCCTTTTGCTTTTACTGGTGTTTACCGGGTAATGGAAACAATTTCTCATCACACAGTTTAGTAGAACAGTTTATTACTAAATGGAAAGGACGATAATTACACTAATTACTGTATCTTTTGCTTGCCACTTTGAGATCTCTTCAACTGTCTGTAAGTGTTTTGTAATGTCATTGGGTTTACAGTGATGATAAATATCTTTTTACATAAAATGTTTGCAAACAAAGTTTTTATGTATTTTCTATGCGTTCCTGTCTACAATACGCCAACTTGGCAATATTTGTGTTTATTTTTTAAATTTGCCGCACTACATTAATTTGAAGTGTTCAATGTTCCATTTTCAAATATGGCAGCTTACTTTATTTATTTTTAAAGGTTACCGCTTTACATTCATTTATTATTTGAAGTGGTCCTTTTTCAAATATGGCAGCTCACGGTGTTTATTTTGAAATATTGCCGTGTTACATTAATACAAGTGTTCCATTTTGAAATATGGCAGCTTACGGGGTTTATTTTGAAATATTGCCGTGTTACATTAATACGAAGTGTTACGTTTTGAAATATGGCAGCTCACCTTGTTTACTTTTAAGGTTTGGTGCCGGTTCTGAGTTTGGGCGGGATGCCCGTGAAGAGGCTCGCAGGAAGAAGTTCGGCATCACAGCACGCCGCTACAAACCCGATGACCAACCCTGGATTCTCAAGGTCGGCGGAAAAACTGGCAAGAAGTGAGATCCATTCTCACTTGATTTTGTTATCATTTCTGTAGCAATAACATTTCTCACAACATATTAAATTATATCCTTAAAACAGACAATATTAGGTAATTGGTTCAATCAACCTATTCGTTTTTTTTTTTTTTTTTAAGTTTCTTTATTCAATAAAATTGTTAGTTACATGCATTGAGGAATTTTTCGACCACCATGCTAGGCACATGCCCGTGTTATAAGATCTCTGTGGCTGAGCAGAAGTACCTTAGCTCCTGATCCAGAGGTCGGGGGCTTGGAATCCGGCATGCTCAAATAATTTTTATTTAATTTGTTATTTTTTACGTTGAATCAATATTTATAATCTTATTATGTATGAAGTACATTTGCGTCATGTCACCGTGTGGTAGATACTCTCAGTATCGGCTCATGATTAACTTCTGATCGATCACGCTAAATTTTCACCGTGCGCCAGCTGATTCTATTTTCTTATTAACTTATATGTTTTTTTTGTAAAATCTACCGGCTTCCCAGATAGTAAGTTTTGTATATTTATAAAAATATCTTATAATCTACCATAAGTAGTTTCCCCGGGATAGCTAGTTATATTCAGAGAAACAATTTTTTAATATGTAGTATCTTTGATAATGGATAACGCTGGTGAGAGTTAAGAATCAGCATTCAAAATCGATTCTTTATTTGAAATGGCATAAGCCATGTTTAGTGACTGGATCTGAATAGCCAGATACCACAACCTTCCACTTTTCCACCTTCTTCTCCTCCCCTCTTTCTCCAACCTCACAACATACCCTAAATTGTGACTTGAATCGTGCGGTAATAACTTTGTGACAAAAAATTTCAACATTAATTAGCCAGGGTGGGATTTGGCCTCCTCCCCAAATATTCTCCGTTTGCTCCATCCTCAGGTCAGATCAATCTTCTTTCGCCACAGTAAGGCCCCTTGTCCACGGTGTTATGCAAGTATCCGATAATCAAAGATTCAAGTATCTTGGCGAATACCACCATACATCTACATGAATGTTCATTCACAGACACACGATGCTGACATTTTGTAATCTCGTCGGCAACGCCAGTCTTCCACAACAAGTCAGGCGAGGTTGTCGCCACTCACATCGTCGAGACTTTAAACATGGTATCTCTTGTGTCAGACGTATTGTAACAATGCATCTGCTAGGAACAAAATTAACCAAGAATGACAGAATATAAAAATGAGAGCTACGGCAACTGTTTGGTTGTGAGTGAAACCTAACATAACCGTGAAAGCATTCTAGTTGACGTTTCGAGAATTCAACAATTATTAGTCCACCTCTTATTTGGTCCGCCTCTGGGTCACTTCCACTGGGTCATAAACTAGTTAATATGTACTACATATGTACATGCAGCCTTCTTTTATGTTAATGAGTTCTCTGTTTAAATTAAATAAGTCCTTAATGTGATGTTACATAGTTTTATGCAGACGTGAATGTTTATTTCAGATTCAAGGGCATCAGAGAAGGCGGAGTATCAGAAAATGCCGCTTACTACGTGTTCACACATGCCCCTGACGGAGCCATAGAAGCCTATCCTCTCCAAGAATGGTAATTCATCATCTATGATATTAATTGGAACCACTCATCAGCTAATCCCTAGAAGTGCGATCGATAGTCAATGAAATTGGTTATCTACTCTAGAAAGAATTTAGATATTTGATTGATGCTCCATACCAGCTCCATTTTTCAAGTGAAGAAGTCAAGTGTTCAAGTGAAAAGTCAAATATTCAAGTGAACAAGTCAAGTGGTCAAAATAATAATTGACCTATTTGGTCCCCTTTACAGTACACTCTCACAATATTGAACGATTTCAACACAAATTGCTTAGGTACACAAGTTTTATGCTCAAAATTCCAATTGAACACATTATAAAGATTTCTTTAGTAAAAATAATTTACCACAATTGAATATTAGCAAAAGACTAATATCTGTTGGAGGACTAACCGTGCCACTAGCACGAACCACAACAGCACAGCATCACTATATATTCAAGGGTGTAAAATTATTTAATAAATTACCCCTTGATATACGATCGGAAGAAAACTTTGAAAAATATAAAAAAAAAATTAAATTAAAATACTCTTGTACCACCTCATAACTTTACTTATTGTTTAGAAATATGTTTTTGCCTTCTAAATTCTTTGAATCATTTATTAACTAACCTATATTTTTATTACTTTTATTGTTATTTTTTGTTTTATTACTAATAATTTTTGGTTAATTTAAACAAATGTTAAAATATTTTTGTTGTCCTCTCCTAAACACAAGCAGCTGCTTTATTAGGAGAGTGATTGAAATATTGGTGTTTATATTGTTAAAAAATTGTAACCTTGTTTATATGTTTCAATAAAAAAAAAAATAAAAAATAAAAAAAAATTATGTAAGTTTGATGAATCAATTATTGCATCCAATTATTTCAGACCTGGTTGTATTACATAGAGTCATTAACGCTTCAGGCTTCTGGCATATTGACCATTACATTTCTTAAAGATGCTCTCAGAAAGTCAGAGAATTTGTGTATATTTCCGCTTCTTATCACACTTCACGCAGGTATCTTTTGCGCGGACGGACCGCTCGAATTTTTTTAATTTGTTTTAAATCACTAAATCTTCGAAAATAATGAAAATATATATTTTTTAATTTCTACATACTAACTCAGCATGCCCAAGCTATAAAATGAATAACCGAAAAATTACTTATTTCGTTAATCTTCAAACGCATTGCTTATCAAGTGTCAGGTATTCAATATTAAAAGGTCCCTTAGTTGAAATACTGATGTACATGAAAGACTCAAATATAAATATAAAAAGAAGAATTGTATTGCGATTTCATAATTATATACATATATTTGGGACCTTTAGAAAGAGATTGGCATATAATATTCATACAAAAACATTGGATAATTTATTCTTTTCTGCCATTGAAATGAAGCCGGCGCAAAAGGTAAAAATACTCTTCCCGTCCTTAAGCAACAATCAACCGAACGGGTATAAATACCTTTCCCGTCCAAAGTGTGTTAATAAAATCGAAATAAATGGGATATTTCGGAACGTATCCGCAAACTAATAACTGTTTTTGGAAGGTGATTAAATACACCTTCAAATTGTATTATTAAAAATAATTATATTTACATATTAAAATTTTTGAATCTAACATAAAAGTTTAAAAATTGCTCACCTTCCGTTTTTTCATCTAAACACTGAACTAAAATAAAAAAATAAAAATAAATTATTATACAAGTGTTTTATAAACATTACTGCCACCTCAATTTTTTGTGGTTTCATATAAAAATATTAATTAAAATTCACAAAGTTGCATAATTTTTTCTCAAATTTCTGTCAGAACTTTTAGTCTCATAGAGGTAAACATTTTAATTATTCTGTGATTAACTTCTGTATTTGAATGTAGAGCTTGGTATTTTTTTCTTTCTAACACTGTTTAGTGCATATTTCTATCTATGACATAATAGCTGTTTGTTCAAAAAACCGAACAAACTAGCCTGAGAAGTTATCAACTTAGTTGACTACTATCGTCACCACTATTAAATTCCATGTACGTTTAACACAATACAAAATGTAACTTTTTTTGCAACACATACACAACCAACAACTATCAGACACACTCACTAACCACAAGATGCATTATCTGGGCAACAAATTTGGGGTTGCTATTGATATATTTTTTAACTATTTATAGAATTCCTTTGGGAAATAAGGATAATTTTAAGCGTAATCTATACCAGCCAATAAATTATAGTAGCGTGGTAAACGTAGTTTTAGTTATTTGTCTTATATGTAGTGTTATTTTAGTTTCTATTTTATTTTATGTTACTGTTACTTATTTTACTAATATGTCACAGACATAGGAATTAATAGACGAGAAGATAATGGCGAGGGGTAAAATCAACTGTTGAAGAACGAAGGGGGTGAAGCTGACTGTGATTCGTCAATAAATCAATCTGACAGTAAATAGGCATCTCGCATTATAATATCACCATTTACTTCTTAAAAGTAAAATCTGCTTTTGAATGAATAGACATTTTTACATGGGAGCGCAAATTACTCGCCACGTTATGAACAAATTTGCGAAGTCCAAATTCGGCAAAATAAATTTCTTCTATTTTCAGAGTCGAATATTTCGTTTAAGTATTTAGTTAAGACACTTTTATAAATGTTCATAATTTACTTCCCAGCAACCAACCAGCTTTGTGTTTCGCGTCCAGACATGTTTCTACAACTGATCCATATTATACGATGTGAATATGCTTAAAATAAAGTAAAATAATGCTTATATATGGAATGTAATACGACAATTGGGTTTATTCTCTTTTTCACATCTATTTTTACAAGTTTTCATAGCACAAGTCAACATTTTGCCGTGTTATTTCGTAAAATGAACCGATGATGCCTCGACCATAGTTCGCACAAGAATGATGACGTCACGTTTTCAAATTTCACTTGAGGCCATACGCAAGCACAGCCGGCTCCAATGGAACCGGTATGGGGAGTGGGGATAATACGCTTTTAATCACTTAGGGCAGGTCTACTAATATTCATATTTCTATGTAATATGTATTGTTTCATGTTCAGTTTTATCATTTTTACTTCATGCTGTAAAAACTTTTGTATAATTTTCGATAGCTCATTAAGTATATTCTGTTCTCATAATCTATGCAAAAGACCAGCTGGGCGGAAAATAAAAAAATTTCAGGAGAAGTAAAAGATGAAAAAGTGTGCTTACTTCGCACATGCCTATAAAACACTTCTATCAGTTAATCTCTTCAGTGATTGTGAGCTAAAAACAGAGAATCTGTATCTGATATCTGAAGCAACGAAAGCTCTGGTTTCACAAAATTTGGTAGAGCTTTTTAAATATCTATCAAGAACTGTCAAAAATTAGGACAATACTACATAATATTATATTTTCAGTTGGACAATATGTTGTTGAACATTTTTTTTATAACACTTCTAATTATTGTTTCTTTCAGGTATAATTTCCAACCTATTCAACGTTACAAGGCTTTATCGGCCGAAGAAGCTGAACAGGAATTCGGCAGGTACACCAAACAACCGTTTATAAAATGAATTTTGTATTTACATAGCTTCTCCCATTAAAAATTTGCTGCTCACCAACCAATGAATTTTTTCAATTATAGTGAAACCCTCTTATTAGGTTTTCCAAGGGACTGGAAAGATTTTTTTAAATATTATGTCCCAGTTGCAAACATTACATTTATTTTTTTATTTCAAGTTTCATTGAGAGTTGTTAATATTATCTTTATTGATTAATTTTTTTTAAAGTTTTATCTCAATGGATGGAATGGTGCAATACCAAATCTGCCATATTATATAACTAACTAACACGCCGTTTCCCGGCATGGGTAGGCAGAGAAGACGGACCGCCAAACAACTCGGTCTTGGCACAAAATTCCTGCCTCATTCACATTTATACATACTCGACTATTATTCGGACTCTTGACATGGCCCGACTCAAGTATCTGATTCAGTTGATCGTGCCATGTCTTCCTCATAAGGAAAACATATTATATTATGAGGTTTAAATTAGGCTTTTTGATATTTTAGACTTCACGGGACCAAAAAAAAAACTTCTGCGAGATCACTTCTTAAATGGGAACTTTATAAGAGGGTTTCACTGTACTAGAACAAAGATAAATTTAAATGATTTCAGACGTAACAAGGTGATGAACTACTTCTCCCTTATGTTCCGGAAGCGCATGAGAGGAGACGATGCAGATGGAGAAGTTGAAGATCCTGAAGAAAAGAAATCCAAGGCCACCAAGTCCAAAGGTAACATTCACCATTCAAATGTTTTTCATGCACATGTGAGTGATCTTTTTTTTACAACCTTACTCGGCGCTCGCTCACATGTGAGTGCCCTAATATCATCCATGTTGGAATTTTAACTATTGCGATTTTAACCTTAATGCTTTGAAAACAATAGAGAACAAAATCAGAATCGCTTGCGTTGATAACACTGTAGATTCCATTTCTTTATATCATGAATGTAGCCTCTGCCTCTCTGACTGTCTAGAAAACATTTTATCTGTGCTTACTAAAATTTCGTTCAACGGCTTTCCTAAAATGAAAATAATTGAATTTTCTAAAGGAGTATCAAGGACATTATTTTCTTTGAATACACTTTTTATTATTAATAAAACCAGTTTATATGTTCGTACAAATATTTATTTTGACAGTTGTCTCACAAATGGGTGTTTTTTTTTTTTTAATAAGATTAGCTATTCTGAGGAAACACGTCTTACGATGTTAACATGTATGATTAATAATATTTATTATCTGGTAAACAGAAAAGTCGAAAAAAAATATTTATTCTGATATTTGATCAGGGTAATTAATTTTCGCACAGTTCAGTGAATTCTCAGCCCGACAGTATTTTGAGGATTTTCTGCTCTGACGGCCAAAGTTAAATTTGCTATCCTTGAATTATTTTGACCAGTCGGTGGCTGAGTTGACATCGCGTTTGGGTCCCACCCAGGTGTAGTGTGTTCAATTCCTCGGCTGGCTAAGTCTTCCATCACAACACAAGCAACATTTTCCTCTTACTGTGGTGGTAGTAGGAGATTTGTAAATATTGTCAGATTATTCGTAAAATGGCAAAAAAATTATTATTACATAAATAACTATTATGTGCATAATGTAAAAGAGAAAGTACATAATATTATGTCCAATAGCTTACAAGTCTTGCTCTCACTTCAAATGTGTTAACGGACCTCACTGCTAGTGACCGATTATGAAGTGAACCATCGTGTAATTGACAGCGTGTTATTAATATTAGCTTTTAATGACTTTCATTACAGAACTGAAAATCTCCGATATGGATGAATGGATGGACTCAGCCGATGATTCTTCCGAGTCTGAAGAAGATAAAGAGAAAGACAAAGACGACAGCGATTCAAAGGAGAGCAAAAAGAAAGCCAAAGCCAAGAAAGGTAACGTTTTGCTATGTAGACCTTGAAATAATTTGTATTAGGACTTGAACCGAGTTGTCAAGTACTCTGTCCACAAATTCCAGGTGTATTGTAGAAGCCGTCAAAATCTCAATCAGTGTGCTCACTTAACTCATGGAGTACCTAATTCTTCATAATTTATTTGGGAATAACTATGCAGGACATGGATAGCCTGGAGGGTTTGATGAGAAGGGTATTTTCACTGGTTTTTTTATTTTCGAAATAAATTACCATAATTAAGGTAATTTTTTTTATTTTGTTGATGAATAAATTTAAAATGTGCCATTTTCAATTTGCCACCAAATCAATATGTTCACTTTTATTCATGAATGTGGCGACATTGACGTCACGCCGGGCAATTTTGTTGCCAACCGTCTTACCAGCTAAAGGCATTTTCTACAAGTAGCCAACTGGAACCGTTTTGAAATGTGCGGTTTTAGATTGTTTTTAAAATCAATAATTATTAATGAAAATATTACAATCACGCATTTTTCCTACAATAATCAGAATCAGAAAAATAAATTTTAAATCTTCCGCATATTTTTAACATTATTTATAGTTTGTGAAAATACCTCATGGAGACTATACATCATCGCAGAAGAGAACATAACGCTCTGTTTATTCCAGGTGCTGCTCTGGCCAAAAAGAAGAAGAATAAGAAGGATGTGGATGATGAAGCTGTGGAGGAAAGTGACGACGGAGACGAGGAGGGACGAGAACTGGATTATATCTCAGACTCATCTGACAGGTAATAGCTTCTTATTCCGTCACTATGTTATCATACTTAATCAGTTCAATGCTTCCACATTTCCAGTGACTTTTAGCTATTCCTGTTTCGATTCATCAATTTGAAGAACGGCGTGTCCAAATTCTTTTAGGATGCGTTGTAAACAGACAGTTGATGCAGAAATATGGATACCGAGGATGAATAGATGGATGTTTGGCTCAGCGTTCTTCTCCAGCATCACGTGTGGAGGACTTCTGTTTATTTTTACTATTCATATTATGAGATAATCTTGAATGCCGGTTTATTATTATCATTGATCCCTTATATAAACAGCCATGTATACTACTGACAAACTGATGTATTCAATTTATCTATGCACTTAATATTGATTAATTTGTTTATTTCTCAGTGATTCTGACAAGGAGGGAAAAGCAAACAAAGAACTTAAATCTGTAGCAGAGGAAGATGCTTTGAGGTAATTACAATAATTATTCATTTACAGATGAACAAACCTAACTTTTCAGTTGGGAGCGTCTCTACTGTATATACAAAATAACCATAAATTAAAAAATAGTTATTCATTCATGTGGTTCCTCTTTTGGCAACCTTTGTTAAGATTGTGAATCCGAAGTTTTAAGAATAGCCACGAGTAAGCCTGATTATGACGGATGATAATTTGTTATCTTATAGGAAGTTACTGACTTCAGACGAAGACTCTGATGAGGAGAAGAAAGAAGATAGCAGTGATGGGGAAGCCAAGAAGGAAGCTAATGAAAAGGAAAAAGTCAAGGCAGAAAAAGCTGAAGCAGCTGCTGCCAAAAAAGAAAAAGGTTTGTTAACTATGTATTGTGATGTTTAGTGCTTATTTTTAACTGATTTGAATGAGTTTATTATCTTTTATTGTCTGATTTCAGCCGATTCCAGTAGTGATCTTAGTTCAGATTCTGACAACGATGCTCCAGCGAAGCCAAAGCCAACCAAAAGTGGATCGAAACGGCCGGCTAACCAAAGGTATATTATGTACATTGATTTATCTTAACTCTTATGGGAACTATTTTAATCCAATTTGTAAACTTCATCTTTCTTAAGCCTCCCGCGACGTAGTACTCCTTAGTTATTAACCCCTAACATAGTGTGTTAGGGGTTAATCGCCCGCAGTAAGCCGGCCAACTTATTTTTGTAATAACTTACTTCTTTTTTTTTGCAAAATGATGTTTTTGTAAATTGAACCATCTTACGGGTAATAAGTTTATGTATAAAAATTGTGTATATCATCCATCGGTCATTGCAATTTTTTTTTGTACCCCCGCCACTTAGCGTTGTCCATTGACTTTGAATAATTTTTTTCATAACATAAAGTATCTTATTTTATTGAAATGATCTCAGATTTGAGAAATATCTTTAATTTGTAATGCATTAAAACAATATTTTTGTAATTTATTTAACTTTTTTTAGTTCATAGTAAAATACCTGTACCAAATTTGAATACAATGCAACCTTCCTATTATTCATTTAAACAATCTTTAGGCATCAAATGCTGTAATTTTTTGGTATAATAGTATAAATAATGATACATTTAATGTTAATAATAGTTATTCGGTTTAATAGATAATTTAAAGTAACACAAACATTTTTATTATCTAGTTATCTACTTTTCAAAATCGGAAGTTATGTTTTTGTAACGTCCGTTTTGTAACTTTGTGCCGTTACATATAGACGGAATGTTTGTGTTACAAAACCGACTTTTCTAAAAGAAGGGTCATTAACTGATTACCGATTTGCATACCATTTTCAAGTTTCCTCGCATCGTTGTTTAATTTTAAACACAATTTTGCGATATTCAAAGAGAATGTCGTTATCAAAATGAAAAACGTTTAATATGACGACTTTGGAAAATTATATTGTTCACGTTGATGGATACCATTATATCCTGGTGTATTACAAAAATAGGCAAATGCTTAATATGCATTTAAAAAAAAAAAAAAACACTTTCTGTTTCAAGTTAGATAATAATGAGAAAATATTTCAGTTTCCGGAAATGAAAAATAATTCATTTTAATAGTCATTCCGTTAAATTGAAATCAATTGGTTACTTCGTGGCCATTGTTATTGACGTGAATGTTTTAAGGTTATTTTTTTTTTTTTTTTTTATTTAACCCAAAATATGATCCTATAACCCGTTATCTAATCTCTTAATCGGGTTCTTAGTTTGAAGATTTTCATTAAAAAAAAACCTAGCATAAAAAACCATTTTGATATTATTACATCAAAACTTGGCTTGAAGAAAAGATGTCAAATTATCCAGTTTTTTAAGGAATTAGCTACTAAAATTATTTATTTTTCATTTCTGGAAACTAATATATTTCTCATTACATGTTAACTAACTGATTAAAATCGCTTTAAAATAAAATTTGCTTATTAAGTGTGTCCCTATTATCTGTATATTTTCCCATCTTTAGAATTAATGATGGTCTTAATATTACGCCCTGTAAATAAGATAATGAAAGAAGTTATCTTTTGCAAATTTACATAGGGACTCTCAGTTGCTTCTGTGGGGTGATTTGAGGTACCTATGGTTGTTTCGATCCAAAGGTTTACAATTTTGACCTCGACCTTCGACCAAAAACATTAAGAAACGAATTAGGAAACCAAAACACCCTGACGTATGAACCCTCTGTGAATGAGATATTTCTTGAAAATACCCACTAAGAGTCCAAAATACTGAACCACACCAAAACACCCTACACAATACATATTTGCCAGCACACAACGGGTACAAACGTCAGATATCCACAGTCGATTTATTAGCACACTAGAGGTTAAATGGCCACGTACTTATCCTCCCGTTGTCGTCCTGTATTGCAGTAAGAACAGTTCCCGGTCGAGCACCCCTACTCCGGCCTCATCATCAGGCACTTCCACCTCCAAGGGCAGTAGTCAGAACTCAGCGGCGGCATCTTCAAGTGCCGGATCATCCGGGAGTGCAAATCCACCAGCAGCTAAGAAGCCCCGATTCGATCCATCTCTCGGGTAAGACCTCTATTAAATTTACGATGGAATCATGATTCAGACTGGGCTTAGTGGTAAGGCCGAAAATCACTTTCTCGAGTGCAATAGCATAGATTTTTGTAAAAGATTTTGTCCATCAAATAGAATATGAAACAGAACCTCTTAATCTTATCTATGCGGCTGTCGCATAATACACCATCCATCGGTGGATGTCGCACACATAATCCATGAAATTTCACTAAATTGTGTCAAGACTTGAGGCATGATGGGATAGATTGAGTTGAAAAGGTCAGTATTGTTAAGGTTTACACATTCACGGACACATGCCGGAAAACATTGGTTTATGACATCACACATGCTATCACATACGGTTTGTCACATGACACTTATATTTTGTGAAGTTGATGAAATCAGTAATAAAAAATTATCATCTTTGTGTGACACAAATAGACAGAAACAGACTACATACTACTGTAATACAAAACTTGACTTACCAGTCTAGTATTTCGCATCGCGTCCATGACTAAAAGGTATACATATGTATGTTATGTCTTATCTAGCGATGAGTCATTCATGAGCGAGCTGTACAATTGATCTCTTTTTGATGAGCCGTATTTGTATGACTCCTGGTTAACTGTTGCTACGACCCTCGGTTGAGGCGCAGTAAATAAAAACTTAACTCTGTACGGCGAGCGGTTGTCGAGAAGTTCTCTTCGTAGTTGATGGGTAATTTGGAGATCTGGACACTGAGGATGTGTATTTAAGATCTGCAGGTGTAAGTGTGTAAGTATCTTGGGGTGATACAAGTTCCAGTGTGTAAGTATATTGAGGTGAATATATGGATTCCACACAATAACAACTTTATAGATTTAGTTGAATTACTTTATTTAAATAGAAGTACACTTATTTACTTAATTTTTTTTTTTTTTTTTTTTTTTTTATTTCCTTTATTTTTTCCCAATTTACATATTTCATAATTAAATTAAATGATAAGTACATTAGTTAAATGACAATGACAATAATGCGTAGAGGTGCAGCGTGTAAGCAGCACAAGTGATGTTAATTGTGAACGTAGGGGAACAGCTTGTTCCTGTTTATATAGTATTCCGGGTCTCTGGGACCGTGAGAGCTTTGTGGACTTTAATCCCTAAGATGCAAAAAAGGGTCATGTGACTAATTTGAATATTGCATCATCGATTGGTTTCCCAAAATAATAGGGTTCCTTTTAAAAGTGCCGAAGAAATGAATGTTTGCCATTATAGCTTACTTTTGGGGCACCGGCTAAGATTAACAGTAATATTAAGATGTAGAAAGAAATAAAGGTTGACTTTAATTACTTAGATTTATAGCATAGGCTGGGATTATAACATATCTCCCCCCTTAAAATGAAAGCAACGGTTTTTTAAGTTTAGTTGCTGTAATTATACTTCAAATTATTTTCACTTGAAGATAGATCTTGAAGAGGTACATCTTCGTTTTCCAGATTTGTTAAATTTCTGAATGTCATACTTGGTTGGATCCTTGTAGTGGATCGTCTAGGATTGTTACATTGATTATATATCCTGACACAACATTTATTATCGTCGTCATTATTTAAAAAGTAAGAATTAATTATTCTAAAGAATTTACAACATTTCAATAGTTTGTAAACAATAAAAATAGTTAGCATAGCAGATAACGTATAGATAACAATTTGAAATTTTGTTGAATGTTTAATAATGAGTGGCTTTGAATTATATGATTTAAGATCGTCATTGAATTGGTCGATTTTATGAGATGCCAAATTAATGTCATCGTGTTGCAAGTTAATTAAATTTATCGGTTCAAGTTCATTTAAAGTTTCATTATATTTTTTCATATTACAGCAATTGTCATCGACAATGTTTAAAGTTGGAATAGGGTTAACATATTCTGTGATGAGATTACTTTTTGCAATTAATTGTGTGAGACCTGCATAGGCTCTACAACTTGAATTTAAAGTTAATATTCCAGTATGGAATAGTTTGATATCAAAAATATTATTTCTATCTTTACAGTCGATAGTTATTTTAGAAGGATGAGAATAAGTAAAAATCCATTTATTATTTTTTATAGGCTGCCATAAGATTATGTTGCCTTTGATGATCCTACTAAAACATTCATTAGGTATTTCATTAATATAAGCGGACAATAAAAATGTCTCGCATATTGGATCGGAGAGAGTGGATAACACATCTAGATCCTTACATACAAAATTTTCATTGGTAATAGTTTTACAATTATTCTTAAAATTATCAAGGTACACATAAAAAGATTTGTCCTTTGTGATTGCTAAATATTTATGGTTAGGAATAATTAAGGAGAAGGTATTAGGGATATCAATATTTGGAACAGGTAGAGGAACTACATGAAATAGGTTATATTCCTGCGAAGTTACTAAAGGTATTTTTGTTATGAAGATGAGTTTATCATCAATATAATAAGCAATTAAATCGGATATATCGATTAAAGAATGAATATTTTCGAGTTTTAAACTTAAGGGGAATTCTTTTCCGCTTGGTAAATGTTTAATATTAGAGTTTAGTTCGAAGTAAAGTTGTTGAGGAGTAATTATGTCTGGATGTAAAATTCCTTGTTTAGAAAATAAAATAGCATTGATTAAGGAATCAATTTGTTCATAAAAGTATTCGGTTGTTTCGAATAAAGAGCTTGTTTGCGAGATAAGTATATTTTTAATTTCTTGCATATTCATTTTATCGTGGTCTTCCTTAAAATAGTTATTTATTTTTATAATATTTTTATTCATAGTATATTCGTCATAGTTAAGTTTAGTAAGGGTTGAATTGAAATTTATGAGAGTCGATTTAGTGACTTGTAATTGTTCTTCCATCAGATTATAAATATGTTTGTCATCTGACATGACGCGTTCAATCGCATCGTCATAATATTGCGCATCTTCGGAGTCGAGGGTTCCGAAAACAGCTTTAAATATTTTTCCAACACCATCAATTAAACCGCGTTTTGTGCGTTGGTTGGAAACAAGGTGTGTAATTGATTCATATTTAGTTTTACATTTTTTAATAGTATTAAAAACAGGTTTTAAAAGATCTTTGCAATTGTCGTTAGGTACGTATGATAAATATTTGGAACATGTGCTTTTAGTTAAGGCATAATTATCTTCTAAAATTCGTATTTGTCTAGGGAAGGTACTAATATTTAAGTAGGTAATAACTTTCCAATCATCATTATAAACTTTTAATTTTCCAATTTGATCGAAGAAGAGTCCATTTCCAGTAGTTATTGGTTGGACGTCTTGGGAAAGAATTAAAATAGTCTTGAAGGACCTGGAACAGGAGAGAAAGCGCGATATGGCTTAATTCTGTTAACATGGAATCTTTTTAATGAATTATTTTCCATTCTTATGGTAACATTATGATTATTATGAACCTGTACAATCTTGTACGGTCCTTTCCAATTAGGAATAAGTTTCTTGCTTAATGATTTAGGTTTATTAGTATTTTTTATTAATATTAAGTCGTTAATTTTATAAATATTATTCGATACATTTTTATCGTAATATTTTTTGGATGTCTCTTTGGCATGTCCGATTCTTTCACGGGCAAGTGATCTGGTAATGGCGAATTTATACTTTAATTGGTTAAGATAACTTTCGTAAGTTGGGTTTGAATCTGGGTTTTCTAAAGAGCTTGGTAAAATAGGTTTATGTCCAAAGACAAGTTCGTAAGGAGTGAATTTAGTTGTACAGTGAGTACTTGTATTATATGAAAACATAGCTAGAGGAATATAGTCGTCCCAATTTGTTTGGTCGCTATCTATATAGTGAGTAAGATAATCCTTTAAAGTAGAATGAGAGCGTTCTAGTGCTCCATTTGTTTGTGGGTGATAAACGGTAGTTTTCAAATGTTTTATTTTAAATAGGTTGGTAAGATGTTTCATTAAATTACTAGTAAATTGAACACCTTGATCTGTGAGGATTGACTTAGGTATTCCATAGTGAGAAAAGAATTTAACGAGGCAATCAGCTACAGTTTCTGTTTCTGTAGAGTTAACTGCATAAGCTTGAGAAAACTTTGTAAGATCGTCTTGAAATGTGACGATGTATTTATTATTATTGACAGTTTCATTAAGTGGTCCGACTATGTCGACCGCAATTCTTTCAAAAGCTTCCGTGGAAGTGGTAGTGATTTCCATTGGAGCTTTATATGCTCTTCTGTCAGTTTTATTTTTCTGACAGTGGATACAATTTTTCACATAATTTTCTATGTCATCTTTCATTTTTTCCCATCGGTATCTTTCTTTGATCCGACTGTAGGTTCTGAAGAAACCTGGATGTCCGGCCATAGGGCTATCGTGACATTCTTTTAATATTACGGGAATTTGCGAAGTTGAAGGATTAATGATTTTATTGTGATTAATATTGATTTTAATCTTTAAGTTCCTAAAAAGATATTGAATAATTTCCTTTATTTTTATAAAAGGAATGGAATCAAATGAGTTTTGGAAGTTCGGTAACGTAATTTCAGTTACACGTTTTTCAATAAGTTTAGATCTTAAATTTTTAAGTGTTAGGAAAATATCTTTAGGAGTTGCTTTGTCGAAGTAATGAGTTTTGGTAAAGCAATGAAAGTAAGTTTTCTTATTATCTGTTGATTTTGATTCATGAATACCATATAAATTTTTTGGTATTTCTAAAAGTTCGTCAGTGTCTGAACAATTGGATAATATTTCAGCACAGAAAGGGTTTTGATCATCTAGATCGATAGAAGTTGGGTATGCCATATATTTTGACATATTATTTATAAAGAATGAATCATGTTCATTAAAACTAAAAATAGTTGGTTCATTTTTATTAGAATAAAATTTCACGTAATTTTCGTAAGTATCATTATTTATATTATTTTCTAAAGGTATTGGTGATAGAGTATCATCTATTTCTAAATTATTTGTAGGTAAATTATTAAGATAAGTTTCTAAATCATCGACATTTATTTCGTCGAGACATGGTTCGTTTAAAAGATCAATAATATCTTGAGAAGGTGAATTTTCATCTTCTGTTACAACGTTTATTGGAATACGAGACAAACAATCAGCATTAGAATTTATTCTGCCTGGTTTGTATTCTATTTCGTATTCGTATTCTTCGAGTTTTAATCGCCAACGTAACAATTTGCTACTGGGATTAGTAACATTCATTAACCATTTTAATGGTCTGTGATCAGTGTAAATTTTAAATTTTCTTCCGAAAAGGTAAGGACGGAAATGTCCTACAGCCCAAACAATGGCTAAAAGTTCTTTTTCAGAGGTACTATAATTACCTTCTGCTTTATTTAAAGTTCTGGACGCATAAGATATTGGTAAATCTTCTCCAACTTTTCCTTGGCTCAAAATTGCACCTATTGCATAATTTGAGGCGTCAGTAGTTAAAACGAAATCTCTAGTGAAATCTGGATATTGTAATATAGGATAAGAAGTTAATTTTTCTTTCAATGTATCGAAAGCATTTTGCTGTTCGTTTTTCCAGTCAAATTTAATATCTTTCTTTAGAAGACAAGTTAAGGGTTTCGTAATTTTACTGAAGTTTTCAATAAATCTTCGGTAATAACCAGCTAGACCTAAGAATGATTTAATTTCTTTAGGATTCCTGGGAATAGGAAATTCAGAGACTGCTTTGATTTTATCGGGGTTAGGAGTAACACCGTCGTTTGAAATTAAATGACCTAAATAAGTTACTTCTTTTCGCATGAAATGACACTTATCTGGTTGAATCTTCAGATTATTATCGGCAAGTCTTTGAAATATAGCTGTGAGTTTTTTAGAGTGATCTTCTATAGAATTTGCGTATATGACAATGTCATCTAAATAGACGAAACAATATAATCCTTGTAAGCCGATTAATGCGTTATTCATTAACCGTTGAAACGTTGCTGGAGCAGTCTTAAGACCGAAAGGCATACGTGTATATTCAAAATGTCCATTGGGAGTAGAAAAAGCAGTTTTTGGAATATCATCTTCGTGCATAGGGATTTGATGAAATCCGCTAACAAGATCTAGTGTTGTGAAGTATCTACAATGACCTAATTGATCCAAGATATCTACAATGTGAGGTAATGGAAAGGCGTCTCCGACAGACACGTCGTTGAGTTTCCTATAGTCTACGACTATTCTCCATTTAGGTTTTCCTGAGGAGTCATTTTTCTTTGGTACAACCCATATAGGAGCTGACCATGGTGAAACACTAGGTTGAATAATACCATCTTCTAACATTTTATCTATTTGTTTATTTACTTCTTCTTTATGTACTTCAGGGTATCTATAATTTTTCGTATGTATTGGACTTTGAGTATTTGTTATAATTCGATGTTTAATAGCATCAGTTGCTGTAAGTTTGTCGCCTTCGAGATAAAATATAGAATTATAATTGTCGCAAATATCTAATAAGGAATTAATTTCTTCCGAATTTAAATGATCTATACAAATTTGATCACGAATTAATTTTTTACGTTTTTTACCATCATTATTAGAATTTTGATTAAAATGGTAAACATTTTCTGGGATAGGTTTTAAGTAAATTTTCATGATATTAATATCAACATATTCGTCTGTTGAATTCAAAATAGTACAATACGATTTATTATTCGCATCTACTTTAGTTATAGCATTTGCTAAATATACACCTTCAATAGGTATTTTTACGTCGATAATCCCTTCTTTAATTTCAGGGTTTAAAATATCGATTTTAATAAGAGTTTCTGATCTAGGGGATAAGGTAAATATAGGAGTCAAATGCTCATTAGGATCAGAAATATGTAACTTTAAAGAGTAATCGTTAATACGTATTACGTTATTTTTATAATCAATTTTCGCATTTTTGTTTTCGAAAAAGTCGTTCCCTAAAATTCCGTCATAACCAAGGTTTAAAAAGTCACTATCCACCGCGTGGAGATCATGAATAATAGTTTCATTGCCGAAACTTAATTTAATTTGAACGATTCCAATAGATTCAATCGATTTTTTCGATCTACTTATGCCATTAATCTCTATAATTTTGCCCGAATTTACGGAAGTACCTTCGCCAAGACAGTGAGTCTTGATGAGGGATACGGCTGCTCCTGTGTCGACAAGAAAATGTCTTTTAAAAATAATACCATTTGTAGGTATTTGAAGAACCACATGGCGCAACGTATCTGAATGAGATGGCGAATAATTTATATAATTTTTATAAGATGTTAACATGGAACGTTTGAATACTCTTGAGCCTAGCTCGCGACTTACAGTAGATCGGCTCGAGATTCTACTGCAGATCTGGAGTTTAAATGATTTACCTTTGAATCATTTTTCCTTGGTAGGGAAGACGAATTAAGAGTTGCAGAGTTGTTGGGATTTGGATTTTCATTTTTATGCTTTAATACTCTGCACTCATCTATTATGTGACCAGGTTTTTTACAGTACCTGCACATTTTATTATTATAATTTTGTCCCGAATTTGGACTAAAATTTTTATTATAGTTATTATTATAACTTGATCCCGAATTTGGGTTATAAGATTTATTAAAATTATTATTATTATTTTTTACGAACATAACTTTACGTGTATTAAAGTTCGAATTATTGCTTTGATTTTTATTTTTATAACAATTGAAATTGTTATGTCCCGATTTACCGCAAATCGTACATGATTTATTATTAATGTTATTAGTTTTAGAGGAATTCAGTAATTTATTTATTCTCTCTTCCTCTAGTGATATTGTAAATGCTTCATTGAGGTCTTTCGGATTGCGCGATCTCAATATTGTAGCTATGGAAGGGTTAGTTCCATACATAAATGTTTGCATACCGAGTTCTTGGATGCTGGCTGTTCTGCCTAACATTTCTGCGGGATTATTATTATTTTGATTAATTGAGACTAAGAGGTTTTTTATGCAATTTTCTATCCGTAAAATATATTGAGATACGTTCTCGTTATGAAATTGTTTGCAATTTTGCAATTCCAATAATAGGTGTGCATAGTGTTTGCGTTCACCGAATGATCTTTTTAATAGATCTTTTAATTCTGACCAATTATTGAGAACGTGATTGGCACAGATGACTTCTGCTTGGCCTTCTAATGAAGTTAATATATATGAAAGGAGCGTATTCTGTTGATTAGGCTGAGCTAGTACTACAGCCCGGTCGCAATTAGTTAAGAAGGCACAGGGTTTATCTCTGTTTCCATCGTAAGATTTGATAAATTTAAATAAAACAGGTAATGGTAAAGTCATTTCCTGGGATTCCTGAGAGGACGAAGTAGGTTTATCGTTCATTTTGAGAAGTATTTATTATTATTAAAGAAATTAACTGAATTTAACGCGAATTAATTTAAGAGGTTTTTATTCAATTTTAATTATTTTACGAAATTTATTATTACGCGTTGAAGAAAGAAAAATAAATATAAGAGTTTCACTAATACACGGTTCACGGTGTATAAGCGAGAAGAAATGCATTAATTGTCAATAAGGGAATTGGGAAAATACAGTGTAAAAATTTCTACAGGACAAAAATTTTTATGGACTTACAGTAGAAGAAGGACGAGTCGCCAGTTCATACTGCTTGTAGAAGTGAAGGTCTCGATGCTCGTGGTTTAGAGTTGACAGGATTGGATTCTTGGCTGCTTGAAGAACTGAAGTTCACCGTAGATGTTGTCTCCGCGATCTACGTTGTTGCCGTTTTCTTCTCTTCTCCAGGGTCACGTCGATGAGTTAGGTTGATTTCAGGGAGAGCCGTCCCTGCCTTCGAAAAGGGTTTCTCCGAGGAGAGTATCTGCCAGACTTGTCGTCGTTGTTCCGGTGAAGTGATGAGGTAGGAGTCTTCCGTCGTCACAGAAGGTCCTTTGGGAATGTCTTTGCAATCCCGCTTCTGACACCAATTTGCTACGACCCTCGGTTGAGGCGCAGTAAATAAAAACTTAACTCTGTACGGCGAGCGGTTGTCGAGAAGTTCTCTTCGTAGTTGATGGGTAATTTGGAGATCTGGACACTGAGGATGTGTATTTAAGATCTGCAGGTGTAAGTGTGTAAGTATCTTGGGGTGATACAAGTTCCAGTGTGTAAGTATATTGAGGTGAATATATGGATTCCACACAATAACAACTTTATAGATTTAGTTGAATTACTTTATTTAAATAGAAGTACACTTATTTACTTAATTAAATGATAAGTACATTAGTTAAATGACAATGACAATAATGCGTAGAGGTGCAGCGTGTAAGCAGCACAAGTGATGTTAATTGTGAACGTAGGGGAACAGCTTGTTCCTGTTTATATAGTATTCCGGGTCTCTGGGACCGTGAGAGCTTTGTGGACTTTAATCCCTAAGATGCAAAAAAGGGTCATGTGACTAATTTGAATATTGCATCATCGATTGGTTTCCCAAAATAATAGGGTTCCTTTTAAAAGTGCCGAAGAAATGAATGTTTGCCATTATAGCTTACTTTTGGGGCACCGGCTAAGATTAACAGTAATATTAAGATGTAGAAAGAAATAAAGGTTGACTTTAATTACTTAGATTTATAGCATAGGCTGGGATTATAACACTGTACCATTGCTTAATTAAATGGTTACTCTTTTTTATCAGGAAATGTTTTATATAAATAGCGCCATTAAAGTTATCTAAATTGTTATTACATACTCAGAGATATGAATGGTGTCTGACAGTCCGACATTGAGACTGGATTTGTACCTACACTTACTAAGTTTGAGGCGTATCCAGAAAGTAAGTGTACTGAGTTTTTGTAGATTACAAAATTTTTTATTGAAACAAAAAAATTACATGGTTACCGTAGTACATATGTAAGCTATTTTTCGACATAGTCGCCATTCCTCTCAATGCAGGTGGTGAAGCAGGGTGTCAACTTTTTGATGCCTTCCTCGAAGTAGTTTCCCGCCAACCCCTTCGTCCACTTCTCCACCTCCTCCTTTACCTCCTCGTCGGTTGAAAACCTTTTTCCACCCATGTACAGCTTCAGGGAGAGTGCGCGGAGTGGTTCAGGACATCCCATTTAAACGAGGCAAGCAGTTCCTTTGTGGCGTTGGCCGTGTGTGGTCTGGCATTGTCGTGCAGCAGGCTGACTCCCTTTGTCAGCATGCCTCTCCTCTTGTTTTGAATCGCCTTCCGCAATTTTTTTAGGGTCTCACAGTATCTTGCAGAGTTGATGGTCTCCCCTTGAGGCAGATATTCAATCAAAATTATGCCTTGACAGTCCCAAAACACGGATGCCATGATTTTCTTGGCTGAAATTGTGGTTTTGAACTTTTTGGCTGAGGGTGAAGAGGTGTGACGCCACCGTTAAGACTGCCTTTTGGTTTCAGGCATGTAGTGTGCAACCCAAGTTTCATCTCCAGTAACAATGGAGCGGAGAAATTCATCTCCATGGAGTTTGCAGCGCCTCAAAAACTCTTGTCCGGCTTCCACTCGATTCAACTTGTGTTGGTCTGTCAGCTGTTTTGTGACCCACCTCGCGGACAGTTTCCGATATCCGAGGGTTTCTGTGATGGTTTCGTGTAGTAGAGATCTGGAGATTTGCGGAAACATCGCAGAAAGTTCTTCCACAGTCAATCTGCGATCGTCACGGAGCGTTTTTTCGATTTTTTCCACAATTTCGTCAGTCACAATTGAAGGTCTTCCGCTCCTCTGATCATCATGCACAGACGTACGACCGTTTTTAAACTCGCGATACCACTTGTACACACTCGTACGATTCATAGCTTTATCACCATATGCAGTTTTCACCTCATTATAAACCTCAAACGGAGGTTTTCCCTTCCAAAAGAGATAACGGATGACGCTGCTTATTTCGCACTTGGCGGGAGATTGGATTGACATTTTTCACGAAACGTGTCGCGTCGACACTTCTCAACGTACTGACCTTGAACCGGTCTCGTTGCGGAGGGGAAGAGTCAACAGTCAACAAGAGTCAAGAGTCAACACTTACGTGTAGCCAACATGTCGAAAATAAAATTCATTCGGTCGTGAGAGCCTCGGTACACTTACTTTCTGGATACGCCTCGTACCTAGCAACGGTACCAAAAGTCGTACGATCATCCATATGCTGGAAGCCATATCGGGGGGCCGTAGCAGGGGAGCTGTATCAAGCGAGTCGTATCGGACGAGCACTACTCTGAGCCATATGAAAATATTGACCTTGTACCGTGGCTCCCACTCTTTTTAGAATGAGCCATAACCCATCGCTAGTCATATCACATCTCCTGTATGATGTCAATAGACATTGTGTCATATCACATCTCATCCACAACGACGTCAATAGAGGTTGTGTCCTTGAGTCTTATGTACTTTTTTCTTTCTCCAGTAATGAAGGTGTAACGGAGCAAGCGGTGCGGCGGTATCTGGCACGGAAGCCCATGACCACCACGGAACTCCTCACCAAGTTCAAGCAACGGAAGACGGGAGTCTCCAGCGACCGTCTCGTAGAGACCATGACCCAGATCCTGAAGAGAATTAACCCAGTCAAACAAACCATTAAAGGCAAAATGTACCTTAGTATAAAACCCTAAATCATAGGTGTTTTTAGTATTTTAATCAATATCAAGTTCACTGATTAATATTACTTTTCGTCATCTCTGATAAACTTTATCATCACGACTTCTGATCTTATGTAATTTTTTATTCACTACTTAATTTAGATTTTTGGATAAAATGAAGAAAATCTTTCAAATATTTTATGTTTTATAAATAAAGTATTTTCTCAAAAATAAACTATATCTTTTCTTTAATAAAGTTAATTAATCTTAACAGATTTTCCAATGGACCGGAAAAAAACATTGCATGAAAATTTCTTATTTTTATTTATTTATCATAAAAACATAATAGGATTGTAAACATCATCACCGTAACATAAGATATATAAGAACAGTGATACAAAAAATGTATAATGGCGCAGTTACAAAGGGACAATAATAGTAGGTATATTTAAGTTAGACATAACCTGCCTCACTAGGCGAACCTGTACTGAGGCAGAATTATGAGCAAAATTAATCTTTACACTGTCTATGGTTTACCAATCCATATATCAAATGAGTTCCTATAAAACCATTTATTTACAAGTAGGTGCCTACAACATAATTTTACATGAATTCGCTAGACTTAGGTGAGTTCACTGGTTATTGCACAGCCTTAGTTGAATTTCCATTCTTTAGTGATTTTAAATTTATTCAAATTTTTTATTTGTCTTGTTTCGTCGTGTAGATTATTGTATACTTTAGGCACAAAATATGTATATGGGTTTTACTGTATTCAACGGCAGGTAATGTGGATAGCTCGAATCAGCCGTTGGCACTAGCCAGTTGGTGGTCATGCCAGCCAGCAATGTCTGTTTATTTGTATGCAGTAATGAATTTTTTTTAGAAAAGTTTCATAATAATTGTGATTAAAATGCCTCAATGTTGTTTTGTGCCTTTATGCTCCTCGAGAATGTCTGCACATGGGTTTCTAATTAACCAATTAACCTCCTTTTCAACATTCTGGCTCTGAGAAAATAAAACCTGACAAAATCAATCACAATTGGTATTTCTTTATTTTATATATTTTATTCTAAGTGCTGTAAATATGTACATTCAAACGAAAACAATCTGAAATAGGTTGAGGTAATAAATAAACTAAAGCAGGATACACACGGCAGAGCCAAATAGCCATGCGCTGAGCCAAAACTTATTCTGTGTGGGGAAATTCAAGTGGCTTGGTGTGGTTCGGCAGCCTCTGCTTGATATTCAGCGAGTCCAAAATTCACAGAGCCGAGCTAAAAAGCTCAGCTGTATGTGACAAATCCCTGAGCCAATGGCTCGCCGGCTCTGCCGTGTGTGTTAGATACCCGAGCCAATATCCCCTCATTATGAATTCAGACATCAAGTCAGACAGTATGGCTCACGGAAGAAAGATTCCTCCATGGTATGGCCTCTTCAAGCGGATGTGATTTTGTTCTGGATATTGTGGAAAAATATATACCTATTTGACGTATTATATTTTACCTAGGTATCTATTATTCTTTAATTTTAAATAAACTTGATCACTCGATGGTGACGTATGAAGTGATGCCATTCCTAAAATATTCTGGGGAAAGTTTTCTATCTGAAATTTTCTAGCCACCGGAAATATAACAACTAACCCCCTATAAATATTTGATGTTCTAGCTATTTTCATTTTTACGGCATGGCTTCACTAAACATAGATAAAACCTGGCTTCGCTCTCGGCTCAGTCGTATGTGGCCCCCTAATTTGAACCGTGTCCAAATGGATTCAGCCAAATGCTTCAGGGCCAAATGGCTCTGCTGTATGTCCAGCTTAAGTCTTCCTTTTTCCAAATTATGTTTGCATCATAACTATCAACCTTTTTTTTTAATCCTCAGGTTAATTTGTTCAGTTTTGGGAATAAACAGCTACATACTACCCGTGGAGTCAATGTTTTCGCTTTTTTGGACAACTCATATGGTCTCATAGAAATCGTTGTCTCCCTTACAAAATATTATACTTAACGCAATATCTCTGCATCGTAATGAGATACAGAGTCGAATTAATGTCGATGTAATGTAGTTGTTTAACAGTAACATTGTGGTATACAGTTAAGTAGTGAATGGTGGAAGAAGTCGAAGGCGCCCGAGAAAGACATTATCAATAGCGAAGCATTGCGGGGGATCTACTAGTATATTATAAGAATATGCCTGCTGACCACACCAGCGCCATCTGCTTCAAGCTTTCCATATTACCTGCCAGTGTGTAATTTAGTAATTTTTTTTTTTGAGCAGAAGGTTGCAAACCGATGCTGTGGGTAAGTAGCAGGAATCCGATGGTTTCTTAAAAATTATATCAGCTAATACAGTGAAGACTGAGTCACCACAATAACGTGATACCAACCATCTCTACTAAAATCTAGGATTTTTTTATTATTTCTAATGTCATTTTGGATATTTTTATTCATGAAAATAGTTAAAAAGTTTAAAAAATTCCAAAATTACACACAAATGAACACGTTCCAAAAATCATCAGACTTCTGAAAAAAATCGTATTATTCAGTGACAGCAAAGCAAAGTCACCGGGACAGAAATATCAACCATCTCTGTTTGTAATTTTTTTTTTACCGAAATTTACATTATTTAGCTGAGTTTACTGCAGATTGTTCACCGCTAGTGCAGTAGGGGTTAGTAAATTTATTATAATCTGGTAAAAGAGAACCGTGATCTGCATTTTATATTTATATTTACCTAAAATTGTGATCTGTATCTTTTTTTTACCCAGTATCTTATTTATGATATTTTTGAGAGAAAAAGTTGACCATTGCCTAGAGAAAGTTCGCGAGATAGGGTCAGCTAAACCCAGTATCTGATCTCGGCGAAAAGGGAATTCAATGACTGATGGTGCAATGTGATGGGAGCATCCTCCCTAACAAAGACTTCATTGAAATGCTTGGAGTAAGAATCTCGACCAGCTGAAGAATCGGGACTCCACATGTAATCCCGAATAGATCTGGCTTCCAAGAAACTGGAATTGTACCTATAGGACTAATAAATTATTCAATAGTGACTATAGTTGCTATCTCTTATTCACAAATACAATGTAGGTACGCTGAGTCTGTTCTCCAGGTTCCAAAAGAGCTAACATCATTGTTTGATTTAAAGATAAACTTGTCGAATTCCGCTGCACGCTTAATACGCAAAAAATTATAAATAGCCCTTGGTTTCAACTCAATTACTACAAGAAACAACTATTTATGAAGTGGGAGATGGCAAAAGAAGCATTTAAGTTCCATTTTTTTCAATCTAAGTTAAGTTTGAAGGTTAGGAAATACATATTTTGCGCATATTTACTTAAACCCCTGACCTAAATAGTTGTCTCTATTAGATATTTAAGTTGAAATCAAGTGTTACCTACAAATTTACCTGGAAATTTACAAAACGAGATTTAAAAAAATTATTATAAACAATGTTTATAAAATGTAATTCCGTAAATAGTTAAATTTTCTCCGCTGTTTTTCAGTGCTAAACTGATTGTGTAAACCATTTATTTTATTAATTCCTTCTCAATCTTTTGCGCATTATGCATAAATCGGCATTCATTTCCAGCAGCGACAGCCGGCGAAATTTGAGGTCCTATAAGAAATAATTAATTACCTACCTATTTTGTGAACACCATATTTTCCTTCTTTATTCTATAGTATTTTTAAACACTCACGATTTTTTCAATTGGGTGGGTACCTACCTACCAACCGGTTTTTTTCCTAATTATTCTACTACATAATTTTATAATTTTTTATGTGAAATTTAAAACCATGAACTAACTGAATAAATCATTAACTACCACATCCTAGAGATTATTTTTATTTGCTAAATGTGTAGGTTAATTGAAAATGTTACGTGTAGTAAATACTACACGTAACATTTTCGTTTGTATTCTGACCACGATCTTTAACGATCTCTTTTCTCTCCTAATAACATTTTTTATACCTACGTAATATAACATATGTAGTTGCATGACGCTAACGTTGATACCTATGATGATTTATGGAGATATTTTAAATTGCAAAGTAAATCAATGTCTTCAATAAATTACATTGAGTTAAATTAATTACATGTCCATAAATAAAATACTTATCATACCGTCAAAAATATGTTGCGAATCGCAACTTGCGATAAACAGCGACAATGGTTGTTATCAGTTAACATTTCAGTGTAAAGAATTTACATAATAATCAATAATTATATTATTTATCTCAGAGTGCGATAACATTCGTTAGTTGGAGAAGGCTCGGCGCATAAATAAACCAATCACGCTCGGCGGTAGCGATTTTCGTTGAACGTCTCTAGACTTGCTAGTGAACTTAAAAGGTTTCCTGTGAGTGGTTTATTTAGTGGTTTCCTCCTTGAAAAACAACTGTCAAATGTTTACGTAAAGCTAGTTACATTTTTTTGACAGTGAAAATAGTTTCAGAGTAGAAGTGTATCATGCGGGGCTTTATTTTATTGGCGATAACTGCTTTCGTCAGTCCTTTAGCAAAGAGTTGCGCCGAACCGGCCAACAATTATATTTTGAGTTTAAACTCTGACAACCCCGTGGGAAGTGGGTGGACCGTTGAAAATAAAAATGGAAGTAAGTTACGTCCCAACTTTTCTTAAAAACATTGTAACGTTTGCTTTCTGCACAAAATTTTACGAAGTCCCCGAAATGTCATTTGGTTAACATTTTCACTTGCGTGTTTTATCTGAATTTTCCCTTTAGAATCTTGATAGAAATGTTTGGATAGGTACCTACCTACCTACTTAAATGCTTTTGTGAACACACCACTTTGATTTTATATTGGAGATAAAACAAAAATAATGCATGCCATGCCTTGCTTTTTCGCGGTAAATTGGTAGATTTTTTTTAAACGTCAATTTGTAAATAAAAAAAATAATGTCATTAAAATAATTTTATGCATTGTTCGATTTAGCAAACTCTACATACATTTTATTTAAAACTAGCTGACGTGTACCCGGCGTTGCTCGACTTTTCTCTACTTTTAATAAATATAGTATCCATGTATTATATATATATATATATTCCGGAAAATCTTTAAATGACAGTGAACACCTTAACCTTTAACTATGGACGTGAAAAAAAAATCACACTCCCATGGACGTCGGGTCACACAGACCCCTTCATAAATTTTTTCTAATTTACAAATCTGGACCAATCTGACTTTAGCAAGGAGTTTATATGTATAAAGTATTTATAAATAAAAGATCGACTAATAAAAATAATCAACTTTTATTCATATTTTAATAATTATCTCCAAATTTAACAAACCTAGTCAGTTTTCAGTCTTTATTGACTTGAGATCATATTAAGGCTCCTTAATTATAGTAGGTATTACAAAAATCAAAACCAATAATTTTTCCTAGCTAATAAAAGAAACAGTAACAAAAAGTCATAAAAAAAACTTCTGAAAGAAATAAAATAAAAATTCTCACAAGGATCAAACTTATATAAAATTACTGGCACTCAGAACATAGAGGCTTGGAACACTGAAGACAAACTGGCTTCTTGCAGTTAATACAGGCATGGGTTGTCTTTCTAGAGAGCTTTGATGGGCAAAATCTACATCTTTTACGATTTTTAGGACCAACTTTTCAGCCTGTATTGCCGCTGGGGGCACATCTGCACCTAATATTCGAGTAATTGTCAACCATTTACTCCACTTAAATCTAGAACAAATTAAAAAAGATTATAATACTAAAATGTAAGAAAATTATAGTAGACGGGTCACATAGGCCCGAGTATATTTGTATGGAAATTATAGTCATCGGGTCTCCCAGGCCCTGATCAGATTTTAAATGATTTTTACTCACGTAATAAGTGCCGGATGACGCGACCTTCTCCCTCCTTGGTCATAACACAACTAAAACTGAAGCTACTGAGACGAGCGGGGAAGGTGTTTATTCCGAGAAATTGAAGAAGGGGTTGGGCCTCTGAGACCCGACGTCCATAGTTAAAGGTTAAAAAACTCCGTTGCATAGATTAGAAGAACTAAGCGCACAAACAGCAGATAGCGACTTTGTTTTATACTATTTAGAGATACCAATGTATTGTCACAATTACGAATTTACTAAAAGTTTATCAGGAAACGGCCTGTAATCCCGTTTTTAGTTCATTATGATCTGGAATGTTCCGGGATGTTCCCGAACGTTCCAAACTATTCCCGAACATTCCAGAATGTTCCGGGATGTTCTGAAATGGTGTGGAATGCTCTCGAATACTCTCAAATGTTTTGGACAGTTCTAAACATTTCTAGAGGGCAAATTTCCAGCCCTTATATCTTCAAAAGCACGCCCTTCAGATAAAACCGGAAACCTTCTTTATGTATGGGGGATAGAAGGCTACCATACCATATAACTCCCTTGATTGTACCGGGACTCGTGTCTGAGTTTTAGTGGCATGAACATTACCTATACACTTTCTTTTATAATATATATTGATTAAAAGAAATATAGGTACATACATATTTTTCGCATTCATCAACTAATTAGGTACCTATAAGTCAATATCATGATATCTATACAGGATGTTAAGACGTACCTGATTTGAACCAGTGATTTCCGAGGTTATTAAATTTGTAGCAAAAAATTTAGATTACATTTTGGACTCCGGTGCCTTTTTTTAAAACTACAAACATTAAAAAATCATTGGGTATTGGACAATAAGGTTCGTGGTGGGAAGTTTGGCGGTTACTCGGCTTAGTGACCACTGACCAGTGACGACATGTGAAAGATTTTTTTGCTTTTTTCAAATCCGGCTAAAACGATCAAAATCAGACGGAAAACGCGTGACTTCACAAGTACCTCGGTTTTGGTCAATCCCACTCAGGTCGGTATGAAATCAACAAATCCCAATTTAAATATTTAATAAGATTTCCAAAAAAAAAAATTCTTTAAAATTATCTGTATTCCGCAGTGGTAACGCGTGTCTGAGTTTACGCAGCGCAACCTTTAACAAAATTGTCCGCTTTCTCATGCATGCGGCCGACCGCCCGTGAGATAGCGGCTTAAGTTCTCTCAGAGCCCACCGACCAATCACAGGGCGTTATAGTAGGGCTTTTTATGAAGTAAAAAAATGTCTCCCTAAAACGAAACAGTTTTATAATGACCGGTCAGTGGCTTAGTTGGTATTGCATCCGATTCCCACCCAGGCTTCGTGAGTTCAATCCCTCCGCTGGCTAAGTCCTCCATCACGACGCAAGCAACATGTTCTGCTTACTGTGGTGGTAGTGAGAGTTTTTAAAATATTGTCAGGTTATTCGTAACCCGGGAATGTTTGTCTCTCTTTTAAAAAATATATTTAATAATAATAATAATGAAGGACTAGAACTGTAACTGGGTGCATAATTAATCAGTGCACATCAATGACGATACAATACATATAGACGCCTTGTAGAGCTCTCAAAGTGGCAAGCAAAAGAAACCTAACTTGTCGTGCTTTCGATTTCGTAGTTTTAATACTAAACTGTTACGTGTTGCCTAAGGTTGTGTGCTACCTCTAACTAAATTACATAAAAAGTGTCTCATGTATGATGACAAAGTGATTGAATTACTCAGCAAACACTAGAAAACACCAAGGAATATTTTTTTATTTGTAAATAAAAGCAAATGATACATTATCATAAAAATACAATTTTTTCGATTGTTTCCCACAGATTTTCAGCTCCATTAGAGAAAGTGAGGTAGCGAAAGTAGCAACATATGAGTATAAGAAGGACAACCTACTAGCAGTAAGTCATCTCATACAGTGTTCCTCTTATTCATCTTAGTGTAAGCGGGTAAGCTTATCTTGTCATCTCAGTCACACCCGTGATGTAGAATGTAGTATTCGATTCAAATTTTAAACACAAAAATGTTCAAACACAAAAATGTTCTTTGAGTCTCTATCATTGTCTTACTTGAACAACATTTGAATTAAGAATTTACTGGAAACATAAGAGTGTTTGTTACTTACCACATTACATTATAATAATGTAATGTTATCGGTGCGCACAAGATCCCGGGATCACGAGAACCGGGATCCAGGGAATCTCAAAAACCTTTTGCTGCACCGTAATCCCGGTGCTGCGCTTGTCTTGATTCTGGGTTGATTGGATTGTTCTTCGTTTCACAACATTGGTTCATATGTGGGAATATATTTTTATTGGCAGTATGTCATTTTTAAACATTATTCTTGGATACAGGATACAGGTCATAAAGATTTTGGGGTAGGTATTATTTATTGTGCTGTTTCTTAGAAGTAAGGAAAGTTATATTGGAGCCGGAATTAATTCCAAAATCTCTCCAAAAATAAAAAATAAAATAATACAGTCAGAGATATTAATATCAAATATTATTTAAAAGGAGCTTCAAATTTCTAGTTTTATCCAATCTGTGTATAATACCCGACGAATAAAAATAAAACATTTGTTACAACTCCTATTTTTTTAATAATAATTTCAAAATTTATTTATTAAATTATTATTTAAAAAAAATGGATTTTTTATAATATTATTTTAATTTTAAAATTTATAATTGTACTAGCTGACGTTTACCTGGCGTTGCTCGAATTTTCTCTACTTTCAATAAATATAATATCCATGTATTATATGTATATAAACCTTCTGGACGAAATTTTCTAAATGATAGTGAAAACCCTATCAAACTCTATCGCATGGTTTAGAAAACTAAGCGCACAAACAAACAGATGCGAATAGTGACTTTGTTTTATACTATTTAAAGATAGAAAGCCCTAATGCACACTAACCATCTTACTAATTAGATTCTTACTCGCCTGTTTAATTTTGGTGCGGTAATGCCAGCCTTCAACATGGTTTAAGACCGTTTTAACCAAACAAACGCCATGGTAATAAGTCAAGTTCATCACTGTTCTGAATATTATAATATTAATATTACATTATAATAAGGAGCAAAGCACACAAGATGCTATTGCTAATGTAACTTCACACATTTACGAATCATTAGATAAGGGCGAAAAATGTGCAGGTATTTTTATTGATCTCAGAAAAGCTTTTGATAGCATATCCCACGAAATTCTACTGAGAAAATTGGAAAATATAGGTATAAAAGAAAATGCGATTAAATGGATTACCAACTATTTAAAAAATCGCCCACAAGTCGTAAAAATTAATCAGATTAATAGTGATAAAGAAATATCAGATTTTGGAATTTTTTTTTTTGGAATCCCGCTTTTTACAATATACGCTAACGATATTTTCTTTCAACCATTGCATGGACATATTACTTCATATGCCGACGATACAGTACTAATAATAAAGGAAAAGACTTGGGAAAAAGTAACGCTAAAAGCCACAGAAGACATAAACACTCTTAAGAATTTCTTCGACATTAATTTACTGTCACTAGATAGCGATAAAACATTTGTCATTCCATTTGCAATACAATCCAAAGACACCCCTAAACACTTTGACATTATCATACATGACAATTCCAAAACACACGATAAAAATTATTGTATCACAAACTGCTCAATATTAAAAACAACAAACACAATCAAATATCTAGGAATAATTATAGATAAAAATCTGAAATGGAAAGACCAAATATGTCAAGTTGTAAAAAAGATTAGAAAACTAATATATATATTCTTAAGAATCAGAAATTTTTTGTTGATAACAAACCTATATTTAATATACTATGCTTTGGTTCAATCAACTTTACAATATGCCATCATTAGTTGGGGATCCGCATATAAAACTAATCTCCTTCCAATAGAAGTCGTGCAGAGAATAATTATTAAAATCATATTAAAAAACCTTCCGACTACCCAACAGACCGCTTATTCGAAGAATTTCAAGTACCTCCTTTTAAAGATCTGTACATTAAAAATTCATTAATTCAAATCATAAAAGAAAAAGAAAAGTACCAATTTCTAACTGAAAACCGCACTCGACTTAAATACATTTTTCCATGTCCAAAATTAAACACTTCATTTGCACAAAATTACTATGCATACCAAGGAAGAACCTTTTTCAATCAACTCCCTGAGGAAATCAGAATCATAAATGACAAAAGCCAAGCTTTGAGCATTTTGAAAAAATATTTTATAGATAAATTATCAAAATAATGAAAAGTAAATATTCTACTTAAGAAGCAATTTCTTCTCCAAATATAGTATACATATTAATAAAAAAAAAATAATAATTGTCTTTATCCCAGAAACTAATAACATCATATTTTTATTTATATATTATAGCTACTAGTAGTACATTTTACTTACAATATTTTTTTTCCTACTTCTCTTGATTCTATATGTATATCTACAATAACATAATGTACACTCCTCTTCCAACCACAAGCGAATGCTTCTCTGGAAGAGTAGTATTAAAGATTGTCACCATAAATTGTAAACCGTATTACTTACATGTACTTTTTCCTTTAATAATAAAAAAAAAATATATATATATTTACACCACGTTTATTAGTAAGGGTTAATCTGAAAACGAAATTCATGACAACAAAACAACTATAGTTGTAGATGAAGTTGAATAAGATATTTGTTTTGGTAAAGTCATAAGCCATTGTAATAAGTCAAATTTTTCACTGTTCTGACCTTATGCTCCGCATTATATTTACACCACGTTTTTTAGTAAGGCTGTTATTAGTAATCTTCAGTGAATAAATGGTCATATTTTATGTTTCCGCTCACCTTTTCACCTGTATGTTTTCTCGGTTTATATGGTTTCAATTAAACGTCTAAATTGTTTGACTACCAAGAACCGACGGTAGGTATGCAGGGTTTTTGTCTGCTATTTCGTCCTAACTAACTAACTAACTAACCATCACGCCGTTTCTCCGCAGGGGTAGGCAGAGGGGACGGACCGCCAAACAACTCGGTCTTGGCACACACTCCTTGCCTCATTCACATTCATACATCGTCTCATACATACTCTTCTATTGTTCTGACTCTTGACATGGCCCGACTCAAGTATCTGATTCACTTGGTCGTGCCATGTCTTCCTCGGGCGTCCCCGACTTCTGCTACCATTCACATTTGCATCGTATATTCTCCTTACACTCCTTTCTTCGCTCATTCGCTCTACATGCCCAAACCATCTAAGCGTCCCTTTCTTGATCTTACTCACTACGCTTACATCAGCCTTGCACTCTTTGCGGATATCGACATTCCTCACACGATCATACATGGTTTTACCACACATACGCCTCAGGGATCTCATTTCAACAGCATTCAATCTACTTTCATCCTTTCTTTGCCAGTTCCATGCCTCACTTCCATACATCAGGGTAGGTACCAGCACTCCATTGTGGACTGCTAACTTCGCTTCTTTGGACAATTTTTTGTTAGCGCCAACTACGTTAAGTCCTCCATTAATGGAGTTACCTGCATTTACTCTTCTTTCAATATCTCTGTCAGTCTTCCCATCTCTCGTAAACATGCTTCCTAAATACACAAACTCATCCACCTGCTCCAAGTATTCCTCATTCACAGCTATATTGCACACGTCCTTATTTTGTTATATTAAATTTACGACCTCTTGTTCGCCAGCGTATCTATGTACTAGTTTTTCTGGGGAAACTGCTTATGGTAGATTATAATATACTACTTTTAAAAATATACAATCAAATTACTACTTACACAGTTCTATTAATTTTTTTTAAAAGAAAAACAAACATTCCCGGTTACGAATAACCTGACAATATTTGAAAATCTCCTCCTACCACCACAGTAAGTGGAAAATGTTGCTTGTGTTGTGATAAAAGACTTAGCCAGTCGAGGAATTGAACACACTACGCCTGGGTGGGACCCAAGCGCGATGTCAACTCGGCCACCGACCGGTCATAAAACATCATTTTGCAAAATAACAAGTAAGTTATCACAAAAATGGAATCAGCTGGTGCACGGCGAAAATTTCGCATCAGCGGTCAGAAGCAGCGAGCAGGAGTTTAATGAATTTTTTGTAACATATTATCTTTAATTAACAAAACTTTTTCCAGGTATTAAAGCCACTGCAACCGTTCCGGGTGGAATATATTCCGACCTGATGAATAGCGGGATTATTGACGACGTATACTTCAAAGATAATGACGTTAAAACAAGATGGGTCTCCAAAATTGATTGGCTTTACAAAAGAATGTTCAATGGTAGTTATTTTTATAATTATTTTAATCTTTTTGCCATTAGTTTGTCACAGTTTTCATACATATTATATTTTATTAATTTCAGTTTCCAGTGAAATTTTGGAGAAGTCAACTGTGGACCTTGTATTCGATGGTCTCGACACAATTGCATATATTTATATCAATGACAATCTAGTTGGATTGACGGAAAACATGTTTATGAGATTCAAATTCAACATAAAACAATATCTACAGGTTTGTGTGACTTGTCAAAATAATTTAATCTTGTTACAATATAGAGATGTGATTAAATGTTATTAAACCAATCGCTGCTCCTATTAATGATTAGGAGATGGTCTTCACAGCTCCCGTAAGCACTCAAATCATAGACCAATGGACCTATGACATTGCATAATTTTATAAAACCTAAATAATGTTTCATAACACCATACTATAAACCTGTTTGACCACAAATGGAAAACTGTTACGTAGCTAATGAAGCGCAGTGCGAGAGGCGATTGCAACGTGGCAAGCCACCAACTAACGCTAGCGATCACTAATAAATCATGCCCTTTTTGCGCATGGCAAGAGACATGCAGACGCACTTTCTTTTGCTTGCGGTCTAGCTATAGCATAGTTTCCAAACCTGAACAGTGGTGGAAGTAAAGTATGAACTTTATTTTTAGACTGTTATATTTAAATTGATAAAATTCAGTTGTTTTTTTAGGAAGGTGTAAATGAGGTGGCCATCATGTTTGAGTCTCCGGTGCTTAAGGCTGCCTCACTATCGGAAAAGGAGATGATTCCTCCAGAGTGTGTTCCCTCGTACTACAATGGGGAGTGCCACGCCAATCAACTGAGGAAAATGCAGGCATCATTCTCGTGGGACTGGGGCCCAGCTTTACCTTCTGTTGGAATTTGGTAAATATTATTATAAAACATAATAATTTCCTTTGTGAGTGCAAGTGAGAACTTTTCAAGATTGGAATTGATTGATGTCTTGTGGAAATTAATATAGAGTACTATTTTAGAGTAAAGAAAAATAATTCTTGCACTAAACTTCAACCAGCACGTCCACAACGCCTCGATAAAAATATTTTTTAGTAAGCCACCCTCACTGGAATAAATTTAAGTACATCTTGATGTTTATCTTTGGTTTACAGTGACATCATCAATTATTTATATCAATAAGTTTGTGCTACATCTTTAAGATAACTCGACTGTTGTCTTACGTTATATCTTTTTATGTTTAATTGTATTGTATTTATGATTAGTTTATCACCATCGCTGATTGAGATTGGCCTTAAAATATATAATAATTATGCCCATTGCATAATATCTTACTTTGCTCACATGATGGTGTAATATTGTTATAAATTTAATTAAATTTATACACTGAACAGATAAACCGATAAATGTATTGTGGGCGTGTCCGTGTGCCACAAGTTCGCTCTTACTTCAGGTGAAATTGATCAAACATATTCTTGAACATATTATTATCAATTTAAATGAAATAAATAACTTTGTAAACCCCATATTTATATGATTTGAGATTTTCATAGCATAATACCCCAAAAATGAATCACGATAACCATATTTATCCTGAGGAGAAACCATTGGTTTTGAAACATGTCGATCCTTTTTGATAGTAGTAGTAGTGTTAGCAAAGATGTTTATTTTATTTTAATTAAAATGATGCCACAAAGAGATTATGCAATTATTGAAAATAATGTAATTATCAATATTAAAGTTGTTTTGTCAGTTTACATAAGATATAGGAATCGAAATGTCTTATGTCAACTGTTCACATCAGTTTTCTTTCAAATCGATATCATGGGATTTTGTATTTTTTTTTTTATTATTTATTTATCTCTCAATATAAAGTTTTTTACGTGTATTTATCGACATCTGTCTCACTAGGGTACACCTGTGTCGAGACAGACGTATTCAGATACTTAAAGAATATTTACATGCATAACCAAATCAAATTACAAATTACAAAGTTGTATACACTTTAAACCATGTAGACAATAGAGAGATATTAGAAAATGTAGGTACAGGTACGACAATATTATAAATGTATATGAAAAATAAATGCATTTAGTTGGAGGACGTAGTTACAAAGGGGTTTTTATAAAATTATTGATTCTAATATTTTATTTTGTATTTGAATTGTTGTTATTTTTTACATGTAATTTGGTTTACAGATGTTTGCGATTTGTATTGAGTTGAGTGATTTTGTCAATCAATTTTTTTAGGAAACCAGTAAATCTAGAAGCGTACAACAGCGCCGTTATAAGGGATATACTGACTGATGCAAAATACATAGAAAGTGATGCATCCTGGAATTTGACCCTGAAAGTTTTTCTGGATGTTTCTGGGGGAATCAGTGATCTGGAGGGACACTTGCAAGCCTCAATAGCTCTGGAAAATGGAGTTATTTTGAGGGCATATGAGTTTGTCAAGGATAATGTTCTTAAGCGAGATGACTTGGAGAAAGAGCTGAGTATTATAATAAGCAATGTAAGTATAAGATGTAAAAATGATTTATTTTTTGCTCTGAAAGGTTGTGGTAAAAAAACACTGCTACGAAGGAACGTTTTTAAGTTCACGGAATGGGGGGTAAGGAGTGGAAATAAAAATCCAAATTTATTTTTCCTTTTCAATATATTCACCAGCTACCCTAATACATTTTTCGGATCTTTCAATTAACTTATGTATACCTTCAAAAAAAAAGATTTGTCTTTGTCTAAAAAATACGCCGAAACAGCATCCTTCACTTCTTCACTTAACTTTTCCCACGAAGTTCTTTTTTCAAGTTTGGAAAAAGCTAATAAACACTGGGAGCCATGTCAGGACTGTAGGGTGGATGTGGCAAAATTTCGAAGCCCATCTTCTGCAGGGCAGCCATCGCAACACGGCTCTTGTGAACAGTTGTCATGCAGAAGGAGGACACCTTTGGTAAATTTTCCCCTTCTTTTCACCGTGATGGATACCTTTAATTGCTCTAAAATTGAAGCGTAGTAAACTCCGGTTATGGAAACACCTTTATCTTTGTAATCTATCAACAGGATTCCTTCTGAGTCCCAAAAGACTGTCACCATGATTTTCCCAGCCGATTGTGACACCTTAAAATTCTTGGGTGGTGGTGTGCCTTTCTTGTGCCACTGCATAGAGTCCTGTTTAGACTCAAGTTCATAATGATAAACCCAAGTTTCATCACCAGTAACAATTTAAGCCAACACTCCATCTTTGTATTACCTACAGAGGTCCAAAAATGCACGAGAACACTTCACGCGCTGTTGTGTTTGAGGCGGCGTGAGCATTCTCTGAAGTTCTCACTTCATCCATCTTGCGCTGACTTTAGTCATGCCAAGATGGTCGTGAAGAATT
The DNA here is from genome assembly GCA_026573805.1 of Hesperophylax magnus. Classification (NCBI taxonomy): domain Eukaryota; kingdom Metazoa; phylum Arthropoda; class Insecta; order Trichoptera; family Limnephilidae; genus Hesperophylax; species Hesperophylax magnus. The sequence goes on along the minus strand of JAIUSX010000047.1, from coordinate 10,527,997 downwards.
TTGAAAATGGTTGTATCCATACTCCAACCATTTCTGCGAGTTGTTTCTTCTTTAGTCGGGCATCTTCTGTTATTAATATTTCGACGTTTTGAATAATTTCCGGAGTGGTCACCTCGATAGGTCTTCCTGGCCGTGGGTCGTCTTCAATCGACTCCCTGCCTTGTTTAAAGAGATATGCCACTTGTAAACCATATTTTTACTTGGACAAGAGTCCCCGTAAACGGATGACATCTCTTCCAGTATGATCTGAACTGATTTTCCTTGCTTGGTAAGGAATTTTATAACAGCGCTGAACTCGATTTTCTCCATATTCACAATTCTCCCCTTGATTGCCTTGTTTGGTCGACGATAGCTCAAAGACTAATGACCTAATTACGATAAAACCTGGTATTTATACTAATAATGAGTTGCTCAATTAGTACCTAATTCAGTGACACCCCCACTAATCACCTACCTACCCATTCCGTGAACTTAATTACGCCCCCTCATAGGTACAAATTATTATTCTTTCGTATAATAATATATCATATAATTTATCAGGGGGTGAAGATCGTGAGCGAATTTCATACGAATGCGATTCAATTAGTTTGACGTTGAATTCACTCCATGAAGTGCAATGAAATGGCGTTCGCATGGACTTCTCTCAAGAAACATTCCTCGTGTCCAGTGGCGGCTAACTCTGAGGAGTGTTGGAGCTACGCACTCCCTAAATTTCAGTGAATCTAAAAATAATAATTACCAACCAATAATAATATCACCAAAAATCAAATCAAAAAAGAAAAGCAATGCCTCGGAAATCTTCGACGAGGCAGAATTATCTGAAGACACAATACAATTATTTATATCTTCTATTATAAATAAAAATGTTTGTTTTTTCAAAATCATAAATCTCCGAAAGTTCTTCACCGATTGGTTTGAAATCTTGACAGAATGTTGCATTCGAATGCCCATATGTTTTTATATACCTATATTATATATATAGATGTCACTATATAAAATATAATAATAATAGATAATTTTTATAAAAAAAAAAAACATTTACAATTTCTGTTACACTACACTTATTTTCAAATTTTTCCAACATTCTCTTCAGAAGGTTTCAAACTATGATAATAAAAGCACATAAATTGACTACTACATATTTATTGACAAGGAAATTATAGAAAACAATTGTGTTTTCCTACACAAACACTGTGCAGTCCTTCATAACTGGCTTGATTTTCTCTGTCTCGTAATTTCCTAGTTTTTATTCTAGTAAGAAGAAATAGTAGGCCTTCTTGTGATACCCATTTCCAGGATTACTGCAACAAATGCTTCCTTCTCTGGTATTGTGCACGGCTTTCAAAATTTAGCACGCGATTGAGGTTTCTAATTTGGATGCGATTAAAAAAATTGCGTATTTGATTGTGTCACATTTTCAAGCTCATCCTCACTATCTTTGCTATCACTAATAACACGCAACCTCCGATTAAAAGGAACCACAATATCACTTCCGCTAACGCTCTCATAATCACTAACGCAGTTTTCTAATTGTTCCGTCATTTCAACATCTATATCTGAACTTTCACTTGTGTTCGACATTCTGAAATCAAAATTAGGAATGTAAAAAAAAATAATAATAACGGTGTTCATAGAAAAAACTGTGATTGAAGAAATTTAGAACACAATTTAATGAATATAGATATGAACGCGGGAACAGGACCCTCACTGCTGTGCGCCAAAAGTGAAATGTCGAAACGAGCGCTACCGCGACGCTAGCATTTTTCGCACACCTACCTATGAGCGCCACGTCGCCTTTTGGCACTGTAAGGGTTAAAAGGTTGTACATCACTGACTCAGTATATACATTAAACTGTGCTTTAGTTACTAAAAAGAATTAAAACATTTTTTTTTAGGCAGACGCGAAAAGATGGTGGCCGAATGGATATGGAGAACAGGCCCTCTATAATGTGACAGTTACCTTCCAAAGTACTCAATTTGTTGATGAATATTTCCACAAAACAATCAAAACTGGTTTCCGAACTCTAGAGCTCATTCAAGAGGATTACAGTGAGTTATAAATATTATTTTTTATGGAACTGTAAACATCACTGAACATAACCCTTTATCAAGCAGAGCTTGTACCAAAATATGCATATTATGTCTGTATCTGTTGCAGGATTTGAACACTTTCCTGAATTGTACCTGAATCATTATATCAACGAGGGGGGTGAATCTATATCTTTTGCGCTAGCGTAACGCGTAGGGGCGAAGTCCATGAGAAAGCGATTTCTATTAGAGTTTGAATTCACTTCAATTCGTTCCAAGTAAAGCAATGATATTGCATTCTCTCCCATCAATGATCAAATAAAATTATTCTCTATTCAATGGCTCCCACATACAACACAAAATGCAAACGCAAAATATACAGCTTTACCCCCCCCCCCCCCGATTTGGGTTGAGTACCTCAAACAAGATGCTCTACAAATGTCCCGCCACCTCGCAAAATGTATTTATCCCACCTATTTTTCTTTGTATTATGTACAATGGTAATAGTGCGGGGGGGAAGGTTTGATGGGGATGGGTTTTAATTTTTTATTATTTTGTGAATACTGTGCAAATTTCAGAAGGAGGGTGGGCGTTTAGGGACAGTTGAAATGAGAGGGGATAGGGGCGGAGCTCGAGGGGGTGAGGTGGATGAGGTGCAGGGGGCAAAGTGAAGGGGGGTAGTTCAGGGTTTTTAATTTTTATTATGTGAATACCGCACAAGGGTCCAAACTGCTCCCGATTGGCTGGAGCCAGTTGAGGGATGCAGCACTACTTAAATAACTGTATATATTCATTCATATGACGTGTTTGACGCTTAGCAAATTTTTCTCTGATATTTTATAGCCACCCACCCCTATCCCCCCTCGGATATGAAGATATTGCACCTCACTTGAGAAAGGACACCTCAACACCTCATTTGAGTATTTGAGTACCTCATACAAACTCATAGATTCTGATATCATGCCCTACCCAACACTACCCTAGATCCGTTTTTAATAATAATAATAATAATAAGAATTTATTTCAGAATGTGAATACATTTGAATAAACAGAATTAAATTATTTACGTTGTTGAATAACAGATGGCGCTGCGTTCGCCTCATCGAACATTCATCCACACATGCGCGAGTCTATCATGAGAAACGTCGCGACATTTTGACATTTCATTTGGCATTTGTTATGTATCACAACGCAGTGCGTGCATAATTTTGTATGATTTATTTTAATTTATCTATTTGTGTGCGTGTATTACAGTGAACAATGCCAGCAAGACGCAAGGGGGGCACAAACATGCAAAATAGTAGAGCAGAAAGAACAGACATACAAATCCAACAAGATACCGAATATGTGCGTGTGAGCATGTCGCAATTGGGTAAATCTCAATCTCAAGAGGAACGAGCTGAACGAAATCAATTTCTTTTTTTTGCTTAAATTTCGGCACTCAATTATAATTGGCATGTTCTCGCGTGGGCAAACCATCGAGCTTATTTGTGTTAGCTAAAGACAGACTGACAAAAAATATTGTACACTCAATTGCTCTTCGAAATTAATTTTGATTTTCTTTATTTCATTTTCCTACTTTAGGATAAAAAATATATAGATTTTTTTTCACTTTTCATTTAACTTTTAAAAGATCGAACAATTAATATGTCCGTTACATTAGTGAAATACATTGAATTGAAAATGAATGGTTGGCGTTTTTTTGTTTTTATCGGCGGTCATCGTCTTCAGTGCTCCATCATCTTTCTGCCATAGATCCCATCCCCACACACTTACAATACATTCGTTATTTTTTATTTTACAACCGAAATATTCACTATAAATAATTTAAATGGCAGAACAACGTTTGCCGGGTCATCTAGTTGCTTCATAAAATTTGAAGATAATATCATTTAATTGCCTTCATCAATAAGAGTTTTACATCATAACACATTTTTTTTAGATAATGGGCTGACATTTTACTTCAAAATAAATGGACATCCTCTCTTCATGAAAGGATCCAACTGGATTCCTGGCAAAATCCTTCCCGAACATGGCTACGAAGAAGACATGGGTAAGATTGAGATTTCACAAATTTGTTCAATTTATGCATACCGTCTCTAACTAATATTTAGTTACAACCAAGATTTGTCCACGTTTTAATGTACTTTGATCTTATTGAACAATTTAGATGGTTTCTTATTATGTGTCGAACAAATGAATATTTTAAGCGCCATAGCTTGTGATGGAAAATACGCTTCAAGCTGAAATTAGTTGCATTGACCTGGACATCTTGGACAGAAAGAGCTGTGCTAATTTTATAACACAGATTCCTGAGTTTTAAGCGAGACGTCCAAAGAAGTTTTCTTCTTTGTGGTTAACCCCTTCAGTAATCATTAAAAAATTTAAAAAAATGGCAAAAAATTAATTATTAAAAAAAGGATTTTTTTTAATAATTAATTTTTTTTACCGAACGTGTATACACATAAATATATATATATCCTTCATAAAAGCCATTACAGGATTAAAATGGGACTGAAAGTTGATATTATGGTGCATAGTGTGGGCCAAGAAATAAAAGAAATTCATAAATATATTCATTTTTATTAATTAAAAACATTGCGCAGTACTAAGATTGCATAGTGATTTTACCCAATTTGCGGATATTGTGTTGATAAGTATGTTTATTATGCGCGTTGATTTAAAAAGAGATAATGAAATAAAATTGTATTATTGAAATATGTAGAAATAGGGTATACTATATGTAGCTAGGGACATTCAATTTTAGTAGGGGAGGAGGTAAGAAAGGTTTTAGGCAGTACGCCTGCTTTTTGAATGTGTAAGAGCGAGATGACAGATCGACGTATACAAGATGATGGATGCATCTGCTCGCTCTCTTTTCCCAACCGACAGCTAAGAAGATAGTAGTAGACAATCCGTTCTAAAGTGTTAATAAACATTCTATCCGCACACGCGTATAATTATTGAGATCCTCACAGTACCACCAAGTCTGTATATAATACACCCATTTATCAATGACAATTCTAACCTTTTTTCCGAGAAAACTCTAATAAAATTACCATTTTGTGCCTTTTTTACTGATGCTGGCCAACCCTCGATAAGAAATTGTTTTACTTGACTTAACATTTCGTCCTTTTCGGTCTCACTTCTTATCACGTCTAAAGACAAATTAAACCCGTTATTTTCAAAATAATTAATGTAACCAGACTCTATATTATCTTCAAAGCTAACCTTTTCAATCGGACACCTGCTCAGAAAGTCTGAACAATTATTTTTCGACTTTACATATACAATCTTAAAATTGAACGATACTAACATAACTGCATAACGTTGTAATCTTGACGCCGCGATTTTAGGAATTTCTCTATTCTGACCGAAAATTCTGACCAAAGGCTGGTTATCTACAGCTAAAATAAATTCTCTGCCATACAAATATTGATAAAACTTTTTAATCCCAAAAATTATAGCTGTTGCTTCAATATCCAAAATCGAATAATTCTTTTCCGCTTTATTTAAAGTTCTGCTTGCGAACCCTATTGGTCTTTCTACGCCATTTTTAAAGACGTGGATTAACGTTGCTCCGAGCCCATTCATGCTCCCATCCGTGACAAGTTTCACAGGAATATTCTCATCGAAATGCGTTAAAATCCTATCCGAAGTTAATATTTTTTTTATTATCGCAAAACTGTTTTCTTGTCCCGTACCCCATTGAAACTTAACATCTTTTTTAAGTAAATCGTATAATGGTGACAATATATTTGCCATGTTTGGAATAAAATTACGATAATAACTAACCATACCTAACAAACTTCTCAAATTATTTAAATCACTAGGCGCTGATGCATTTAAAATGGCTTCTTTATTCCGCTGACACGGTTGAATCCCCTGTTCACTTATTTTATAACCTAAAAACTCAATAACTTTTAAATTGAATTCACACATTTCACTATTCACCGTTAAATTACAACTTTTTAACCTCTCTAAAACGAGACACACGTTTTTCTCTAAGTCGTCTTCATCTTCTCCTATCACAATAATATCATCCAAATAGAACGTCATGTTCCGTAATCTTGATAAACAATTTGCCATTGCTTTTGCAAAAACCGCTGGCGCTGGTGACAACCCATACATTAACCGTTTATACTGAAATAACCCTAAGTGGGTATTGATTGTTGTGAAACGTCTACACTCCTTTTTCAAAACAAACTGGTTATATGCGGATTTTAGATCAATTTTAGCAAAAACTTTCCCTCCATTCACTTTGGTCAATAATTCCTCAATTCTAGGTAACGGATTCTTGTCAACTAATAGCTGATTATTTATTGTCGATTTATAGTCACCACATAACCTAATGCTACCATTTTTCTTAATCACTGGCACAATTGGACTCGCAAAATCACTATATTGAACTTGCTCTATAATATCGTCTGAAAGTAAATTATTTAATTCGCTTTCAACTTTTTCCTTCAAAGCGAACGGCATTATTCTGTGATTACGAAATATCGGAATGGCGGAATCTTTTAACGTTAAATTCACTTCGTACTTGTTAAACTTGCCTAATTTATCCGTAAAAACTTTACTAATCGCTCCTTTAATGTATTTTGTTTTACACAGTTAACGATCCCAGTTATTCCCACGTTAAAGAGATTCATGAAATCACGTCCTAAAATAGAAAGAGACGAGCTACTGACAACAATAATTTTCATTCGGTGGCATAAGCCGTTAAACTCCAGTATCGATGAAAACGCACCTACCACACCAATGAGCCTATTGTCAAAACTCCGTAAGCTCACGTTTTCGTGCACTAACTTAATACTGCTGAATCTATTGAAATAACACTCTTCGGGAATTACGCTACAAGATACTCCAGAATCTAACATGAATTTATTATTTATTCCATCGAGTGAAACTTCTATATAATATGGCTCAATACTTAGTACATCACCAACCTTTCCGTCCGATAACAAAGTATTCACATTTTTACGTGTTGTTACCCGCTTACATTGTTTTGCTAAATGACCCTTAGTACCACAAATTTTACATACATAATTTTTTAATCTACATTCTACCGCCGTGTGGTTATCATATCCACAAACTGTACAATTACGCTTTGTAACTTGATGAGACGACGAACATGCCCGATTATTGCTACTGCTTCGCTTGAAACTATATCCATCTCTGTTTTTCACATGCGTATTAGGTGAGACACGACCTCCGCTGATTTTTACATTAGCTAAAACTCTGTTATCAGCTGATTGAGATTGAGTTGAAGCTACGAGTTCAATACACTTGCACACATTTTTCGAAAGTATATGACTCACTATCGAGAAATAATTTTTCTCTAATCTTACCGGGTTTACAACCTAATACAAAGAAATCCCTTAATTTCTCTGATAAACTATTCCCAAATTATCAATTGCTAGAAAGAGACTTTAAATGAACAGCAAAATCGCGAACTGATTCGTCATTCCTTTGTTTAGCTGTAAAGAACTGTGATCTTTCTTCAAAAAAACATTTTGTCATACAATATTCATTGAGCTTAGATATCAAATCTTCTAAATTAACCTCTGTTACTTTTTTAGGAATGCACAAATTTACCAGTAGAGAAAAACAATCATCTTGCAAAGCATTTAGGAAAATAGCCCTTTTTTTAACATCCGATGCGTACTTTTCATCATTCACAAGGAGATACTGCTCGAGACGGACCTTGAAGTTCTCCCAGTTACCGTCACGCAAACTAAAGGACCCCAATCCTGACTCCATGCTTCCTCTGCCCAGATGGTACCTGTTTAAATAAGGCTTAAGAACAAAAGGGTAGATTCCTCTTTAAATAAAAACACTTTGTGGAAGTTGAAATTACACCGATTTTATTGTTGTTTTTTCCAACGTTTATACTGCTTCCGACACTCTGTGGAGATCACTCCACCAACGGAGAGCGAAATATAATTGTCACTTTGGGTTCCTTTCGCTAGAAACTATCGAAGATAATTGAGTTCCCTAATCAAAATTGGGACTTAAATAACATAATTTGGCTGCCTTTAAAGAAGGTGTAAACTAGCGCCATCTGTATTCTAAATCAGTTACTCTATATAAATTATAATTGGTTTGAAACTTGGAGCAAATTCGAACAGTATTCCTCCGCTCTCCAATCTGCTCCCTGGACCCTCTCAGGAAACCGCTCCTTGACCCTTGTTGGCTGGATGGCTCCTCCCAGACCGCTCGTAAGACCTGGTAACACCGATCCTTGACCCTCGGTGCTGCTGATGGCTGCCCCAGACCACTCTTGTGGCCCGGACCCCTCCGATCCTTTGACCCTCGGAGATGCTGCCGCTTGACGCCCTGGACCCTCCCGTGCTTCCCCCTTCCGAGAAGCTGGCTGGCTCCAGTGGCTTCTTCTTCTTCACTCCTTTCAGTGAAGAAACAATAATTTCGGTCCGGCCTTTTTTACCGACCCGAACAATATGTTGCAATCCGAGCTTCCGACAATATCGCGTATATTTTTTTTCCGTGCGAAATCTCGCGCGTCGATTCTTTTAATCGATGTTAACTTTTACGATTTCCGTAGGCTGCGCCACTGTTATGTACAGACTTGGTGGTACTGTGAGGATCTCAATAATTATACGCGTGTGCGGATAGAATGTTTATTAACACTTTAGAACGGATTGTCTACTACTATCTTCTTAGCTGTCGGTTGGGAAAAGAGAGCGAGCAGATGCATCCATCATCTTTTATACGTCGATCTGTCATCTCGCTCTTACACATTCAAAAAGCATGCGTACCGCCTAAAACCTTTCTTACAGTTATCTTATCATTATATAATTTGATTGTTTCAGAATAATGGGGTCTGATTATCTTATCATTATATAATTTGATTTTTTCTGAATAATAAAGTTTGATTGTCTGACCATTATGTAATTTGATTGTTTCAGAATAATGTGGTCTGATTATCTGACCACTAGTAATTTGATTGTTTCAGTGGACAACCTCCTAGGGGCGGCGCAAGTCATCCACATGAACATGCTGAGGGTATGGGGAGGGGGGGTGTATGAGTCAGATTACTTCTACCAAAAGTGTGACGAACTGGGCATCCTGGTCTGGCAGGACATAATGTTTGCTTGCAGCATGTACCCGGCCAACTCCAAGTTCTTAAGGTACCAACCTAACCTTATTTTATTTTTAAATGTGAATATATGAACAGGCACACTAGAGAACATTGGTATCGTTTGCACTATATCCACAATATCTACAGTAGCGGCGCCTCTAAAGGGACCCCTGTTACAATTTAAGGGAACCCTGTAATGTCCGGTAAGACAGATCCCTCACATAGATTATGATCTAAATTTAATTTACTATCAATATATATATATATATATATATATACTATGAATTCTTTCAGTTCTGTACAAGAGGAGGTGGAGCAGGTTGTTAAACGTCTGCAGCATCATCCCAGCATTGCCATCTGGGCAGGAAACAATGAGAATGAAATTGCTCTGAGGGGCAACTGGTACGACACCCAGTCTAACTTCACCCACTACAAAGAGGAATACATCAAGCTTTACGTTGATAGCATTCGCCCCGTCGTTAGAAAAATAGACCCAACGAGAACCTATGTTGTCTCAAGTCCAAGCAACGGTATCAAATCTGAAGAAGAAGGCTATATTGCTGAGAATCCGGGAGACCCCAGATTTGGAGACAACCATTATTATAATTATTTATCGGATCTGTGGTCAATGGACACATATCCCAAAACACGTTTCTGTTCAGAGTACGGATTCCAATCTGTTCCCTCCCTCGAAACCCTCCGCACAGCCACTGATGATCCAAATGATCTCCATGTAAATAGCTACTTCATGCAGCACAGGGAACATAGCGAATCTAATAACTATAACAATATGCTCTTACAAATTGTCACACAGTTTGGACCTTTGGATATTGTTGATTCCAATTACACGGCCATATTTCAATTCTACACTCAGGTATTTATTAAAAAATATCTTATACACTTCTAAAATATTTTATATTCTGTTGCTATTGATTATAAATGTGAAATTTTTTGACACTAAAATAATTAAACTAGGTAATTCAAGCATGGGCATATAAAACAGAGACAGAATTCTATCGTCAGTCCCGAGATGATTGGATGACAATGGGAGCTTTGTATTGGCAGCTCAACGACGTCTGGCAAGCACCATCGTGGTCAGGAATCGGTGAGATATAATCAACTGCTTTACTAAATAGTTCAAACAATGCTGTTTGACTGGGAATACCCGGACTGCTGCAGCAGTCGATGTTGACAGCTTATTTCGAATATCCACTGCTGGTAGCAGTTTGTATTCCCACCCGTTATGTAACAAAAATATTAATTTACCACTTTATTCCAGAATTTAACGGTTACTGGAAAATGCTGCATTATTATGGAAAGGATTTCTTCAGCCCAGTCTTAATATCTCCGAGACAATTGCTGACAAATGAAATTGAAGTTCACATCATCAACGATAATCTTCAGCCGATTCTGAATGCTACTGTGGTGGTAGAGCAGTTTATGTGGGACTCAATGAATCCAGTTGACACACAAACCAGTCATGTCGATATCAAACCCCTGTCAGCGGAGAAGTTTGGAAGTGATATAGAATTACCTGGTGCTGCAGAGCGCAAGCTTATTTACTATAGATTCAGTCTGAAAGATGCTGATTCTAATCTCTTAAGTCCGTACAACTACATTTTCCCTGTCAAATTGAAAGATATCGAGGGATACAAGGTTCCCAATGTTACGGTGACTATTCTTTTTTTTATCTTCAGAAAATTGAACCTTTAATAAAATCACTAATATCAGTTTAATAATCTCTAAAATATCATGAATTATTTAAATAACGTATGATTTTTAAAGTTTAGCTAGGTTTTTACGACTTTCAAAGGCAATGTCAATTTTATAGCAAAGTAACTAAGAACCTACTAAGGAAATAAATTTTTATACCTTTACCTTAAGAAATCGAATTTTATTTAACTTTGTTTAATTAAACAAATGATATGCATTTTAAAGATAAAATACATCTACATAAATAAAAATGTAAGTGTTTGTTTGTTCAAAATCTTAAATCTCCGAAAGTTCTTCACGGATTGCTTTGAAATTTTGACACAACGTTGCATTTGAATACGCATGTGTTTTTATATTATATTATAACATGCGTTTTGAAAAACAGCACAGCAACGCGTGGCGGGGTACAGTTAGTAATAAATAAATTTGTTTGCAGTATGAAATTCTCAATGTCAGCGGAGAAGGTCCAGTATACGACGTGATCGTCAGAACCGACGGTGTGGGACTCTTTGTGTGGCTGCAGATTGAGCATGACGTTGGCTTCCTCTCGGAAAACGGCTTCATTATGTCCGATAAGGAAAAGAGACTGAAGCTCTATGTCGTCAACAGAAAGAACCTCCCCAAACTGAAGAACCTTCAACTAAAGATCTACGATCCAAAACATTTCTCCAAACATTACGAAGTAAAACAAGTTGAATGAAAATAAATAATTATCATTTTGTGCTAAGAAAAGTTTATAAGTGAAAAACTAACACATTTTACCACATCGTTACCATATTGTAAAAGTAAAACAATTTAATTAATATTTGTGTCTTTTTTTATTTATGCATTTAAAAGTTTTTGTTATAAGTACATGAGTGAAAATAAAAGCATTTGTTTAATACAAGCATAATTATTATATAAAAAATAAAAATAAATCAACAAATGATAACTCCTAATATGAAAATAAAACATAAATTTAATTATCCCTTTGTCCTCTTGGTATATTCAAACATTAATCAGCTTTCATTTAAGTGTAATCTACTTACTATACTTTGTGAAATACATTAATATATTGAAGCCATAGTAATCTTAATCTGTTCATTAACTTCTTTCAATGCTATTCGAATTACTTTTGTATTGGTACAACATCAGCTGACATCAACTGTTGACGTATCACATTTCATCAATATAATTTGGTGATATTAAATGTTAGCTTTAAATTAAATGTCAAATAATTTACAGCAGGTACGTAACTCACAACACAAAGATCACAGATTTCCATCCATAAAAAATAAATATGCATAAAAAAACACAAAAACTGTGTAAAAGAAATCCAAGTATACAACATTATTATGTACATATGAGGCGTATTAAAACAAAGACAGCAATTTCCACTATTGGTCTAAAATGAGTTATATATGAAGATCGATAGAGAAACAAAAATACTATCGACAGCTGCAAAGGTTTCGGAGCAAAAATGACAGTATCCCATACATTTTTGAATAAAGGGGGTGACAGAATAAGCCATAAGTTCAAAGCGTTTTATATAACTCCATATTGCTCGCCATACAATCCCATACAGACCTGTCACACCTAAAAAGATGATGTGTTGTAAGGCTATATTTAAAAATTATGGGATCCCCTCTACTACCTAAGGCAGGAAAACGGGTTGGAAAAATTTACAGGGCGCCGTAATTACGCAGCTGTCATCTGTCAAAGTGACAGATCCCATACAAAGAGATGATTTTCGACGGTAGTTCCCCAATTGAACTGACCTTTTCTTCTGAGTAAGATTATAGCGTAGTGTGTCACCCCAACATATAATACGTATATGCCAAGCCCAAAATATGTGCGCATAATATAGCATAATGTGTATAAGGCTTTATTGCATTTAGTTCCGCAACAACAAAGGCAATTTCCTTTAGGTTACAGAACAAAAATGGCAGTATTTGTTTGGGCCAATGAGAGAGCCAGAAATATAATATTAAACATGGCCGCCCCATACAAAACATGAACCTAAAAAAAATGGTGTTTACAGTTCCCAACAATATTGGCAAAATCTGCATGTTTTTGGAACAAAACTGGCAGTATCCAATCTTTGAAAAACAAAATCGGCAATCTCCATCCGTCAATTAAAAATAAATATTAATTATTATGAGACATTTAATCATAATAAAATACAAACAGAGTGTAACTTATGAAAACACTTACTAACAAAAATTATATTTTATAATCAAGTGTGAGAAAGTACAAAAAAAAACATTTATTGCGTTCTACTCAAAATGAACAGAAGTGGAGAATGCTGTCTTGTTTCAACACGCCTCATATGTAATTGTGTACTGTATGTATGTATGTATATCCTACACTAGCTGTGCGTCACTATTTTCACCTTTTAATATGAAATAATATTATATTTCCTTTTACATAAGTAACACGTTTTACATTGACTAGGAATTTGACACTTCATTGTATGGTGAATGAGAGTACATAACAATAACATGGTACATATATAATATAACATTCAGCATAAAAAGTTAAAAAAATTATATATATGAACTTTTCAAAAAAGCAAATGCATAACCTGTTTCAAGTAATAATTTAATATGCCTGAATAAAATCACTTACTATTATAATATTCTGCAGAATTGCTTTGCAAAAAACCTTTAGGCCTTTCGTACACGGAGATACTTACAAGCGACTACAATTTTTTTTTGTACGCGTCGCTTGTGAGAATCCACCTATTTTGCTAGTGTCAGTATTCAACACGACGTGTCGACAACGGAACAATCATCAGTTGCGCGCTACTGACAGTGCTGATAGCACACTACCCTAGTTGCCTATGTATCTACTACAGGGCCTTGATTATCGACGAAGTCATTCCACTCGAACAACTGGAGGTTCGACCCACTCGTTGTTAGTGTGGGATGAATTTTGACATTTGGCGTATGCGATTATGTACCTTCGACGTGTTTCCAGAATAAGAATGTCGACCAATGTATGTACTTTCCACAGCGATTGCGAGCGCCCTGGATTGAAGAATCGATACCCTGGTTTGACAGAAATGGTGTCAGAGCTAGATTTAAATTTTAAATATGTTCTGGAGGTGGGAAAATATTCATGTTTATATAACTATAATTTAAAGAAATTTGTAAGAAAGGATTTAACAGAGAAGGCGGGGATTGAGGTTATGAAAAAAGTCAATTTGACATCATTCTTATGATCATTTTTTCTGCTTTAATAATAATAAAAAGGAAGAATATTGTCTTCATCGCTTGAGTCACTTGACATTGTATTATTTCCATGGCTCTACGTGAAAAATAGATCAAGTTCAGTATAATTCGGGTGGCGCGGTGTGCGTAAACTAGCTTTAAAGAGTAGCATATCGGTAGGCTATTTGCGTTTGCATCGCACTCACATAGCTAAAAATAATATTTATATAATAAATTTTAAAAATATATATTTTCATATAATATCAATATATACATATCTGTTCCATTAAAAATAATAAAAGATTACGTAAATTGTGTAAAAAAAAGTCATAATTAAATAAAAAAGTTGAAATCACAGAAAAAATTAAAATAATAATTTGTTTTTGTTATAAATTGGCACAAAAAACGACAATTGAGAAAGAAGGATTCAATTTATTGCTAACAGACATATTTCAATAAAATAAATTTAAATGCATAATGGTGAACCAATAAAAATGTTGCATGCAAAACATTTTATTATCAGATAAAATAAATGGAAACCAAAGATTCTTTTGAGCATAGCATAAATTACCCCATTTCTATCACAAAAATATATATATATTTAAAATATAGTCATGGTCAATATTATTAACATTATATGTATTGAGTTAGTTTATAGGTTTAGTAAGTTAATACGAGATTGGTTTCATTCAATTAATTGACAAATACATATTAAGATTTAACTGTCTTAGTTTTGGTATTTAAATGTCCTAGTTTCACCATCTGACTTTGCCCAAGCTTAAAGGCCCTTTTCTGATTGAACATTTGAAAAATATGGGGTCTTGTTATAAATTGTTGGGAATTTTGTTTACAATAAAAAGGATGGAAAAAATCGTAGTGGAAATTAGAGATTAGGAACTGAAAACAGTCACATTAATCTTGGAATTTAGGACTGAAAAAGCTGTGCAAAATTCATGATGTGAAAGACATTTAGAGTTTTTGCTGCTTAGAATTAAGAATGTGATGTGCTGTCATAATCTTTTAGTAAAAAGCAGTGGGGCCTTAATGAGTCAGCGGTGTGTGAATGCGGTGCGGTGCAGATCACCGAACATGTGGTCAACGAATGCCCGCTGCATTAATTCCCCGGCGGGATTGATGAGGTCCATAGGGCGATGCCTGGCTCACTGACCTAGATGTTCCCCTCTGACCTCCTCACCATACAAAAGAAGAAAGCGAATTTGCAAATGATTCAAGTACTTATTATAATTAATTAAAACAATCAATTATTGCTGAAGGCCTTCGCGGACAGGGGTGATCTCAAGGGGAGACCTGTGAACAACATTTTATGATGCACCACTCCCGTTTCACACATTTTAAATTTAAATATTGTTGGTCGTCAAACAATGAAAACACAGCTAAGCTGCATTTTTTCTCTATATGATTTTATCATTATACAAACAATATCACTATAATCTCAGGGTGCATATTAAGAAGATATCAAATAGTAAAAAGATATATGTAATATAACAATAAGAATATTAAATAGTATTTTATCATAATATATTAATTGTTAAAAATATTTGGCATGATATGAGAGATATGCGATAAAAAGACATAAATAAACTCGAAGCATGCTTAATAAGAATTGAATTTACCAAATCATCGAGGATTTCTAAAACATTATTAAATTTTTGTTTGGAAAAGATTGGTGTTATTTCCTGCTTTTATTATTATAATCTACTACTCTCTTTTATTTTATTTTTGTTATATTGTCACATCAAAACAACTTACGATATTACTATGGAGAGATTAAAAATTCACCTTTTATATAAAATAATCTCTAATAACAATTAACATCCTTTTAAGCTGCCAGTCTTACTGACTCAATAAAATATGCAATAGCAATTTTCTAAATCTCTTTCGATAAAAAGCTTTTCAAATTTTTCATAAATGCATTATGGAAATGAATTCAATTCAGCAGAGTTGTAACTTCAGGTGAAATGTCGCAGTCTGGAAGCAAAAAAACATGCGTAAAGTTATCTTATAAGATTAAAATTCCATGCAAAAAAAAATATATTAGTATTCAATCAACACCATTAAAAAAAGGACAAACAAAACATTGAACATGCTTACACCACAGTATAATATATATTAATGAAAGAAGTTTAAAATAATATTATGTAGCTACAAAAATTGTAGTAGAAGAAGAATTGAATGTCGCGTTTAGCAAACTTAGCAATATCTTCAAATATAAGAAAATACATCAACACTTCCCAACCCGGATATTCAATAAATGCACACTACCAGTATTCACATTTCGGGTGAAAATGAGAACTTTCACCAAGGTAGTTTTACTGTAGTTATAAAAAAATATATTTGCAATGAAATTAATAAAGTCTCAAATTTGAAGCTGGTAATAAAGTACATAAATATACATATTTATTCAATATTTATCTCATAAAGACAATAAAAAATATTTAAGCATAAATCAAGGCAATTTCGACGATATTATAAAACTGTTAAAAAGAATTTCTTCAATCATCCATCAAATTTTTCGTGTTTTCAGTTTTACCCCAGCTGCGCCTGCAAAGTGGACGCGGTGGCCCTCTCTTCGGATGGAGTCTCGGTAAAGAGGGTGGAGGACAGGTTGAGGGCCACCAGTAGACAGCACAGCAGCAGCGGCCCGAAGATAGCTCCTTCAACCCCGAGGCAAAATATGCCACCCGCAATTGCCAGTCCCGTGAAATATGGGTGGCCACCACTGAAATAGTACGTAATAATTAGAAAATACAAAGATTTTAGTACGGTTATAAGGGACTGGAAACAAAAAACCAACTATCTAGGAAAACGTTTAAACATGGTGTATATTTGAGCTGCTTGGGTGATGTAGACCATGAAAAAAAAAATATTTTCGTGTAAACAGAGTATCTATGGTATCCGACATACTGTTACAAGTGAAGAATGGTAAGTGGTCCAAGACGGTGGACAGGCGACACTTGCCGTGTTCTGTGTCATCGCAATTAACGGATGAAGTGATTGAAAACATTGTAAACTCTGTGGATCTTTTTGACAGTGCTGACAGCGTCGCTGATGCCATATTTTCTATCGAAAACTACGAAGAAAACTCTTCAAGTAGTGGAGACTAAAGACTAACTACTAGACTTCTTATTTTATGACCACAATAAAATTTTGACATCTTTCTGACCTGTTCTGTGTAAAGCGTGTTATGTGTTTTCATTTAACTTGTTTTATACACTATAACTTTGATTGATTTACCTGAAATTGTTGTCTTTTAAAATTTTATTCATATGAAGTCAAATACGTTAGATAATTTTAATGATTAAAATATTGTTCTAGATTGTAAAAAAGAGTATTTTAAATAATTTTAGGTTGTTGCTGGAACATTTATACTTAGTATGCAAGTACAGCAAGAACCAGAAAGAGAAATGGTTTCTTCAAATACAATATGTATACATATTGTTCTTAAACTAACTTATTTTTCTAATTTTTTACACTTCATTACATTAGAAACAAAACATCCTAATCCTAGTTTAAAATATTTTATATACCATAAATTGGTACTTATATTAATTTAATGGCTTTTTATTAACATTTTTCAAGTTTTGTTATTTTGTTTCAAATCATATTCTTGAATTGCCTTACAATAAAAGTTTAATGAAAAATAAAAATGACTCTTTATTTTTTATGAATTATGTTATTTTTAAGCATCCAAACATTAAAAATGTTATATCTCAAAACTATTTTAGTATTTGTCAATTAACATGGTCTACACCCGAGCAGCTAATTTGTAGGTTGTGATGAAAGGTTTAAATCACAGTGAAAAACAGATAAACCATAGCTGCTAAAAATATACAAATTATTAATGAAAACCGTCATTCTAGCGACATCTGTTGAGGTTAAAATTGATTCAGTTTGGTTTTCAGTAGGCACCTGTAATAGTTGGAATTATGTTGAGATTCTATAGTATAAACACAGAGGTCATTAAAATCGTCTAGGAACGACTAGGAACCCCCTTTTGAGGCTTCAAAATAAACATTGAATTTTGTCAACCAATAGATCTGAACAAAGAGCTATAAAATTTTGAGTAACCAATCAGTGAACGAAGAGGCGTACATCAAATGCAGACAAAGGAATGAACTGTGGATCAGGCAATAAAAAAAGATAATTAACGACATTTCGATTCTCACAGAAATTGGAGGTGAACGCACTTTAGGGTCAACATCGACTTTCAAGGTGACAAACTCCTGGGAATGTTTACAATAACTGAGACATTTATGGGGTATCGAACCATTGAAATCGGGTGCTTGGAAGTTTTACAGGTTGTAAAGCGCACACACAAAAATGCAATGAAAAAAATTATAAACGTGATAGTATAAAAAAAGGACGGGAAAAGCAAAGGAAAGTTACTGGCGGAATTTCAACTGTAGTGCAATTATTTATGATAGAAGGAGGGTGTCATGTTCGATAAAAATCGTACTAAAGAGAGGAGTGAGTGTTGGAAACAATGGAAATAAATCGTTATCAATTTAAGATGAAACGGACATATTGGTAAATCAATCTTGAATGAAAATCTCGCAAAAAAAATAGACATTTTAGAAAAGTGCGGCGACCGAATGGAAGGATAATACAGAGATTTTAGCTGCTACAAAGGTCCTAGGGGCATAAAAATTGAGTATCAGAAGAAGACAGTAAGACTGAACATATAGCGATAGATTAGATTCAGGAAAAGTAGACATTTTACATAATTATTGGGTTAGATATATATTAGAGTTACCCAATATTACGGAGGGATCGAAACAAGATAAAAGGTTGGCGGTCTCATGTATATTTTGAAGGGTAAACAATCGAAATCCGAACATGGTTTTTATTTACGTTAAGGTAATAAATGATTAGAAAAGCGATTAACTTTAACGTTGGGCTTATGAAGTATTTAGATTAGGAAAAGAGATTAAAACTAATGGCTCTAAAATTAAACTAAATTTACGGCCGTAGTACATAAAATCTGAGACGTAAACATATGTCCAGACGTATAATTTATGTGAAATCTTGTAAGTGAGGGATGGAGAATGGGCGGAGATTGGGTAAAACAATAAAAGTGACACATATACCAGAGTCTAATTAGGTATATCTCCCGTAGAAGTGTGGAAAACTATATATTAATTAATAATAAATGAAGTATGAAATTTTCCTGGAGACCACACACATCGGGAAAAGTGAAGAAAAGATAAAAGGAAGGGTAAAGAACGGAGATAGGAAATGATCCATGTGGAGAAAAGCGATACAATTCGAATTTATCCGTGAAATTAATAAATACGACTTGGAAAATGAGTAATTATAAGAGTTATGAGAAATGACATAAGAATCAAGAAGAAATTGTGCAAGAAAACGTCGCGGATAAATATAAAATTCAAAGATAAAGGAAAAACTCAAATCTGCGACAGGGAGATAGAGAGTACGGGTGGAAATGGAAAAGCTCATATAAGTAACAATAAAATTAAGTAGAATTTAAACAAATCGAAATTCAAAAATGCGTAGTAAAGATTTCGACATGGATTTAAACAATTTTCGCACGAGATGCATAAAATTGAGATGTATATATATATTATTGAGGACGGACCTATCGCAAATTGAGAAAAAAAGGAACACAAAATCATGAGAATTTAACTACATTTTGTATGAACACAGGACAAAGGAAGCTTGGGCGATTAACACAGACTTACCCGATTCGGACCCTATCGATTTAGATTTGTGAGATGGAAACTGGCCACCGCCTTGAGCCGGAAAGCAGAACATCTTATGGAAGAACGATCGAAATTAGGGGAAGGGGTGTTCGGATTTACGAGTTGATAGGAAATAGAATTAAGCATCAAGAGAAATTCAGATACGTCTTTTGGGACCTGAGAGGGATATAAAAGATGGAACACATCAGTCAGGAGGGAGTCGCGCCGGGAATTCGAAAAGTTGTTACGTGGCAGTACTACGTCTTTGGTAGGATTAACAGTGAAAAATCTTTAAGTGTTAAATTTTAAATAAGCCCTGGACTTAGGAAAATTTTGTGGAAAATACAAGTGCTAGAGTCAGTGAAATTTAATTTGGTTAAACAGTGAAAATAAATATAATTTAAACTCAGTGCTTAAAAGTGTTAAGTGAAGTGCAGAAAGTGATTACGGAATTAAAAGTGAATTATTAAAAATTTAAAAATAATTATTTCATTCAAAGTGAAAACATTCGAATTAAATTTAAGAGTTTGTTATCGTTAAATTAAAGTGGATGTGCTCGTGAATTGATATTTAAAAATAGATTATAATTTTGTTTAAAATTATTAATAGTAAATACTTCATCTTAGGTTAAAAGAAACACAAAAACAAAAAAAAGGATTCGATAATAATAAACGTTTAAACCTTTGTTCTAAAATTAACAGTTAGAAAAAAAAATTAATTTATTAAGAGTCGAGTTTAATTAAAAGTTTGCACAATTCGGAATAAATTTTCTTATCAATTTATATAAAAAGAAATTTAGAATTAATAAATTGTTCAATTAAAATCCATCGTGCGTATAGCGACAGTGTTAAAAGTGTTTGTCGTTTTAACCGGAATTTTAATCATCAGTCTATCATTTCGAAAAGGAATTTGAAACAGCTATCATTCAAAAGCCTAAACTAGAAAAGTGTTATTAAATCAACGGGTTTTCTGGATTAGGATTTCGTTCGGAAGAAAAATTAAATATCAGCTAATTTATACGATTCAAGCGAGAATAAAATATTAAATAGGAATAAATAGTCGAAAAGGTTTATTTTGAAATTAGTTGAAAAAATACAATTAATTAGGTAGGATTTCTTCATCAAGGTTGTTGTGTACACCCGACCGGAAATACCTTGACGGGGGGTAAGTTTTCTTTTTATAAATAATTTTCAGGACCTAGGAGTGAGGAGATACAGCTGATTATGGTATATCAATTAAATTATTAAAAACAACAAAACAAAGCATTACACATTAATATATGTATATTATGTATTTATTTATATAAAATAAAGTAATATATTGTATATAAAGAATAAATATATGAGTAATGTATTTATATATATGTATTTTACTTATTAATCGAAGCATCGAAATGGTAGCGATTTTTAATACCTACCCGAGGACATATCTATATTATTGAAAAAGAAAATATGTATTTATTAATATTCCAGACTATGTAGAATCATATATTTTATATTTATTTATTAATATATGTACTCTTTTTTTAACATATTTTGACAATCGAGATATGTGTACTATATATATATATATATATATATATATATATATTTATATTTAATTTTCACCTAACTTCTAGTAAATTTACTAAATTCGGAAAATGAAAAATAGTTTAACTGCAAAAGGAATTAAAAATATTCTAATTAATTATGCACAATAAAAGGTAACATAACTGAATTATAGGGAGAGGTAGAAATATTCCTTAAATAAACAATCTCGCATCTAGGTTAGTGTGTCAAAGAAGGTGTTTATATTATTCGATTTGTTTACAAATAGAGTCGCTGAAGATCTGGGCCAACCGCATAGTTTGAAAACGACCTTGGCCGTAACTAGAAAATTTATCAGGGTTATAAGGATAACCATCAGGATGTCATTGTGCAATGTGCAGCGATATGGGTCATTTACAAATACCTATCATTCACAATCTACAATTGGAAAAAAATCATGGGTTAGCAAGATTTATATCGAATATTACATGAAACATTTGAGTACCATTGATTAGATAGTCATATAGATTTTATTAGTTACCTGAACCAGCTGGAAGCTGCGTGCTCTCAAATGTCTATCAATCACAAACGACAATTGAAAAATCACGGGTTAGCCAGATTTATATCAAAAATTTACATGAAACATTTGAATACCATTGATTAGATGGTCGCATAGATTTTATTAGTTACCTGAAACAGCTAGAAGCTGCGTGCTTACAATTACCTACCATTCACAATCTACAATTGAAAAATCACGGGTTAGTAAGATTTATATCGAATAATTATACAAAACATTTGAATGTTATTGATTGGGTGCTCATACAAAACCCCATCAGTTGCCTGAGACATTTCAGAGTCGAGTACTTTCTAATGCGGCAATCAACTACTTGAAACAATTGAGAAATCACGGGATAGGATGAACAAAAATTAATGTTGAACCCTGGAGGTAAAATTTAAAACAAATACAGTTCACCCAATAGGAGGCAGTGGTCGCTCCTATAACAAGACCATTAAACAAACCAAATAGAGATGACGATTCTCTTAAATAAAAACGTCAAAACCAAACAAAAAGCCTGGAGTTCGATAGCTCTCCAAAACAAACTATCAAATAATTTCTTATTCTACTAGTATTTATTAGTATAACCTTATTCTTACGTATATATTCGGTTACCAAGCTAAGAATTGTGCAGAATTCTTCGTGCGAGATCCGAGCTCGGAATGCGAGGTAGATAGCCTCGTATTGCGAGTTATAAACCTTTCCCAAACTGTATGTATACATATATTTATTCGTATGTACTGTTTACTGGAGAATGCGGACCTGCATACAGCTTGCATTTAGGTCGGTAGACCACTCTCGCATTCTCTTTTAAACGTGGAATGAGGATTCACGACCCGTAAGTCCACACCAACCGTGAGTATATGATTGTATATAGGACGAAACCGGTTCGCCCTAAGTAAATAGTAGACCTTGGAGGAGATGGAATTTGGAGGTATCGGGACCCGAGGGGAAACTTGAAGGCAGTACATGATGACGTGGAAGGTTCTTTGGGACGCGATAACTTAGGTATCAATCAAAGGACCGTGTCAAAGGATTGTGCAAATTTCTTGTTGACTCACGATCATCTCGTTTATTGCAGGAGGATTTGGAGCCAAATTTTTGCTAGCAAAGGGTTATTCTGAGTTCGTCAAATATACAATTAACTAATAACATTAACCTACTAAATCAATTTTACATGTACCTTATAGCAGCAGAATCAAGAAGGAGTGGCGCCAACCAGACACAATAATTAATCATTGCCAAATTTACTAACAATTAACCATTTGAGTTATATTTAATTACCTGTCCAAATAAACATGTATAATATCTTTTATCAGCGTTTAACTACAACTTTGTTAGGGTGCAGGGAATCAGAATAGTTACAATAGGAAAGTTAGCTCATCCAGAGAATTCATTTAAGTCTAGGTTTGCAATGGAAAGACCAATTAAAATTGTAAAACTCAACACCTCGATCAGAACCGAGAGGGTTACCACAAAATGAAAGTAATTAAAATCCTATATCATAAATCAAAAAAATTACACAACGTTTGATGGAATTTAATTACAATATAAATACGGGTATATTTGCGTTCAAGATCGTAAATAACGTATTAATTAGTTAAGTACATATGTCTATAAAGATATATAGTACAAGAGAGCTTTAAGTAGCTTTCTGTAGATATCAAAGAAAAGGGTCCAATTTTCATGGAGGCTTATGTGTTGTAGGGGAGGAATTTTCCATCCCTGCGAACACATATGCAAAGCCTTAGAAAAAAAAAAGAAGTATCGATCATAGCCAAGAAAGAAGAAAATTTTATATTGTTTTAAACAAGTAAAAGAAAATGGTGAAAAGGCGACAACATTACAACTGCATAGCCGTGTCCAGGAGGTTCAGGTTTTATAAGATTGGAAAAAAAAAGGTTTTATTGGTCAACCTATTGCAAAAACGGAGAAAATAATAATAATAAATAGGACGTAATTAATTAAAGAATTAACAAAAAAAAAAAAAATCAGAAAAGTGCGACATTACATAAATACACAGTGAAATAAAAAAAAATAATAATAGATTAACGTAAATAAACAATAAATCCAAAAAGAATGTGTTAACGAATAAACTTATAACACAAAAAGTGTCCTTATAAATAAAAATGTGTTCATTCAAATGACCGTGAACTTAAGAGTCAATAAAAAATTCCTTTCATACGATAATGTAAACAAAAACAAAGGATATGTAGGTTAATGATGTCATTCAGTCAAAAGGAATGCGTTCTGTAAACAAAAACATTGTTTATGTTTTGGGTTCACCGAACAGATCGGAATGTTGATATGAAGCAAGTTTAATAAACAGACAAGCCCGAAAAACATCGAACTTATTGTGAAAACAAAGAACATCGAAAAAATTGATAAGATAAACATCGGGCGTAAAAACATCTATATATCTTAAAAGTCGGAAACATCGTTAAGTAATACGTATCACTCCGAGGAACAAAAAATTAAATAACAAACGTCGAGATTAAATAAACAATGACACAAAAACGAGATAGCTGGAACAAATATAACATAAACATTGCATTCGGATATCGTGGAGTATTAACGTAAACAATTATTGTTTATCTTATATTCAAAAATACAGACCAGCGGCGGGCCGTGGTACTTAACAAATTATTCACAAAGTCAGGAAAAGATATTATTATTTTTATCACTAGACATTCGACAGATTTATTAGAAGAATAGAAAGGTTTAGAGAAATTAAATTGATTAATGTATTACAACACCCAATGTACCTTACTAGATATCATTGGTTTTACAAAAATAATGATTACTTAAAATATAAAATTGATTGATAGCAATTGATTAACAAAAAAAAAATTTTTTTTTTTTGATTAACATTAATATCATTATAAAACAAAAGAAAAAACAATTATTATGACATGTTGGGGTGTTATCTATTATGACCATCTGTAACATAATAAATAACGGAAATATTACACCCATATCGTGTGATAGGTAGATCTATGAAAACAATAATATCAAAATAGAGAAGTGTAATTGTATTACATCATAGTTAATCATTAGGACCACGTGTTAAATTCAAATGATCGCTCTACGTGCCGCCAATGCACGAGTAGATAGATTTAGTCAGGATCACAAATCTCGATAATCGACAGAGTCATTAATGAGGGTGAAACATTTGATGTTTTGTTTTGTGAGGTAAGATTAATCTTACATAATATAATTTACCATATAAACGGGTAAGTTGAAATAACGTAAGATTTACTCATGATAATTTTGTTGACATTCGGGTCAGGTAGTTGACTATTAAAACATATTTTAAGGCACAGGGAATCCAGTCAATGGATTCGATAAGGAATTCAAGTATGGGCCAAACAAATAAACGTTGTTTTGAAAAGACAAAATGTTAGTTGAGAATTCGACCTTCAATCTCAAAGAAAAAAATACAATTCAGAGTTGGCTCGAAATTTTAATGTCGTTGACGAATGTTTATGATGGGATATATATATGTGTATATATATACCTATTTCGAGGAAACATCGTGATAGGTATATGAAAAAAAATCATGTTAGGTATTTCAAAATCATAATAGAATTTACAAATTTTGCAAATTGAATATAGATTTGAACTCAACAATAAATAAATATGGCAGAGAAAAGAAAACTCGATGACGCGAAGGTAAGCACCGAAACAGTTCCTTTAGTTGATGAACTGAGAGAAATATTCAAACGATCGCGAAAAAGTTCGTTACAAGTTGAGAATCTTAAGGCACCTGAAAATATGAGTCAATCAGAGGGGGAGACTGGAACATATTCGGATATCAAACAAGACGAGGGTATACAAGAGAGTGATGTGAAAATCATAAACGAACTTGAAATTTTACAGGAACAGCCAGGTGATAAAATACAAGAAAAAAATCTAGAAAAACAAAAAAAAAATAAGAAAAACGAGAAAAATTTGAAAAAAAAAATATAGAATAAGAAAGGCAACATATATATAAATAATTAAGAACATTAAAATAGGAATATTGAGGTTGTCGCTTAGTAAGAAAAAAAATAGATACATAAGTGGGTAACACTCGGAAAATCTAAGAAATGGTGGGAAAACGTGGAATGGGGAGGCAAACAGAAGCTTTAGTGACGGCAATCGAGGAAAATGCTACAGCTGGGACGTCAACAGTGAACATCGGAGATATTACTACAATAATTCAAGCAGCTTTAGCACCGCTTGTTGATAAAATGCAGGAACTTGAGAAACAATTAGGAAGACCAACAACAGTGGCGGTGACAGGAGAGGATAGTGCGCCGAAAAACGTTCTCCAAGTAGTGGAAATGCTACCGCAGCAGGAACGACCTTCATTTTCCGGTGGAAACCAAAACCCCATAAGTTTCTTAGAAGATTTAAAAGAATACACTAGAAAAGTTAAACGTACAGATCCATTAATTGTCGTACGGGAAAATTTGAAGGGAGAAGCAAAAACGTGGGCCAAGTTATACAACAAGCGATGGGAAACAATGTTGGATTTCGAAAGAGATTTTTTAGCTACCTATTGGGGAGATATAAAGAAGAATGAGGTTCGCCGTCGTCTTGCGGAAGGGGTATATGATTCCAAGAGAGATATATCCATGCTCACTCATTTCGCAAATTATTGGGATTTAGCGAAAGCATTAAAAATTACCGAGACACCGTTGGGCGTAGTTGACGAGATTATGAGACATTACCCTAAAGATGTTCAATCGCTATGGTTTTCAGGGCAGTCAGGAGATGAGATTGTCGCTGCTGAGTTTCTTCGAAAACTAGATACAATGGTTTGCACACCGGAAGAACGGAACACAAAGAAAAGGAGTGGGGAGGAGATCAACAAGAAGGACAAATACCGTGACCGTTATCACGCTATAAAGAAGAGAATTCACGCAATAGAGAGTGTGGAAGGAGGCGCTAGCTGCAGTAAGTGTGCAGAAGCTACGACATCTTCACAGGGAGGTTCTACAAAAACTACAAGCGGCAAGGAGTTAGTAATCGCAAACAATTCGGGAAACGGCCGAGGGTTGATTCATTAGCCCTCATGAATACGACTCACACAGGGAGAGGGACGCCGGCACCAAAACACAACACTGCATTGAAGATTATGATGAAATGGGGGTGGAATCCAATGAAAGGATTGGGAAGAAATGAACAAGGGATGACTGTTCCAATAAAAGCAGAAAGGAATGTGAGAAGACGAAAGGATGGAGCGGAAGAAACGAGAACGGAAGCGGAAATAGATGTGGAAGTATGTGTCAATTCTTTACAACAAATAACGGATGAATGGAATCAATTGAAAGTGAACGAAGAGAAAACAAGAAGTTAGTGGGTTCAACAACAATTAGTGGGTTAGGAATTAGGAAATTAGTGAATTAGGAAATTAGTGGGTTCAACAACATTTTCGAAGACAGAGATTATGAGGAAGTAGAAAAGGGTAGCACTTTACCGTTATTACCGGAAGCCAAAGCACAGATAGATAACACGGAAGTTCATTGTCTAATAGATACCGGGAGTCAAATCACGTGCGTTTCTCAAGAATTTTATGAAAGTTATTTAAATGACCAAACACTTTATCCTATTATGCCTGTAACCACTATACAAATTAAAGTAGCGATAGGACATAAAAGTCAGAGAATATCTAGGTTGGTTTTAGTACCATTGCGATTTGGAGATGTTATAATAAATACGCCGTGTTTAATAATACCAAAGTTAATTAGGCCAATTATATTGGGTATCAACTGGTTAGACGAATATACAGCTGAATTTAAATGTGGAGAAAACAGAAAGTTAAAAATAAAAACAGGAAATGGGAAGAAGGAAATAGAGTTAGTAAATTCAACCGTAATTCATAGGAAACCTAAACACGAGATTAGAAATCAAAATTGCACAAGTGGAAAAATAATTAATATTGAAGTAAACCCTGAAATAAATAATACGGCGTGCCTCGAGAGTAGAATAACGACCTTTGTGTCCGAGTTAAATTTAGATTCAAAAGGAAAAGAAGGGTTAGAAAAGATTTTAATTAAACATAAGAATGTATTTATAGACAAACCGGGCCTAACTACTTTGTACACTCACGAAATAAGAATGACGGACGAGACGCCTTTCGTTAAGCGATCCTACCCAGTACCTTTTGCTTACAGGGATAAGATTGATGAAAAGATTAGAGAATTGGAGTCATTAGGAATCATCAGTAGAGAGGCCACGCAGTTTTCTAGTCCTCTAACATTTACCTTGAAAAAAGATGGGACGGTTAGGATACTCTTAGATGCTAGATTCTTAAACACCAGAATGCAGGCGGAAGTAGAAAAACCACCATTAACTTCAGAAATTATACAGCGTTTTCATGGTGTAAAATTCATAACCACAATAGATCTAAATTCAGCTTACTTTCAAATACCTATCAGTCCAGAAAGTCGCAAGTATACTGGGTTTGTATACAATGGAAAATCTTACGTATACAAGGTATTACCGCAGGGGTTAAAAACATCAGTAGGGAGTTTTTCAAGAGGAATGGACAAAATTCTAGGACCAGGGGTGAGGGAATTCTGCGCTAATTACTTAGATGATTTAATAATATATACGTGTGGTAGTCAAGAAGATCATTTTGAACATGTAAACGCGGTACTTGAGAGGTTAAAGGAAGCAAACATGACTTGTAAACTTGAAAAATGTCAATTTTTATTCACAGAAGTACGTATGTTAGGACATATTATAACGCCTTTGGGAGTTCAAATGGATCCGGAAAAGATTGATGCTATTAAAAATTTTCCGGTACCCAAGAAAATAAAACAAGTTAGAGCTTTTCTAGGACTTTGTAATTATTACCGTAGATTCGCGAATAAATATGGGGAAACAACACGGGTTTTGTGCGATTTACTTCAGAAAAATAGAACCTGGCGATGGGGTGACTCAGAACAGCGCGCATTCGAGAGGGTGAAAACATTATTTTTAGAGACAGTTATTTTACATCATCATGACCCAAATAGTACTTATTATTTACAGACAGATAGTTCGGGGTTCGCCATAGGAGGAGAATTATATCAGTTGGATGAGGAAGGAAATCACCACGTTATTGGATTTATTAGCAAAGCTTTAAGAGGACCGGAGTTGAAATGGACCACGTCAGAACAAGAGTTATGGGCGATAATATATGCTTTACACAAATTTGAGACATACTTAAGAGGAGTACACTTAATAATTAGGACGGATCATCAAGCATTGACATTTTTAAAGAGCTGGAAGATGTACAGTGGCCGACTAACACGGTGGATTTTATATTTAAATCAATTTAACTTCACTGTAGAGTACGTCAAAGGGAAGGAAAATATAGGGCCTGATATTTTATCTCGTTATTCTTGTGATGCAAAAAATGTACAGGAGGAGAAAAACACGTGCCCAGAGATAGCAGCTTTTGCAGTTAAAGGTAGACAACAGATTCGGAAACACTTAGAAAATATAACTGAACTACAGAAACAAGACACATTTTTGGGAGAAATTTTCGGATATTTGCGCAAGGGAAAATTTGGGCCGCCGACAAAAAATGTTAATAGGTATTTAAAAAATTATAAAAAAATAGGCAAGACTTTATATTACACAACAGGGCTAAACAAAACGGTGTTAGCAGTACCACAAGAGTTGACTGAAGAACTAATAAAAATGATACATTTAGAAATCGGACACGGAGGAGTTTTTAAAACAGGGATAGCTTTGGGAGATAGGTATTATTGGCCAGGCATGCACCGAGAGATAAAACGCATAGTGAGAGGGTGTCACCTTTGTCAGCTGGCGAAGCGCGAAATTCGACCAACTGTAGGGCCGAGTAAATCCATAATTACCAAAGAAGTAGGACAATTAGCTATGGCAGATTTATACGGACCTTTACCGAGAGGAATAGGAGGGGTTAAATTCATTTTCGTGATCCAAGATTCATTCAGTAGATTTGTAAAATTATATAAATTGAGGATAGCAAGTACTAAGACCGTGTTAAATTGTGTAGAGGATTTTAATAAAACAATACAAATAGATGCTTTGTTAACTGACAACGGATCTCAATTTACATCGAAGAAATGGGAAAGCAGCTTAAATAGGATGGGCATACGAATCGTACATACTTCAATACGAAATCCCGGACCGAACATAACAGAGCGCGTGAATAAAGAACTAGGTAGAATTTTCCGTATTTATTGTCACGAAAAACATACCAAGTGGGCGGCTTTCCTTAAAGAAATAGAACAAACCTACAATAATTCGATACACTGTTCAACAGGATTCTCACCTAATGAAATAGCTTTTGGGAAATCACCAACTTATAGTTTAGACAGGTATACTCAAGGCTGCGGAAAATCTACGAAAACAATAGATGAAATAAGATTAGCAGCACGGAAAAATTTAGAGAAAAGCGCTGCAAATCGACAGAAATACTATAATCTCAACAAAAGATTAATAACTTATGAGATTGGGACCCTGGTCAAGTTGAAAAATTTACACAATCAAACCTACTCAAAAAAGAAATAAAAAAATTCAATCTGCTTTACGATGGACCTTATGTAATTGGGTCAGAAGTTTATAGTAACACGTATACGCTAATTGATCCGGTAACTCGGGAAATAAAAGGAGATTATAGCGCAATTCATTTAGCGAAATATTATACATGTAATAAGGAACAAAAACCAAGTTTAGAGATAGTGGAAATCAACGAATAAAATGCGAAATTTACAAATATTTGAAACCTTAAATAAATAAACGATTGAGAAAAATTTAAAATCTGTTAGGATACGATATAATTTAAGGAGAAAGAAAATTACTAAAATATTAGACTATCAGTTTGTTTGCGAGGGGCGGGTCGTCCTTAAGTCTTTAAGGTTGAGTGAACAAATCTCTTAATAAGCGACAATCATATTCTAATTTACTAATAGAGTAAGAGAAAAATTTTTCGATAATATTGATTTTCTAGTTTAGAAAAAAAATTGTGTGTTAGTGTGTAGGAAAATTTTGTTAGATAAGTAAGAACACAGAAGGAAAGCGTATGGGAGTTATATACCCACAAAAGGAACAAAAAAAAAATACATATATTATAAATAGGATAGGGTACGTTTTATAAAACAAGATTTTAAATTGACAATGCATAGAGTTAGATTTTTTTTTTTTTTTTTTTTTTTAAAAACTTGAAATAAGGCTATCTATAGATTTAGAGTAGACATTAGGTAAAGATAAAAAGGGAACATTAGAATTACGATATGGTTAGGTTAAATTTTCAAAAAAAAAAAAATTTAAAAGGAAACAGGAACGATGAGAAAATTGGAGTTTAGTTAAGAACATTTATGAAATTTAAAAATTAGGGTGGGTAACACCTAGGCTAGAACAACTTGTTTGAATGATCTATGAAAAGACAATTAGAAATTACACAAAAAAAAAAAAATTTGCGAATAAGAAAAAAAAAAAAATGCTGGAAAAGTTTAAATGAAACATGTATACCACTGATTTTTGGATTGGGAGAGGTCGTGCAAAGATACATATTTCACAAAAATTATCATACTTACAAAACAAAAACAAAACGAAAAATTATTTGCACACCAAGAGACCATCCACTTTTCAGTTGGTCAATAGACCGCGAGATTGCAAACAATCTTTATCTGAATCATTGTAAGGGAGGTCTTAGTCCAACCAGGTTGAGGACCACCTAAACACGCGAGTCGAGGGGCGTGTTTTTCCCAGAAAAAAAAAAAGAGATTAATTTTGAGTTTATCAAAATTAGAGAAAATTCCATAAAATAAAATCTACGCGAAAAGAAAATAGAAAATACAATGTGATTCAAAGTCAAGGTTGTTAACAATCCAAACAGAATGAAGAAAAAGATAGGGAATAACAAAATGAGGGGGGGGAGAAAGGAAATAACAGGAAGTGATGTAGGAAAAGGAATAACAGAATGAGGGGGGGGAGAAAGGAAATAACAGAATGGAAAGAGAGATAGGGAATAACAGAATGAGGGGGGGGGAGAAAGGAAATAACAGAATGGAGAGAGAGATAGGGAATGATAGAGTGAGGTAGAGAAAGGAAATAACAGGAAGTGATGTAGGAAAAGGAATAACAGAACGAGGGGGGGGAGGATAGCTAGACTACATTTGAACACAATTTCGATGTCTAAAGTAGTATACAACGTTAGCCACAGCAAATTGAGTTCAGAGGGGGGAACTGTGATGAAAGGTTTAAATCACAGTGAAAAACAGATAAACCATAGCTGCTAAAAATATACAAATTATTAATGAAAACCGTCATTCTAGCGACATCTGTTGAGGTTAAAATTGATTCAGTTTGGTTTTCAGTAGGCACCTGTAATAGTTGGAATTATGTTGAGATTCTATAGTATAAACACAGAGGTCATTAAAATCGTCTAGGAACGACTAGGAACCCCCTTTTGAGGCTTCAAAATAAACATTGAATTTTGTCAACCAATAGATCTGAACAAAGAGCTATAAAATTTTGAGTAACCAATCAGTGAACGAAGAGGCGTACATCAAATGCAGACAAAGGAATGAACTGTGGATCAGGCAATAAAAAAAGATAATTAACGACATTTCGATTCTCACAGAAATTGGAGGTGAACGCACTTTAGGGTCAACATCGACTTTCAAGGTGACAAACTCCTGGGAATGTTTACAATAACTGAGACATTTATGGGGTATCGAACCATTGAAATCGGGTGCTTGGAAGTTTTACAGGTTGTAAAGCGCACACACAAAAATGCAATGAAAAAAATTATAAACGTGATAGTATAAAAAAAGGACGGGAAAAGCAAAGGAAAGTTACTGGCGGAATTTCAACTGTAGTGCAATTATTTATGATAGAAGGAGGGTGTCATGTTCGATAAAAATCGTACTAAAGAGAGGAGTGAGTGTTGGAAACAATGGAAATAAATCGTTATCAATTTAAGATGAAACGGACATATTGGTAAATCAATCTTGAATGAAAATCTCGCAAAAAAAATAGACATTTTAGAAAAGTGCGGCGACCGAATGGAAGGATAATACAGAGATTTTAGCTGCTACAAAGGTCCTAGGGGCATAAAAATTGAGTATCAGAAGAAGACAGTAAGACTGAACATATAGCGATAGATTAGATTCAGGAAAAGTAGACATTTTACATAATTATTGGGTTAGATATATATTAGAGTTACCCAATATTACGGAGGGATCGAAACAAGATAAAAGGTTGGCGGTCTCATGTATATTTTGAAGGGTAAACAATCGAAATCCGAACATGGTTTTTATTTACGTTAAGGTAATAAATGATTAGAAAAGCGATTAACTTTAACGTTGGGCTTATGAAGTATTTAGATTAGGAAAAGAGATTAAAACTAATGGCTCTAAAATTAAACTAAATTTACGGCCGTAGTACATAAAATCTGAGACGTAAACATATGTCCAGACGTATAATTTATGTGAAATCTTGTAAGTGAGGGATGGAGAATGGGCGGAGATTGGGTAAAACAATAAAAGTGACACATATACCAGAGTCTAATTAGGTATATCTCCCGTAGAAGTGTGGAAAACTATATATTAATTAATAATAAATGAAGTATGAAATTTTCCTGGAGACCACACACATCGGGAAAAGTGAAGAAAAGATAAAAGGAAGGGTAAAGAACGGAGATAGGAAATGATCCATGTGGAGAAAAGCGATACAATTCGAATTTATCCGTGAAATTAATAAATACGACTTGGAAAATGAGTAATTATAAGAGTTATGAGAAATGACATAAGAATCAAGAAGAAATTGTGCAAGAAAACGTCGCGGATAAATATAAAATTCAAAGATAAAGGAAAAACTCAAATCTGCGACAGGGAGATAGAGAGTACGGGTGGAAATGGAAAAGCTCATATAAGTAACAATAAAATTAAGTAGAATTTAAACAAATCGAAATTCAAAAATGCGTAGTAAAGATTTCGACATGGATTTAAACAATTTTCGCACGAGATGCATAAAATTGAGATGTATATATATATTATTGAGGACGGACCTATCGCAAATTGAGAAAAAAAGGAACACAAAATCATGAGAATTTAACTACATTTTGTATGAACACAGGACAAAGGAAGCTTGGGCGATTAACACAGACTTACCCGATTCGGACCCTATCGATTTAGATTTGTGAGATGGAAACTGGCCACCGCCTTGAGCCGGAAAGCAGAACATCTTATGGAAGAACGATCGAAATTAGGGGAAGGGGTGTTCGGATTTACGAGTTGATAGGAAATAGAATTAAGCATCAAGAGAAATTCAGATACGTCTTTTGGGACCTGAGAGGGATATAAAAGATGGAACACATCAGTCAGGAGGGAGTCGCGCCGGGAATTCGAAAAGTTGTTACGTGGCAGTACTACGTCTTTGGTAGGATTAACAGTGAAAAATCTTTAAGTGTTAAATTTTAAATAAGCCCTGGACTTAGGAAAATTTTGTGGAAAATACAAGTGCTAGAGTCAGTGAAATTTAATTTGGTTAAACAGTGAAAATAAATATAATTTAAACTCAGTGCTTAAAAGTGTTAAGTGAAGTGCAGAAAGTGATTACGGAATTAAAAGTGAATTATTAAAAATTTAAAAATAATTATTTCATTCAAAGTGAAAACATTCGAATTAAATTTAAGAGTTTGTTATCGTTAAATTAAAGTGGATGTGCTCGTGAATTGATATTTAAAAATAGATTATAATTTTGTTTAAAATTATTAATAGTAAATACTTCATCTTAGGTTAAAAGAAACACAAAAACAAAAAAAAGGATTCGATAATAATAAACGTTTAAACCTTTGTTCTAAAATTAACAGTTAGAAAAAAAAATTAATTTATTAAGAGTCGAGTTTAATTAAAAGTTTGCACAATTCGGAATAAATTTTCTTATCAATTTATATAAAAAGAAATTTAGAATTAATAAATTGTTCAATTAAAATCCATCGTGCGTATAGCGACAGTGTTAAAAGTGTTTGTCGTTTTAACCGGAATTTTAATCATCAGTCTATCATTTCGAAAAGGAATTTGAAACAGCTATCATTCAAAAGCCTAAACTAGAAAAGTGTTATTAAATCAACGGGTTTTCTGGATTAGGATTTCGTTCGGAAGAAAAATTAAATATCAGCTAATTTATACGATTCAAGCGAGAATAAAATATTAAATAGGAATAAATAGTCGAAAAGGTTTATTTTGAAATTAGTTGAAAAAATACAATTAATTAGGTAGGATTTCTTCATCAAGGTTGTTGTGTACACCCGACCGGAAATACCTTGACGGGGGGTAAGTTTTCTTTTTATAAATAATTTTCAGGACCTAGGAGTGAGGAGATACAGCTGATTATGGTATATCAATTAAATTATTAAAAACAACAAAACAAAGCATTACACATTAATATATGTATATTATGTATTTATTTATATAAAATAAAGTAATATATTGTATATAAAGAATAAATATATGAGTAATGTATTTATATATATGTATTTTACTTATTAATCGAAGCATCGAAATGGTAGCGATTTTTAATACCTACCCGAGGACATATCTATATTATTGAAAAAGAAAATATGTATTTATTAATATTCCAGACTATGTAGAATCATATATTTTATATTTATTTATTAATATATGTACTCTTTTTTTAACATATTTTGACAATCGAGATATGTGTACTTATATATATATATATATATATATATATATATATATTATATTTAATTTTCACCTAACTTCTAGTAAATTTACTAAATTCGGAAAATGAAAAATAGTTTAACTGCAAAAGGAATTAAAAATATTCTAATTAATTATGCACAATAAAAGGTAACATAACTGAATTATAGGGAGAGGTAGAAATATTCCTTAAATAAACAATCTCGCATCTAGGTTAGTGTGTCAAAGAAGGTGTTTATATTATTCGATTTGTTTACAAATAGAGTCGCTGAAGATCTGGGCCAACCGCATAGTTTGAAAACGACCTTGGCCGTAACTAGAAAATTTATCAGGGTTATAAGGATAACCATCAGGATGTCATTGTGCAATGTGCAGCGATATGGGTCATTTACAAATACCTATCATTCACAATCTACAATTGGAAAAAAATCATGGGTTAGCAAGATTTATATCGAATATTACATGAAACATTTGAGTACCATTGATTAGATAGTCATATAGATTTTATTAGTTACCTGAACCAGCTGGAAGCTGCGTGCTCTCAAATGTCTATCAATCACAAACGACAATTGAAAAATCACGGGTTAGCCAGATTTATATCAAAAATTTACATGAAACATTTGAATACCATTGATTAGATGGTCGCATAGATTTTATTAGTTACCTGAAACAGCTAGAAGCTGCGTGCTTACAATTACCTACCATTCACAATCTACAATTGAAAAATCACGGGTTAGTAAGATTTATATCGAATAATTATACAAAACATTTGAATGTTATTGATTGGGTGCTCATACAAAACCCCATCAGTTGCCTGAGACATTTCAGAGTCGAGTACTTTCTAATGCGGCAATCAACTACTTGAAACAATTGAGAAATCACGGGATAGGATGAACAAAAATTAATGTTGAACCCTGGAGGTAAAATTTAAAACAAATACAGTTCACCCAATAGGAGGCAGTGGTCGCTCCTATAACAAGACCATTAAACAAACCAAATAGAGATGACGATTCTCTTAAATAAAAACGTCAAAACCAAACAAAAAGCCTGGAGTTCGATAGCTCTCCAAAACAAACTATCAAATAATTTCTTATTCTACTAGTATTTATTAGTATAACCTTATTCTTACGTATATATTCGGTTACCAAGCTAAGAATTGTGCAGAATTCTTCGTGCGAGATCCGAGCTCGGAATGCGAGGTAGATAGCCTCGTATTGCGAGTTATAAACCTTTCCCAAACTGTATGTATACATATATTTATTCGTATGTACTGTTTACTGGAGAATGCGGACCTGCATACAGCTTGCATTTAGGTCGGTAGACCACTCTCGCATTCTCTTTTAAACGTGGAATGAGGATTCACGACCCGTAAGTCCACACCAACCGTGAGTATATGATTGTATATAGGACGAAACCGGTTCGCCCTAAGTAAATAGTAGACCTTGGAGGAGATGGAATTTGGAGGTATCGGGACCCGAGGGGAAACTTGAAGGCAGTACATGATGACGTGGAAGGTTCTTTGGGACGCGATAACTTAGGTATCAATCAAAGGACCGTGTCAAAGGATTGTGCAAATTTCTTGTTGACTCACGATCATCTCGTTTACTTGCAGGAGGATTTGGAGCCAAATTTTTGCTAGCAAAGGGTTATTCTGAGTTCGTCAAATATACAATTAACTAATAACATTAACCTACTAAATCAATTTTACATGTACCTTATAGCAGCAGAATCAAGAAGGAGTGGCGCCAACCAGACACAATAATTAATCATTGCCAAATTTACTAACAATTAACCATTTGAGTTATATTTAATTACCTGTCCAAATAAACATGTATAATATCTTTTATCAGCGTTTAACTACAACTTTGTTAGGGTGCAGGGAATCAGAATAGTTACAATAGGAAAGTTAGCTCATCCAGAGAATTCATTTAAGTCTAGGTTTGCAATGGAAAGACCAATTAAAATTGTAAAACTCAACACCTCGATCAGAACCGAGAGGGTTACCACAAAATGAAAGTAATTAAAATCCTATATCATAAATCAAAAAAATTACACAACGTTTGATGGAATTTAATTACAATATAAATACGGGTATATTTGCGTTCAAGATCGTAAATAACGTATTAATTAGTTAAGTACATATGTCTATAAAGATATATAGTACAAGAGAGCTTTAAGTAGCTTTCTGTAGATATCAAAGAAAAGGGTCCAATTTTCATGGAGGCTTATGTGTTGTAGGGGAGGAATTTTCCATCCCTGCGAACACATATGCAAAGCCTTAGAAAAAAAAAAGAAGTATCGATCATAGCCAAGAAAGAAGAAAATTTTATATTGTTTTAAACAAGTAAAAGAAAATGGTGAAAAGGCGAAAACATTACAAGGTTCCAAATCAAGGGCTTAAAGTCAAACAATATTATCTACAAAAAAACATACCAATATGGAATGGAATGTTTTTTTGTAGATAATATTAGCGCTCTAGTACACCTTAAAGTCACGAGCCGCCACTGGATCAAGGTCCAGATTATTCCAACCGTCTGCTAATTGAAATATCAGAGCTCATTGTCAATCTATCACATTAAAGTTCAAAGTGTTTTATTGAACCGGAGTTTTATTTAATAAGAGAGTTTGTGAGAAAACCAGGAGATGCAACAATTAATACATTTACAATTACAGCATGCAGGCTAAAGCTGCTGCCACACGCAAAGCTCACATCAAAAGTTAATGTACAGCGCATCATCTTTTCTACCGACACACGACGCTATCAAATATTTCTTCCTATGGTAGGAGAGGGGGTCAGTTGAATTCGAGAGCGGCCGAGGAACATAATTTCATCTGTCAAAGTGACAACTTTACTTACTGACAGCTTGAGCACGTTTTCGAAATGGATGATACTTGTCGCCTATTGCTGGATCTGTTGGACAGCT
Organism: Hesperophylax magnus; assembly: GCA_026573805.1. Taxonomy (NCBI): domain Eukaryota; kingdom Metazoa; phylum Arthropoda; class Insecta; order Trichoptera; family Limnephilidae; genus Hesperophylax; species Hesperophylax magnus. The sequence goes on along the minus strand of JAIUSX010000047.1, from coordinate 10,489,543 downwards.
CATCCTCAGATGATGATGCCGCCAACTATATAATTATAAATGCTATTTATAAAATTTTTAGATTTTAAACAATCTGCGCGTAAATAGCGCATTTTCACATAACCTGACATAACCTCTCCGTCGAATCAGGAAATTCGCAGTTCGCACGCCGATCGACGAAAGCGACATATAATAAATTATTGTAAAATAAGCTCAACTTTCGTCCAAGCCGTCCAACTTTTATCAAAAAACCGAATGATATTACCATATAAACATACTGACATTAAAAATATGATTCATTTTGAAAGGGCGAAAATTTGTTTACTTCAAATTCAAATATTGATTATATTTATATTTTAAATATATGTTAAGTATGTTTGCCAAATAAAGTTTTTTTTTTATGTTTCTAAATTTACTAGCACACATGACGATATGAGCTAACATAATAAATAAGAAATGCATTATTAGGCTGCTTATGTCATGGCTGTCAAAGGGAACACGGAACTTAGTTGGTAGCTCCGTAATTAAAATGACCCCCTCTCCTTTTTACGGCGGAGAGGGGGACGCATAACTTTTCAAATATCGCGTCGGGAGCGGTTACGTAAAATAAATTCGGTTAGCGAAGTTCAGAACCACACTTATAGCGCGTTATCTTTTTACGTGTGTCGGGTCTGTATGGGATTGTATGGCGAGCGCTATTGTGCTTTATATTATCTGTTGATGTGAGCTTTGCGTGTGGCAGCACCATAAATCTTATTTTATTTTTTAGTCTGTATTTTTTAGTCTGTGTTTTCTCTCTTCAATAAAAAATAACAATGTATGTCACAAGTGGTGCGAGATAAATTGATACAATAATAACAACAAAGTAGCAGGCTCATCAATAAATAATTAGCTGACGGACATTATAATGGAGTTTATACACTTGGCAAACTGAAGGTCAACACTACTCATCGATTGCAGTCAATAATCTTTCTATATAAATAAAAATGTTTGTTTGTTTGTTTGTTAAGTCTCCTAAAGTTCTTTACCAATTGCTTCGAAATTTTGACACAATGTTGCATTCCAATATGTGTATGTATTTATATACCTACATATATTTTATAGATGTCACCTGTGACAGGTAAAAACACATTTTTTTTAAAAACAGATCCATCTGTTGGATGTAAAAGCAGTATGCGCTATTGTTTCTCTATCTGCACAGACAGACTTAGCCACAGCAATGCGTGGCTAAATAATCTGAGAAATATCTATAATATATTACGTATTATGATATTTGGATATAGGTGTGTGTTTTGTCAAATAAATAATAAGGTAAAGGGATAAAGAAAAATCTTTCTGGGTACACGGTGAAAAATACATCACACTCTTAGATTAAAAAATACATTACACTCTAAGATTAAAAAAAACAAAATTCATTACATCACAAGAGTATGTAAAACAGTCTTATAAAGTTATTCTGTAGCACCAAATATCACTCAATTATTAACGCCTCAGGCCTCTGGCATATTCTGTCAGAAGGTTGGATTTTATTTTTTAAATGTATCACCAAACACGGCTAAAGCCATTTCAAGCAACACTAAGCTTACACCAGGGCAATACTGACAGTATCTTCTACTCTTGAACATGCCGCAAGTATACTATGTATATATTATTTTAAATGAATAAATTGTGAAATAACACAAATTTATCATAATATAATTTATTTGTGCACGCTGGGATTTAAACCCGCGACATTCGGCTAGCTAGTCGAGAGCCTTTCCCCTCGATCACAGAGGCCATCATGCAATTTCCGCTTTGCAATAAAATCCAAATTTATTGAATATTTCTGAATGTATCCAAAAACGAAAAACTATTTTTGAAAGGTGACGAAATACGCTCGGAAAGTTTATTTATATTAGAAATAAACATATAATTTTTTTAATATTCAAATTTTTAACGCAAACATTAAAAGTTTTAAAAAAGGCTCATCTTCCATATTTTGTCCAAACACTGAACTAAAATTACAGATAACGAAAAAAATACACATTTTATTAGAAAAAATTGTTATAAACATTAGTGTCACCTCACTTGTTGTTGTTTCATATAAAAATAATTTGTAAAAAACTCACGAAGTTGGAACCTTTCGTTTCATAAAGGTGCACAATTTAATTCTTCTGTGGTTAACTTCTATATATGAATATAAAGCTTAGTGTTTTCTCTTTCTGACACTGTTTAGATCATATTTCTATCCATAACAGTAAGAAAGACACAACGATTTCTGTGAGACCACATGAGCTGTTCCCAGAAGCGAACAAATTAGTCCGAGGGTTAATTTTCGTCTTTTCTTCCGTTAGATATACTGTTCCAATTTATTTGAATTTGTTGGGGTGGTTCAAACTATTACATTTATTTATATTTATTGCTATTATTAGAATGGTCCCTATTCAATTCTCGGCCTTTTCAGCTTTTGATCAAATTATCAAATCAATTTGATGAAAAATTCTTGCCCATAAAAATTAATTAATTAATTAATAAATTGCCCATAAATTGTCAGAATGCATGATAAATTTAAATGCGTTACTTCTTAATCTCCTTGTAGATGATGGTGTCCACGTAGGAGGCGGGGGCGAACTGGCACACGGCCAGAAGGACGGCCAGCACTGGCTGACCCTGAGCGAGCCACAGATCCAGTACAGCGGGCACGCAGGCCAGGTAGGTGCCCAGGAACGGCACGGCAGCCAGGATCGCCGCCAGGGCTGTTCGTAATCAAGCCACCGAGAAAATAAATAATATTAATATAAAATCACTTATTTTTAATCACTTTTATTGTTTAGATAAAATTACATGTTTGGTTAGCAATGTTTACCTCATCGGGGTTTACTTATAACTAAATTTAATAGTTTTTTTGTTTGTAAAACATTTTAAAAATAATAGGTACAGCTGTGACAGCTATATATACAAACTACATAATAGAAACATAGGGAGATATGCATGGAAGCGTCGCCTTGAAAATGTCTCTGAGCTATGACCAAACCGCATAGTGCGATAAATACAAAGAATAGGTTTCGACAAGCCTCTTCTAATTTTTTTTTGCCACCTATTTGATGAATAGGAGACAGCGCGTATGCATCGACGGATATGGGTCTAGGGAATTCTCTGCATTCTCTGGAGTACCACAGGGGTCAAACCTAGGGCAACTTCTATTTATAATTTTAATTGATGACATTCAAGAATGGATCAAATATCCCGCTTGCCTGCTTTTTGCTGAATATCTCAAATTACTTTACTTTATGAAGATTTGTGACGGGCAAGATTGTGTCGAATTACAAATCGATTTGGATTCAATTTCATCATGGGCTGATGAAAATAAATTATTTTGAATACAAAGAAAGTGGCACTACGTCATATACACGTTTGAGAAACCCCATCAAGTTTGATTGTTGTTTTAAAGAAGATATATTGTCACCAGTAAAATCCATCAAGGACGTAGGGGTAGTCTTCGATCCCAAACTTATGTTTTCAGATCATATATTGCACTTCACATCATCATGCTACAAGCTTTTAGGGTTTGTAATAAGATGTTGCTAACAGTTTTCTAATCCTGAAGCAATGATGGCTATGAATAATTGCATTATAAGGTCTAAAATTGAATACGTCTCAGCCGTATGAGCCCCAAACCAGCAAAAATACACTGAGAAATAAGAACAGATTCAAAAAAAGTTCCTTAGATACCTGTATATGAGAATGCATGCAAAGTACCCGCGATTCATGCATCACAAAGATTTGCATGATAAAACGCGCTACCAAAGACTCCTAAAATTATGAATAATTTTGCCCATACCTCCAGGAATACTATAAGTTATTTGTACCAAGCAACTATGTACAACCAAGGACGCCACCGTGATCTGTATATATCCCATATAGCAGAATGGATGTACTGGCTCGGCAAAGTAGGACACAAGGTATGGCGCTATTAAATAATATGTCTAAGATTGTCGATATTTTTAATAGTAGCCTCGAAGGATTCAAGTGGCATGTAAATGTCATTCTTTACCCAATATAAATATGTATTACATATTTCTTCTTTTATTAATTAAATATTTAGTTTATGTTATATGTGCATTGTAAATGGACAAATGTCTGTTATGTGCAAAAAAAAATCAGAGCAGCGGAGCCAACGAAAGTTATGAGTTTGATGTGTAGGAAGAAACAAAGACGCGGCACTGCCAAACAAATTATTTGTTTGCACCCGTCCACACGCAATATGAATAAAAAGTTTTGGACATATAAAAACTCAACTCTTTGCAAGAAAGACGTACAAATATAATATTGGATTGATTCACCGATGCAATATTGCATTTGTATGCCTTTCTTGAAAGAATTGAGTTTGTTTACGGACAAAACTATTTATTTATATTCATATTGCGTATGTACAAATAATTTATCTTAATTTTTTTAAATATAACTTCCAAAAAGTGAATTTTAATAAAATAATTAAATAAATTAACGCCATTTATGAACACGTAGATTATAATATACGTTATGTTTATCCTTAACCAAAAACTAATAGATCACAAGACACTGAATCCAATCAGCCTTAATTAAATTAACTAAAACCTTTTAAAATGTTTTAATAAATAAAAATTAAATTTAAAATGTTGGAAGTTCTCATATAATTTGTGAGGTCGATTTGATTCAGTGTTTCGGCCTTGTGATCTGGGTGGTTTTGCTTTAACAGGGTTTGATTTGATTTAGGTATTTACAAAAAAGTAATAATGGTTTTTTTATTTAAAATCACCAAAAAATTTTAGGTACATACATATTTAATAAGTTCTTTAATCAACGAATAATTAAAACTGATAGGGAAAGTTGAGATCAATTATTTATTTTATCATCTAAATTTATTAAACCTAGTATGTAGTACATAATGCATTTTTAGTCAGTTTTGTATTGTAATCCAGTTATAAAAGTTGAGTTTCAGTTTTCTGAAGTGTACCTGGCATTTCTCAACTTTTATCTACTTTCTATAAATATAATATTCATGTATTATATATATGTATAAACCTTCCGGAAGAAATTCTCTAAGTGATATTAAAAATCCTATCAAAATCCGTTGTGTAGTTTAGAAGAACTAAGTGCACAAACAGACAGACGCGGATAGAGATTTTGTTTTATACTATGTATTTAGAAAATTCGTACCTACATAGTTTTTTTTTGTTCCCACATGTCTTTGTGCATTTATTTGTTATATATGTATATGAAGGGCACTGGTTATAATAGTAAAATATAGTACAGATATATTATGCATTAATAAACTAAAACTTTAGTCATACTCCCGTATAATCAAGTTCGACGACAAAATTATGTTTAAAATTGTTAAATTTATTTTTGTGTTTGCCCTTGTGGATTATATCTCACAGGACGCAATTGGGAATATAAATATTTATAGAAATCCAGAGCCCTCTGCTTGTTTTCTTGAACATATTTTGAACATGACTCTTTGTCGAAACATTTGGAGATGGACTGGAAGCTAGCTACTTCGCTCGCGCCCTGTGGCTCCTTCGGTGAATCTGGTGTAGAATTATTATCCTTGTTGAGTATTTTGTCAATAGTAGCATTGGAAATATTAAGAGTTCTCATGTATGATACTAAGCCCATGATTCGGCCATCGATAATATCACGTTGCTGTGACGAAACATTGCTTTTATTCACACTTGAATCTTGTAAAGCAATATTTTCCAGTTTTCCTTGCGTGTTCCTCGATTCATTTAAGCCATCACGTGTAGGCAACTCTTCTCTGGTTGTTAAATTATGTCTGGACGCTGTCTTTATAACGTAAAATGCTGGAGCAGGCTCAGTGACATTTAACTCCAATCTGCCTAAATTGAGATCATAATTTTCTAGATTACTCAACCCTGTTTGCTTTTTATAGTGGGAATTCAACTCCAACTCTTGGGCTGAAATATTGCGGATTGTTTTGTCATAATAAAGATAGCACATCATTCTGGCCTCGGCAGCGAGATGACACATGTTATTGACAATCACAATTTTGATAATGCTTAGCGGTAGATAGCAGGGGGAGTCCAGACAAGTATTGTTATTATCGGGAGAAAGCAGTTTGTCATTCAGCTCAGTGACAATGTTGAACGCGTCTCCCAAATATGGATAGAAATACAGCCAAGCCACTCTACTGCAAACACAGTTGATCATATTGTGTTGTATGTCCATCTGTTTGTCGGATGATTCAAATGTGCTTCTGTCAAAGTAAAGCGATCCAATCTCCGTGTTTCTCACCTTGTTGTAAGAGAATGTGTATTGGGAGAGTTTGTTCCGACAATCAGTTTTGATATTCATGAAAGCGCTTGTTTTAATAAGATCAAAATCATTGTAAGTAATCTCCACACAGTTGCTCACGATACCAAAAGCTTCTGGTTTTATTAAACTTAAATTGTTTCTTTGAATGATGACTTGTTCCGCTGTAATATTCAATCCATTTGAGTGCAATTCATTAACTTCGTTCTGACTAAATATGAATTTATGACTGTTAACATTAACAGCATTTGAGCAAAGAATGTAAATATTGGAACTATTCATTAGAAATACACCATCCACGCTCATAACAATGTTATTAAAAGCTCTTTCTTTGATTGTTCTGACTGTGATGTTATCAAAAAGCAATTCTTTGATTCCGTGCAAATTGTCAAATGCATTGTGATCAATCTGTTCGATGGTGACGTTTTTAAACAATATTCTATCTATGTGTTCTTGATGTCCAATACAGCAACGTTCGTCCTTATAATCAGTGAATGTACGTCCAGGGATATTATGAATAATGCTGACATTCTCGAAGGATACATTGCTCGGTAAATATTGCAAAGTATCACGGTTTGTGATGGGGAAATCCAACTGAAAGCAGTTAACAATATGAAGTTGTTTTAAATTCGCATGAATTTTAGTTGGCACACATTCAAAATGCAACTCAACAGTTCCACAGTCAAGGATTGATAAACTGATGACAGATTTATAAAAATAGTCCTGCATGTAGAAATTGACATTCTGAAACAAAATACAACAGATTAACAAGCTTACTATGTAGTATTTTATTTAAACAAGAAAGTATGAATACATATTATAATGTATTCCAAAGAATTATGTTACTTACTGTGTTGTTCCCTCGTCCATCTTGGCAAGAAAAAGAAACAACTTGAGGTGTATTGTTTGAGCACCTCCAACCGGGTGATTTACAACTATCAAATATAACTCTATAACTGCATGTTGCAAATTTCACAATGTAAAGAAAGTAAAGAAGCTTAAGTGGCAGGCACATTTTAATTTGTGTCAAAAACGCACTTGATATTTGTGTTCTCATTTAATAACAGTGAAATTGATTAAATGCATCCACGCTTTCCAATAATCTAATTTCAATTAAAATTGCATACACTATCACAACTTGTGGAACGGGTGGACCAAAAATAACAAACACATTATTATTTAACCGGCAGAAGTTAAAAAATAAAAAATTATTACATCGTATAGAATATATTGGGAGCAGCAAAAATATGATGCCAGTTAATTACTATTTAGTGACAAAATCAAAATTATCGTGCCCCTTAATTACTATTGAGTGACAAAATCATAATTATTATGCCCTTTAATTACTATTGAGTGACAAAATCAAAATTATCACGCCCCTTAATTACTATTGAGTGACAAAATCTAAATTATCATGCCCGTTAATTACTATTGAGTGACAAAATCTAAATTATCATGTCCCTTAATTACTAATGAGTGACAAAATCAAAAATATTATGCCCATTAATTACTTTTGAGTGATAAAATCAAAATTATTCTTAATAACAGATAAATCGGATAATTTATTTGACACTTTTGAAACACGCATTAAGAAATGACCCGCCTGAACCAAAGCAATTATTTGAGTAAAGTCGCTGATAATATTAAAGTTTCTCTCATTTATTGAGATACATAGATCATTGTATTCTTCATTAGAATTTCCAGAAATAAACTAAAAAGATAAAGTTTCAGTGCATTTACAGTACTCCTATGATCTGCTTCCTACCGGCGACCTTAATTTTAATTATAACTTTTTCAAAATCATTTAAAACGACAATCAAACTATTAATGAGCATTTTAAATTGTCTCATTTCAAGTTATTTTTATAAATAAACTTTAAGAAATTTACAAATAGAGTGAAAAGAAATAACTCACCCGAAGGCAGGTAAACAATCTTAGCTCCAAATAGGTTGTGAATGAGCCACGTCCATAGACCGTAGAACACGGCCATCTTTAGCGTGGCCTTGAACACTCCGTTCACGGCATCTGTCAATGCCAAGCCAAACCTCGAACCATTGTTTGGAGAAAAGTTGGATATCATTTCAATCGGCTTGTACAAGACGGAGCTGGAGTTGAGAAGATAGAAGAGGGTAGTGAAGAAAACAACCTTGAAAAGAAATTAAGATGATTCATCAAATGAAATATATAAGTCAACACACATTTATAAGATCCTCGGGAATGGAACAGTTCATAACATTTCCTTGCTCAATAAATTGTAAATTAACCTTAAAATTTGTTGATTAATGTTAAAAAAAATTTGGGCGCCAATTTAGAGTAATATATATTTAAATAAAAATGCACACACACTGTAGGTAAAGGAAAGGGCTTTATAATAATGTTAGTGAGGAACTCATAAAAATGCTTATTATTATTAATATCTCAAATTGACTGTAAATGTAATGAAAATCATTGAGGAACGGCTGAAGGAAAACATTATTTTGGATATGAGGCCAAAATACCTAACAAAACCTTTTAACGGGGCAAATTTGTTTTACATCAAAGGGTATAGGAATTATCTAGTTCTTACTGTAGACGTTAACCTTGTCGCAATAGCAGAATAACAGCAAAATATTTATTATACAAAATATTATGAAAATTTGTTATACATAACACGGAAAAGCAATACTGGCGAAAAATTTTACATGGTATCACCAATTGGGGTACCTATACGGCGTGGGGGAAGAGAGTGAAAATTTTGTTATAACTCTCATTCTCAAGGACAAGGAATTTACAAGCACAGCAAGCGAAAAATTTTCTAGGTCGGAGGGCAAACCAATGCTTTCGATTTTTTACTTTTTGGAAAGTCAGAATCCCAACAATATTTAGACCGTAACCCTTTAGTATTTTATTAAATGGAAATCTTCTTAACATTATCCGGCTAGTAGCCGAGTGGACAAATGATTCGGATTTCCACCCAGCGAGTTCAATCCAATACTAGCTAAGTCCTCCATCATTGCACAAGTCCTGTGCCCTCAATGTGTATCATTTTGGCACCTAGCCGGGGCCTCCTCAGAGGTTAGGGCCCTATTGAATATTTGATATAATATCTCCTCAGTGTATATGACATATTATGCCGTGAGGAACATATTTCCTATCTGGGCCTCCTGTGTGAAGTTAATGTTAAAAAATAATACAGGGCCCATAGGGTAAAGACAGAACTGCAAAGGCCCCAGAGGGGCTAGCAGGGGGGGGCTCAGTCAGCATTTGCTGAAATGCTGACTGTCGGATCTGTCCCTGATAATGTGTCATGCAAACAAATTCCAAATTGTAGCAAAACAAACCACTCGATTCGTAATATGTAGATATGTTATTCTGTGCATTATACCCATAAGCATTAAAGTCTTTTTTTGTACTTTGATGCTGTCGATAAATGCGTTTATAGCGTTCAAAGACTTTGACAGACTAAAGAAGACATTTCTACGATATTTGAGGATTGAGAATGTACACATATTTCAACTCGATTCATGTGTTGCGTCATTTGGTTGTGTGTTATGTGTGTTGTAAGAGAGGACAAGAAAGTGTCATTAAATTGCAATAGTTGTTTAAACACTGTACGACTAGAAAAAATAAATCCTAAGCTTTTTATTCCGAATATATAAATTATAATTAATATTTTTGTCTTTACGGATATGTATTACAAGGGATGTGCAGCATTCAAAGAATTTATGTATGAAGGGACTGCGCCTGGAAGGTATGTAATGTATGTATAATTTATGCTTAGAATTTTTTTAAAGGTTGCATTAGAACGTAAATACATGTTTTACTTAAAAACAATAAATACATATAAACAAATAACAGGCACACGAAAATGTGAGTTCTCATAACTCAAAGTACGAATAATGAAGACAGTTTTATTTGAAATGTTTTCTTCCTAATTAATAATTAGATATTTGTCACAGTAAGTTCAGGTGAAAGAGCATTATTCTGTCTAAAAATGCATTATAACTCACCATGCCAAGAATAAAATTCAAAACGGCTGAGCTGCCTCCAAGGAGCACAGAAGTGACTGAAGTAAGGGACCCCAACACCAGAGTGATATTACCCTTGAAAAGGGACCACAGGGAATCCAGAAGGGCCATCAATGTGCCAACATTCTGTTTGGCGAAATCTACTAGCCCGCTTGTGTTGAATATTCCTGAAGTATAGAAAAAAACATGATAAACATAATAATGATAATGAAAACTTATCAAATGAGTGTGAATTATACATCATTATAGGCCAGTTGCTTCACAGAACTGAAATAATAACAGAACTTTCAAATTTGATGAATTGTTCAAATTCTGTAAAAGTTGAGGTGTGTTGAGGTGTATTGACATATGTATAGAACTTTTTGAACCTAATGAAAAAACCTACAATTAACACCCTAAAGATAAAAATATTTTATGTTGAAACAGAATGTAACCAAATTCCCTATAATATAATAAGGAATTTGTTGTAATTAACTCTAACTCTGCCTACCAAATTTTTGTTTTAAAAAAGGTTGTATTGAGAATTATAACAAGTTTAGTGTCATAAAGTTTTTAACAAAAATGTCAATTAGAAAAGATATCTGAGAACGTTAATCATGCAACATAACAAAAAATGGCATGTACTTTGAAATACAATAATTCATAATTTTAGTGATTGCCCGTACCTATTACAAAATATAAATTTCAGATATCCGTTAAGAGTTACTCGATCTCCGGACACATTTTATATTCTTAAGAGCACTACTAATTATCTTGAAATTGTATTTATAAGAAAAAAATTTGTTTATAATAGATTATGCTCAGATATCGATCTGTTTAATACGAACCTCACTAAATTAATAACATTCAATCGAATATGTCTATTCTTTTATTATTTTATTAATACATATTTTTTTTCATCACAATTCCTCCTTTTTTTCCACTTCTGCTTTCAGTTTGAATTGAAAAAAATAAGTTTGAATAGCAGAATAACAGCAGTTTTAATTGAACAACAGCAGTTTTAATTGAACAACTGCAGTTTTAATTGAACAATAGCAGTTTTAATTGAATAACATCACTTTCTCTGGTTGTCATTATTGATACCCACTCCATGTTTAAATGTAAACCTAGATATTTTTTTTAAACTTATTGTATATTTAAGTAGTTGCATTTTATCGGGACTGCTTATATTATTATTATTTTTTTTTTTTATATTTGAAAAAAATATTTTTTTACATAGGTATACGGGATATAAACAAGATATAAAACAATAGAAATTAAAGTAGCCTTTCCTCACCCTAAAGAGACAATACTCTTGTGTTTGGTGAGGGAATTCTAGTTCAATTATATATATATGTTAGTATTAACCTCTCAGACATAGAATTTTATTTATTATGTGTCCCTTTGAGAACTGTCATAACGTGATAATTTTTGTGTTATTTACGAGTTTTACTAAAAGCTTCATAACTCACGTTTTGGGAAACGTAGCCTCATTCTAAAAAATGTTTTGGAAAGATTATGAAATCCACTATTGCATTGTGTTGTTATACGTAAATATTTGCGTTTCTAAATATACATTTTATGAAAACGTCAAAAATATGTAAAAATCGCTTACCATTATTTCAAAGCGAAAAATGTACTTTTTTCTGAGTAGCATAAAGAAATAACACTTTATATATTGAAGAAATATATTTAAAAACTATTAGTCACCTCAAAATATTAACCGTCCAAACTAAAATATTTTTAATAAATTATTTAGAAACGCAATAAATTATTAACGAACATCTTGACAGTTTCAATCGGCTTAGATAATGCACCTCTACGTTCCATAGATATTCTTAAATACAGACGCGTAGCGTTATTCATTATCGATACTCTGTTTTTTAAATCATGGGAATCCGTATACTAGTGATGGAAATAAATCAATTTTTGTAAAATCTCGCGTGTTTACGTGAAAAGACGTTCTAATGTCTTGACCGCTATTATCATATTTACGTCTGTTGACGTTCTAATGTTCTGAGTGGTTAAGGTAAATAAATTATTAAGAAACAACACAAGATTTAAACAATATTATTTCTAGTTGTAAGTAGTGAACGTATTTTGGACTTATAATGGTTTAAGGTAATTTTTTAATTTAAGGTGAAATTCCTGAATATTTTCGATATTTTTTAAATTTAATGGAAGGTTATTAAAATAAATTATGCCTACAATAAATAAAGATAGGTATTTTGAATGAGCTTAGTGTTAAATTTTGGGATTTTAATAGTTTTCTGGTATCTTGCTGATGTATTGAATTGCAAGTTATAAGTATTTGACTGTATTTCTTTGTAAATTTGAAGTATTGAATATTTTTGATACATTTTGTCTACTGTAGGTACATTGAAAATTGAAAAAAGAATTTCAGTAGAAAATTTTGACGGTTTTTTTCAAAATTACTTTGATTACCAATCTTTGAACTACTTTAAGTGGGTTCAAAATTTTATTATATGTTCCTCCCCAACCAATAATACCATATTGTAATATAGATTGAACAATCGCATAGTACACTCTTTTTAGGTTTTCTAGTCTAAGAATATTTCTAAGTCTTATAAATATATAAATACATTTCCTAATCCTTTTGACGAGTTCACAAATATGTGTTTTCCATTTAAAATATTGATCTATATATACACCAAGATATTTGATTTTGGATGTTGGACTAAGGATAGGACAAGTTTGATTGCAGTTAGTTCTGCCACATTTGCGTTGGTGTATTATAATGTTTAACTCTGGTTCTGATTTAAATTTATTGATTGAAAATGGGATAAATTTTGTTTTTTCTGTGTTTAAGGAGAGAAGATTTTTATCGAACCAATTTTTCAGTATATTAATATCAGCATTTGCCAAGTTATTAACAGTATTCCAATCCATACCTTCGATTATTATGACAGTGTCATCAGCATACGATATTATTTTCCCGTTTAGTTTTTGTATGAATATGTCATTAACATAGATGATAAACAGTAACGGACCCAGGACTGTACCTTGCGGTATGCCGAATTGACTCGTTTTTGGCAAACTAAACACATTGTTAATTTTTACGACTTGAGGTCGTTTGGAAAGGTAACTTTTTACCCATTCTAGAGCTGTACCATTTAATTCAATGTTTCTTAATTTACTTATGAGTTTGTCATGTGATATGCTATCAAACGCTTTTTTTAGATCTATGAAAATTCCAAGGCATTTTAATGATTTATCTAAAGAATTATATACTAGGCTACTCAATTTTGCAATTGCATCCTGTGTGCTTCTCCCTTCCATAAAACCGAACTGGTTTTCATTAACCCCTCCGACTTTTCGCGAACTTGAAGCTAAAATGTCTTTACCGAAATGTCAATTTCACGAAAACGTTGTGTTATTACCGCCTCACAATCAAAGCTCTATAAATGAAACATTACTGAACGGAGCCGAATAGTAAAAACTGTTTTAGAAAGGTTACAAAATAGGCTTTCAAATTGTTGTATCATAAATAAATATTAACATTTGTAAATATTTAAATTTAGAATGGAAACATGAAAAAATTGTAAAAATGACTCACCTGTAATGTTTTATGTAAAAACGATACTAAAATCACGGATAATGTAAAAAAAAACACTTATTTCATCGTACAAATGTACAATAAACAATTCTGTCACTTCACTTTTTGACCATTTCATACAAAATATATTTTTAAAAAAATAATTAAAACTGGGAGGCGGGTCGGCACGTCAAACGGCTTTCTTGGCGTCGTTTTACGATTTGGCGGGTAAAATTTGCTTCCACTGAGTAGGTCTTTTTACGGGTTTCTATGGATAACTTTGAATAGAGATGTGAAGCTTCATTCAATACGAATATTCTACTTTTTGTTTTAGGGATGTCACTAGAAGAATAACGGAGTTATGACGATTTTTGTGGAAACACACGAGTTGACGTGTAAACACGCTTATTGTACTTGACTGCTATCGTTATTTCATCGTGTATATCTGCTTACGTTGCTGACCGGTTAATTATACCATTGCATTTTATAAATTGGCTCATTCTTTTTTTAACTATTTTTTCAAAATTTTTTGCTATATTTGAGATGACTGATATGGGTCGGTAATTGTTTACTTCTTCTGGATTACCTGATTTAAATATTGGAGTAATGTTAGTTTGTTTATAAACTGATGGGAATACTCCGCTTTGAAAACTTGTATTTATTACATGTATGCAATGGTTTGGAAATTAGTTTTTTAATTTTTTTTTAAATATCAACTGTAATTGCATCAAAGCCCGGAGCAGATCCTCCTTTCATACCAGTTATAATAGAAACTATTTCGTCCTCTGTGGTGATTTCAAATGTTGCCATTTTTTTTTCAGCATCAATATTACAGTCTGGGGATGTTATATTTGGGTCAATATGTATAAGATTTGCTAGATTTTTCCCTTATTTGCAGCTTTTGATGGGTTTTCTTTACAACATGTTTTCGAGTTATCATGATTAATAGCACTGATTTCATTATTCCTGTATTTTTTTTTTGTGAATTATTTCATTTATCACCTTCCATACTCTTTTACTATCATTTTCAGCCTGATCCAACTTATGTGTATAATAACTTTCTTTTGTATGTTTTATAATATAAGAAAGTTTGTTTTTATATGCTTTAAAATGATTGAGTAAATCTTTATTATTTGGTTGTTGAGTAGTTAATTTGTATAGAGCTTGCTTATGTCGTACAGATACTATTAAACCGTGAGTAATCCATGGTTTTATAGGTTTGAATTTAGATAGTTTGGATTTGGGTATTATTTGATGTATTTGATGAGTCATTTATGTATTTTTCTTTTTTAATTTGGTCTTACATTTTTTTATGTTGTTGTTTTATTGGTCAATGATATAAACAATTCCTAACACTATAAATATGAAAGTATTAAAACTGTTCATAATGCTAATAATTTTTTTTTTTTTTAAATATCTGATTGATGTGAAGATTGCCCAACACTGACACCATTGTTTCTAACTGCCCATATGTATTATAAAGCTAATCATTTTCTATATTGTGCATGAACAAAGATAGTCTTCATTACCTGGAGTCTTGGTAATATCGTCCACAAAAGTTCTCCAGGACTGCTCAATGGCTGCAGCATTGACCTGCGGCCCCACATCGTTGTTGGACAGCCAGGCCTGATAAACCCGGTCCCACAACTCCAGCAGCTGCTTCTCTATCTTGGCACTCTTCTCCTCATCACTGTCCTGCAGCACTCCCTTTATCTACAGACAGAAAGCAACACAAATTGTATATACGCATAATAACCTGAACAAATCTAAATTTTTTTTTTATTTTTTTTTATTAGTAGCTATATTATACATTTTTATAAGAATATATATATAAAAAATAGATGTTGATTATATTCATAGTCCTCCTCACTAGGAGATCCTGTGCTGAGGGGGACTAGGTTTTGGATAAGTTATTCAGCGACTTCTATGGTATGACTCCATGTTTTGGGTAAGGGTTTCCAGAAACTTCTACGACGATGTTTTAAATATGCTAGTAAGTTCTTTTTCCGGTAATTCCTTAAGCCAAGATTTAATGTTCTTAATGCAGTTGTTTTTTGTTTTGATTTGTTTGATACTAAATGGGAGTTTGTTATACAGGGTGTCCGGAAACTCGTAGTACAAGCGGGAAACTGGTGAATCTACATCACATTTGGAGTCGATTTTGTAGTATATTTTTTTTTGATTTGAGCTTTCGTTATCGAGTAAATCGAGTTAGAAGTTCATTTTTTTTTTTTTTTTTTTTTAATCAAATTCTTATAAATTATTACTGAAGATCAAAGTACCCAACTAATTAAAACTATTTGAAAGTAAAACAAATGAAGAAACTCGGATTTTAAGCATTATTTTGAAATCACCCTTCATTTAATCCGGTGTTATCATAAAATATTTCTGCTCTGCAGGGTTAAAACATCTGTTGTTCAACCCTAAACACCAGAAAAAACTTTAACCCAAAAATAGCCGAAAAATATTTTTTTTTGGTTTTTTTTTTTTTTTTTGTGAAAATGCTCAAATCAAAAAACTTTATGTTTTTTTGGGTTCCCCATGTGGTGTAGATTCTCCAGTTTCCCGCTTGTACTACGAGTTTCCGGACACCGTGTATACCTTTACTGCTAAAAATTCAGAGCTTCTTTGTCCAAAGGTAGAGTTACACTTTGGTATAGTTAGTATCTCTGTTTGTTTGGCTCTGGTTTTATGAGTATGTGAGGTGTTTTCCTGAGAATTATTTTTGAGGTGTTGTACCAAAATGTTTTTGGCATAGATTTTCTGTATGCTTGGAACGTCAAATTGTTTAAAAATTTCTGTTGTTGACGTCCTTATGGGAACCTTTAGTATGGTCTTTATGATGCAATTCTGAGTTACCTTCAGCTGTTTTATATGTTTTGATACTGCTGAGCCCCATCCTATTATTCCATATTCCAATTTGGAGTGGCATAAAGCATAGTAAACTCTCTTTAAATCCCTAGCTGACAAAATGTTCCGTAATTTTTTGAAGAAGTAGATGAGTTTAGTTAACTTTTTTGAAGTTCGATCAATGTGTGAATCCCAGTGTAGTTTATCGTCAATTTCAATACCAAGATATTTTATGCTTTTGGTTTGAGTTATAATCGAGCAGGAACATTGAGGAAATTTTTTTTGACATTCATGTAGTTTGAGTATATGCTCATTCATTGGTTGTCCTCTTTTGTTTTTGGAGAAAGTTAAATTTTTGGTTTTATTCACATTTAATGTAAGGGAGTTTGCTTTAAGCCAGTTTTGAAGAACAGTTAGGCCATGTTCAGCCTCCTTATATGTGCTTGTCCAATCTTGTTCATGGAATAAAATTACAGTGTCATCTGCAAAGCTCATTATATTTCCTTTGATGGGAAGATTCATAAGGTCATTTATGTAAATTAGAAATAGTATAGGTCCTAATACGCTTCCCTGGGGGACACCGTACTTAATTGGTAGAGTTTTGCTCCTTCTTTTACCAATTTGTACAAATTGTTCTCTTCCCGTTAAGTAACTTCTAAGTAGGTTTAGGGTTGTTTCGGTTATTCCATTTTTTTTTAGTTTTAAATACAGTATTTCGTGGTCAATGGTATCGAAAGCTTTTTGAAGATCAATGAAAACTGCTAGGCATTTTTTGCCTTCATCCAATTTTCTAATAATTGTATTTGTTACATTAGCTATAGCGTCACCAGTACCCAGGTTTTCCCTAAAACCATACTGCGTAGATGATAATATTTTATTAGAATCCAAAAATGTAAGCATTTGTTTTTTTATAACTTTTTCTAATATTTTTGATACTAAATACTAATTGGTCGATAGTTTGATACATCATTTTTGGGACCGTTTTTATATATTGGAATGATCGTAGCAATTTTAAGACAAGCAGGAAAAATACCATTTGATATTGACAGATTTATAAGATACGTTAGTGGGTGGATTAACTCATTTTGTAGATATTTAATTGATTTGCTTGATATCAGTTCATTTCCCGATGAAGTATTTATATTTAGGGAGGCTATAATATTTCTTATTTCATCACTTGTTATCTTGACAATATTGAGGCTGTTTTCTTGATTTACATCGTCAATCCTCACTGTATTTTCGATAGTACTAATTGAATTTTGTTTAATTTTATTTGCTAAGTTTGAGCCTATATTGCAAAAATAGTTGTTTATAAAGTCAAGAAGTTTGTCCGGGTGTTCTGTAAAAGATGTGGGAATCTCATCAATGTCTAATTCCTTAATGCTATTGTCATTATGTGAGGCTTTAGCATTAGTTATTTCATTTATGATCTGCCAGAGTTTACGTGAATCATTATTACATTCATCAATTTTGTTTTTATAGAATGTTTCTTTAGCATAACGTATTACATTTTTACATGTATTACGATATCTTTTGTAGAATCGAAGTGTTAGGATATCATAAGGGTTGTTTTTGACTTTTTTGTGCAGTTCATCTCTTTTTCTGATTGAGTTTATAATATTCTGACTAATCCAAGGTTTAATGTGTAAATTTTTATGAGATAATTTTTTTCTACGGTTTTGGTGTTTGATAGGATAATGTTCTGTAAAACTTCTATAAAATAACTCCAAGCAGTATCAGTATCATCTTTTTCCAGAAGGCTTGTCCAGTCATTCACTGTTAACTCGCATTTGACGTTTTCCCAATTTGTTTCAGACTTCGTTAGGAGTGATTTCTTTTTTTGGTTTACATATGTATTTTTTTTTGTAATAGATAGAATTATTGTATAATGGTCTGTCAGTGTGGTAGTACAAATAATGGCTTGAGTTTTTCTATTAGTTTTACAAAAGATATGATCAATGCAAGTTTTGCTTTCATTATATACACGTGTTGGTTCATCAATTAGGCTTTTATATCCATGGTATGCTAGTGTTTGCATATAATCAAATTTTTTTGGATGGCCATTTTCAAGAATATCAATATTTATATCACCGATGATAAATACATCTTTAGTTCTTTTTAGTAGACTTAGTTGATTAGATAAGGAGTTGAGGAATGGTTCTAGATTTTGTGTAGAAGGAGATCTATAAATTGCGAGTATTGTTGTGTCATTACCGATTGATATACTTAGACAGTTTGCATTATTGATACAGATCTCTCTGACATCAGCTTCTATATCTTCTTTAATATATACGATGACACCATCATTTTTTGTGTTGTTCATTATTGTAGAGTAAGGGACATAATTACCAATTTGTAGGGGGTAGTATTTATCAGTTAGCCAACATTCAGTAAGAATAATAATATCCCATTTTAAATTTAAACTTTTCATCAATATTTGTAGTTCATCAAAGTTTTTATTGATACTTCTAATATTCTGGTGCATTATGTTAAAATTATTTTGGTTAATTATTATGTTATAATATGTTTGGTATGTTTGTTGTTAGTGCGTTATTCATTTTCTCAATTTAAATTATTAAGTGGATTAAGTAATGTTGTTCATATTATTCACTAAATTATTTTCACCATATCATCAAGGTGCTTAATGTAGATAATTTTATCATCTTGTTTTTTGCGTATCATAACTTTACCCTGTTTGTACCATACATATTGGTAATTTTTTTCTTTTGATAATTGTTTTGTTTTCCATAGGATTTCTTTATGATACGGGCTTAATTCTTCCCCGATCAAGATTCGAGATGTCGCCAGATCCTTGATTTCATTATAATTTATTTCCTTTTTCTTATCAAGGAGGGAATCTCTTTTTCTTTTATCGGAAAAGGTCACAAGAAGTTTAGGAGGGGCTTCATTTCGTCTGTCTGAGACTCTCGTGACGTCAGTTATATCAGTGTGTAAGAGGTGGATTCCTGCTGCGGCAGCAACTTTTTTAACAATTTCCACAGGTTGTTCGCGGTTTTGTTGTGGAATTCCTGCTATTTCCAAACTATTAGATTTTGATAACGTTTCCAAATCAGAAAGTCGGATTTCAAGTTTTTTAATTATCATATTTTTTTCCATTTGGTCTTTTTTTATATTTTCAAAATCTGTTTGAATCGCTCGATTTAAATTATTTGAGACCTCAATTTTTTTTAACATCTCATCGTATTGAGCACTGATAAAATCAATACTTTTAGTAGTTTCTGTAGTTTGTAAATCAATTTTTGTAAATATATCTCTTTTCAGGGTTTCAAATTTTTTATCAATGTATTCAATAATCTTATCCATGTTCAATTTATCTTCCGAAATTATTGGGGTTTTGCTACGTGTGCTAGACATCACTATTTTAGTAAGTTCACAAAATGCCCCTCTTTAATTATGCTTGATGAAAAATTGATGGTGGCAATCACTATTTAATATTTGTTTTATTGCATAGACAAAGTCACTCAACTTGACATTTAATATTTTTTTTACTTTAATTATTTTTTGCGCAAAAATCACTCACACTTTGAAATCTTAACTAAAACTTTTGATCCCACAAAACGTAGAAGGTTTAAACTTTAATTTAATCTATTTATTGTGGCTTTAAACAACTCCTATTAATTTTTCGGCTAGTTTATAAGGGACGCGGAAATTTCAGATCTTAGCACTATAGTTAACCATAGATGTGTAGAGATAATATGTTCAACAATTAAATTTGGGATTCACCTATGGGCTGAAGTCCCAAAATACTTGATAAACCTACTGGATTCTGTGCAAAGGAGGGCGGTTCGTCTGATGTAAGCATTCTGAGTCTGTTCTACAGTTATTTCAATGGAGCCTGCTCTAAGGAGCTAGCAGTATTGATCCCGTGTACACCGGTGCACATATGCGAAACTCGACGGGCACGAGAGGAACACCTGACAGTTGATGTTGGCTTCACGAGAATGATTCGTTTCTTTGACTCGTTTTTATATCCGGGCCTCAAGCCCGCATTCTAAAATTCTTTTTCCACGGCCCCTACCTTTACCCACCTCACAACGCTGCCCAACCAGGTGGTGATATAGATACTCTGTCTTTAGACTGTACAGACATGGGTGCTCTTATGAGGTGTCACTTAAAAAAATATATAAAAAAACAACAACAACAAAAACTGTGATCTGACACAATTCAACAGAAAACTATCAAATTGAAGACAGCTGGAAAGAAATGATATGTACTCTTTTCATCATCATAAAATATTGCATAAAGTATAACCCTTGAAAAGTTCTGGCCACCTCTAGAAAATGCCTCCACTCCTGCCAATCTCCTTCAGTTTTCTTCCAGTTACTTTCTTGGTCATTAAAGATGTAAATATTTCTAGACATTTTGTTTTTGAAGAGTTTCATTTTACAATGTACTGTGAGCTGCATATTTAAATATTGGCGCCACAGTCATTTGGTTCGGTCTTATGCCGCCAGAGGTGCGCTCTGTCGGCCAACAGGAAAACTACTCCAGCTGCCGTGCGTATTGGCCGGTAAAGAAGGGATTCCCCGTCCCAACTGCCAACAGCCAACGGCTGGGATTTTGAACTGCGCAATGCGGGATATAACCTTACTGAATATTGGATGTTTTTATTGTCATAGACCGTGAAGACAATATTATATTTCATCATAACCATTTACTTAGCGTTTTATTATTGCTAACAGTATATACCTGCATTTGTAAGTTAACTTTAATAATTTCACTTAAACTTTCACTTACACTTACACTCACACTTTTCTGACTGTTTTCAATGTTATTTTGCCTGTTTATTCTGTAAATAATGCACTGATAATAATAACATGCGAAATTTGTATCATGACCATAGACAACCAATTGAGCCTGCGATCTCTGAAACCAGCAATAGAGCTCTTACTGCTGCACTTGAAGTGAAGATCGAAGATCTTGTGACATTTTTTACAAACTTATTCTTCATATTTATTTGTGTAACTACTTACCGTTTTGGATAACCCTTCTCTTCCATACAAGTAGGCATTGTCAAGCAGGGAATCAATAGTGTCATCTAGGCCAGGCGGAAGGAGCTGCCTCAGTTCAGGGTTGTTAACAACAGTGCGATTGATCAAGCTTCCAGTTAGTTGCACAACAGTTATTCCCTCAGAATATATCTGGAATAATCAAACATACCTATGAATGGTAAAGATCTTTAATCCTCTCATCCGCAAAGCGTCAATCTATCAGCAAACCTATACTATGCCAACAACCGCACAGGGTCGAACTGTCGGTGCAAACTTTAATGTATCGTGGACAATGAAATAAGAAACTTTGGGAATCAAAAAACCTAAAAGTATGAAAGGTAATATCTTACCTGAACTCCCATGAAGATAGGAGAGCACGTCAGAAACATTATAAGTCCTAAAATCACAACAATGGACGACACAGAATCAATAGAATCCTTGGCCGTTTCGTGCAATGTGTTGTTGAACTTGCTCAGTATTTTGAAAATGCCTTGCATATGAGCGGGAACCAATGCTGAGTACCTAAAAAAAAAAAAAAATAATTAATAATTGGCTTAATTTAATTGAGATTAATTTCTGTGAATGCAATTATTTTGTCATTTTTGTATGTACATAATATATTATCGACTTCACTTATTCACGACAATCGACCATTTCAATAAGATTCATGCTAGGCGGGCATAATTTATGCTGTTAAATAAATCAAGACTATTTATTTATAGAACCCTTTTAAATGACATTATTCATTAATCTATTTTTTACATAAATACTCGTGCCTAGAGTGATTCAAAGTCAACATAACATAAAAAATGATATAAACCACTTTATTTGAGTTATATAGGTCGACCGGTTTCGGTTGCACTCAACCTTCCTAGGATAATGAGTTTTTACTGTCAGTTTATATTTCCATTGTCATGAAGAAGGTTGAGTGCAACCGAAACCGGTCGACCTATATAACACAAATAAAGTGGTTTAAAACTAAGTAAAAAAAAATTTATTTATACAATACCAAGCCACAAAATGTTTGCTTTCTTCGATAAAAAAAATTATACTAAACAACAAAAAGTTATGGCATTTTTACTACATCCAATAAATTGAAAACGAGTTTGCACAAAAATTAATTCAGTTGCTATGGTCAGTTTCAGTCAAAATAACTTCAGATGGGTTAACTAGAAGAAGCTCCGAGGAACTAGCATTATTTATCCCTTTGCTACCAGTGATCAGTTGGGAAACACACAAAATGCGCGCCCACCGTTGACATTTTGTCACACGAGAACAGGTCGCTTTTACGATTCATTCTTGTGTTCAACAGCTTGGGTGTGGAATGCTTTGCCGACCTCTGTGTTTTCTCCCTCCCACAACATGTCACTCCTCCTTCATTGTTCACTCCTTCATGTCCTCTAAAATACCCCCCACACAGCATTACTTAAGATGAGTACTTTACCTTGTATTGCACCAAGACTTGATATTGCTCACAGCCTCGCAAATATGATTCCCAAGGAAATTCCACATGCCGAAGAGCTGCCCGATCGTCTTTATTATAAATATTCCTAAAATTATTAAAATTAAAGGCCACATCCAGGAATTCTTCCACAGCACCATAGCCCCACAGGCCCAAAGCAGGAACTTAAAATAAGGGGTACTCTCTGACTCTTCGTCAATCTGTATCACGGGTTTGGATGACTTGATGTCTCCACTGAGGTCAGTGCTTAAGGCTTTGCGTTGAAGTGATGCTATTATATGGCTCTCTATAGCTGACTTGGACTCTGGTGTGGACAGAGGTAAAGAAGAAAGGGTCCTGGTCTGAAAGGCGGCCCGAGACCTGACGGGAAAGGATATATCGTCGATTCTTGATATTTTTTCGAAAGAATCCGATGTAACTGCCTTTTCGTCTGACGAGCTTGTTAGTTTATTTTCAATTTCTTTGTCATCGCTGCTGTTTTCTGCACTGATTGCTTCAAAGCTCTCTTTGTTATAAAAAGTCCACTTGGCAGCTTTCATGTATGAAATTTCCTTTCCTAAAATCAATAACGAATCATTATTATAATATGTAATATTTACTACCTGTCTTCTACCCGAATTTTTAAATGCTTCCCTGCCGGAACAAATCGCAAAATATGGAATAAACACACGGCATCTGGTCTTGTTAAATGGATATTTCTGTATAGAACCATAACTCACAATGAAAATGAAAATACATATTTGACCAAGAAATTGTATACAGGAAATTGCACAATACTAGATCTCGGTGTTCTATAGTTTTTGCTGTTGTGCAAATCGACTTTTCTGTCTCTGTAAAATGGTTCATGAAAGTAACACTGCTTTTTTTGTACGACATACAATTATAAGTTTATCTTTTATTTATTTATTTATAGTCTTCATGAAACAGTTATTTGCCAAAATATTTTATTTCAATTAGGTTTATTATTGTTTCTTACCGTTATTTTTGGATTTATTGTAATTCTCGCTGACTTGTATGATGAACCCAATAAGCGCAATGATCTGCAGGATGATGAAAGTAAAGCCCTGCAGTGTGCCCGTGAGATGTGCGATGTAACTGCTGACGCACAGCCAAACCAGAACTGACATCTTCCTGAACAGATCTTCCCGCTCCTTGTTCCAAAGCACGGCTATGCTTATGAAGTAGCCAACGGCTAAACTGATAAACTGAAAAATTAAAAAATACCCTTTAACCTTTGGGATGCCAATGAATCCGTAGCGGATTTGCTACTAACTCACCGCACTTGCTTCGATTTCAAAATATTTTGAATCAGAACGGCCAAATTGGAGCAGTCCGCTCTGGGCGCAAACTTAAAAAAAAACAAAGCCCCAAGGAGCCAATGCGCTGATAATAACATGACTCCAAAAACAGCACCCTTGGGGTTTTTACTAGCGTCGGTCATCCGGCTTCGCTTAACACAAGCATCATCAGGGTACAAAATTAAATTAATCATATATAAGCATACACTATTTATTTATTAGTTTAATTTTGTACTACGATGATGCGTGTGTTAAGCATAACCAATCAGTCATAATAAATTAAATAAATCTGTGGTTGTATAACATATAACACAGGCTAAAAATTTTAATGTAAACGATGATACCATGTAAAGAAACAATAAACAACACAAATTTAAAATTTTATTTCATATTTTAATATTATTCACATTCCGTAAATGCATTGTGGTTACTGAAATAGCTGTTTGTCATTGTTATCCAACTGATGCAAAGTGTTCCTTAATATGTATGTATTCCCAGGGGTGACCGGATAACTCATCAAAATGACAATTCAACAAACCTATATAAAGTGCTATAAAGTTATGACAAGTGATGAAAAAAAACTAGGTTAAATAGGTTATATATGTAACTATTTAACCGAGGTTTTGTTTCATCACTTTTCATAACTTTATAGCACTTTTTATAGGTGTGTTGAATTGTTATTTTGAGGAGTAATCATGGAACCGTTCCCGGATTACGAATAACCTAACAATATTTTAAATTTTTCTACTACCACCACAGTAAGTGGAAAATTTTGCTTCTTTCGTGATGGAGGACTTAGAAAGCCAAGAAATTGAAAGCACGACGCCTGGGTGGAACCCAAACACGATGCCAACTCAGGTTCGGTGGTCAGAAAAAATGTGCCAATTAACCATATCCCTTGTATCTGTATATTTACCCGGCGGCCTCCGTCTATAGTAGGCCTAGGAGCCCAGCCTCTCGAGTTGCTTCTCCAACTTTATTGATATTTCCACCAGATACTAATATGAAACAGAAATGAATTTCACTTACCGTGAAAGTATTGCAAACTCTCAAGAAAGTGGTGATAGCAAAATTGAACATTTGGGCCACCCTCCACACGTAGCTGAGACATCCCCAAGGAAACCAGTTGTAAAACCACACCAAAACCCCCGTTGATAAAAACAGGCAACCAGCTATCTGTAATATTCATTCAAAAAATTAATTAATTATATCATGACCCAAGTATATTTTTAAAAAATGTCTCTAAAACAAGTTATTTTATATTTTATAACCGCGCAAGAACCATTGTATTCGGAAATAATTTATTTGAGGCTTACCAAAGTAATGGAAAATCAATGCAAACCTTATAATAATCTTGTATTGCTCTGTTTATAACTTTAGATATTTCATTTAAAATATCAATTGGGATTGTGACCACGCCTACAATCAGTGGCCTGTTTGTATTTTCCATTTTCTGGAACCATTTCCTCATTCTTGTGGCAATTGAATACTTGATTGGGTGCAAAAGAGACCCAACCAGCAGCGCCCATAGAAGGGGTTTGAAGAAAGGGTCTAGGACCAAAAATAGGGCGAACCCCACGGCACAGCAAACGCCAAGTAAAAACAGGGCTATGGCATTATAAAGGGCATGCTTTAATGGTTTTTCGTGACCTTGTGGTAAACCACCGATCATGTGAAAAATATTGTTGAAATGAGTGCCTAAATTTGGAGAATTCTGCATTTTTAAAACTCATTAATCAATGTATATAATAACATAAACTAATCAGACAAAAAAATCATATTTTCGTTATACGAATCTTTATTTAAAAATACACGATGAGGTAATTTCCATGCGTGTTTTTTATCTACCAATCGGCACTGACACCACTGACAACTATTATTATGCTGGGCGTGTTTTGACAGTTGTGAACAGCTGTTGATATCCACAGAAACTAACATCAACAATAGACAACAAAATATTTATTTCAGAAACATGTAGGATTTTGCGAACACGCTAAACAGCCGGAAATTAAATAAATATATATCTTAAAACCTATTTTTTCTATGAATTCCGGTCTCCATCTTTCTGAATCAAGCCAGCATGGTGAGTTGTCGCGTGGATTGATTTTAATATTTAAAAATCGCTCATATTCTTACAATTAACGTGCTTCAAGTTAATTTACTTCATAAGATTAAACTCTGTGTTGTTCTAAACAAAATTTAAAATTAAATCGTGTTTCTAAACATGTTTGACGTTTAAAATACCGCATGGTATGTCAATCTAAATTATCGTCAGTTTTAAGTTTGGTTCGTTTTGTGTTTCTAGCCGCCCAAGAAGGATTCGAAGACTTCGGCCAAAGCGCCGCAGAAGACCCAGAAGAAGAAGGAAGGGTCCGGAGGTGGAAAGGCCAAGAAGAAGGTAAGAGTATTAAATCTGAGCTTCCGCCTCTGTAGATTTTTCCAGATTCTTTCTATAAACGAGATTTTAAATCATAAAGCGTCACTTGTTCCTGAATGATTATACACTAATTTCTCCTTATTGCCTGTGAAGGGAAAAATCTGATATATTGAGACTGACAGAACATGACTTCACTTTATTATTTTGGTAATTGAGTCCATACACCCAGCTAATTCGGCTATGTTTTTCTTGCAGTAGTGGTCGAAGGGAAAGGTTCGCGACAAGCTTAACAACCAAGTACTTTTCGATAAGGCCACATATGAGAAACTATTGAAAGAAGTCCCATCCTACAAGCTCATCACACCCGCTGTTGTATCCGAAAGGTTGAAGATCCGCGGATCTCTTGCCAGGAGGGCGCTCATTGAGCTGAGAGATAAAGGTATTTAAATTTAATAAATAATATTTATGATAACATGAAATCACCGCCTAAACTTAATTCATATCAAGTTAACATTTAGAGCTATAACTTTTTTATATTCTCATATTTATTATATTACAGTTTTCAAAAGACTAATTTCAATTGTTAAGTCAAAATCTATTACATGCGTTAGTCGTATAGTTTTATGGTTTCAAAAATAAAACCAGTTGCATCTTTTAACATAACCTTGAATTATGCTTGACAAACTCTCTGCTTACGACTGTGTTTTAATTGGTCTTTTTCCAATAAGAGGTGTTATTTTGAATAGCCCGCTATTTCGGTAGATGTTACTTTTGAAGCTGTCATTTTTTGACATTTGACAAGTAGAAACTACGCCATTAATAAAAATGGAACGATACACGCTTCGATTGGGTCCTTGAAATGCGTGAAAATGATCCAGAATTCCATCGAAAATCATCTTGAGTGATGAGGCCCATTTCCGCCTCGGTGGCTTCGTCAACAAGCAAAATTGTCACATCTGGGGCTCGGAAAACCCAAGAGTTATTGTTGAAAAGCCTCTCTATCCTCAACGTGTGACTGTTTGGTGCGGTTTATGGTCCGGCGGAGTCATTGGACCTTACTTTTTCGAAAATGAGGCTGGAGCAACAGTTGCGGTGAATGGATTGCGCTATCGAGAGATGATTAATGATTTTTTATGGCCGGAATTGGATGGTATTGATCTGGACAACGTTTTCTTTCGACAAGACGGCGCTACGTGCCACACAAGCAACGAAACCATTGATTTTTTACGATTGAATATCAAAATAACACCTCTTATTGGAAAACCCTGTACCTTTGTAACAGACATTGATGTGAATGCCAAGATGTTTGTTTACCAAATGAATTTGAAGCGTCTGTACGTGCAAATCGCTTTGAAATATTTTCTTTATAGAAAATGTGTATTTTTAATTTTAAACATGTTAATTGGATAAACTTATCGAATTCCGCTGAACGCTTAATACGCCAAAAAAATAGCACTTGGTTTCAACTTAATTACTACAAGAAATTACTATTTATGTAGTGGGAGATAGTAAAAGATGCATTGAAGATCCATTTTTGCTCAATGAAAGTTATGTTTGAAGGTTAGGAAATACGCATAAATTATTAAAATAACCCAAACTAAACCTTATAAACCTATTTTGTGCATGTTTACTTAAACTCCATTGGATATAGTTGAAATAAAGTGTTGTATTTTTAAATGCAGCGGAATTCGACAACTTTACCATTAATTTTATTAGTCAATTCTGTTTTTGGTAAAATTTCAGAATTGCTAGACACGCTTTACGAATACTGCTGTCCTAAACAAAAAGATGGCTGGGAATTTGCTAAACGTCGCAAGTTTTTCATTACAATAGATGAAAGTTCTCTTATATCAGAATGAGACTTTTGCAAATTCCTAGCTGCCTTTTGCTTATGACAGCAGTCAAACGTAATTAAGTTGAATCAAAGTGTTATTTAAAAATAAAAAAAATTATTGAGCTTGTCCAGTAAATCTGAAAGATTACCGAAAAAACATTATTGTGTTCTGTGGAATGTATAAACAGAATTGATTGAATTCCAATAGTTCCTACTTATATACAAATATTTCCTCTAATTATAATTTTGCTCAACAAAGTAAATGAATTACCTTTCAAGTAGATTAGATACTTTATTTTGGAATGGAAAGCATCAAATGATTATAACAACTTTTGCTTGAAAACTGTGAGAGCAAAAATTCTGATATATTGAGACTGATGTTGCTTATCCTTATTTGTATTGATTGATTCAAAGCTGCTCCCGTATAACGTATTCTCTCACGCCACACAAATAACACGGTGTCATTGTTTCCAGGTCTAATCAAGCAGGTTGTCCAGCACCACGGCCAGGTGATCTACACGAGAACCACCAAGGGAGATGATCCGGTGGCATAAGTTTAAATACCTAGTTTGATAACAAAAAATTCAAAATGTATGGTTTAAAATAAATTAACCATCTCAACAATTTGTTTCATTTTATTATTTGCATTTCTTATTCCATTCTGTATCTATTTCAACTTGTCTGAAACAAACATAATTGAATTTAACTAGTACTCTGTTTCCCTGAAGGGCCGGCTGCCCACAAGTCCTGATTGGTGTCCATTTTTGGCTTGCCAAGAGCCGCTGGCGTGCTGCCATTGGGAATGTGCATGATGTGACCGACTACACTCACCCCACTCTTATTGGCATTCTTCAACCATTCGTGATTCAACACCCGGTCCAAGTTGTAGCGCAGAGTTATGTCGGGCTCTAATATGTGCCGCACCATGGATTTCACATTGGATGATAAAGCATCTTTTGCAGCAGCGTTGAAAGTCCAGTTCCGTCCTAGCTGGTTCTTCAAAAGTTTCTTTAGATTGGAGTCGTCAAAAGGCATGGATGCGTTGAGCATGATGAACAGTACCACCCCGGATGACCACACATCGGCTAGTTTAGGATTATACGGAGTTCCGCTGACCACTTCGGGAGCTGCATAGGCCGCGGACCCGCAGAAGGTCCGACTCAACACTCGCTTGTTCCTAACATCGGTGCAGAACCGAGCAAAACCAAAGTCTGCCAGCTTTACATGAAAGTTTTTGCTTATGAGGATGTTTTCACATTTTAAATCTCGATGAGCTATATTTTTGCTATGAAGATATTGTAGTCCACTCGCTATTTGGAAGAACCATAATCGTGTTTGGTTCTCTGGGATGGCTCCGCGTTTCTTTATGTAATCTAGTAAGTCTCCATTTTCTGCATATTTCATAAAAATGAAAACTCTCGATCCTCTTTGCAGAATGTTTTGGATCTGAATAATGTGGGGGTTTTCGATCTTGGTTAAAATTTCAATTTCCCTGGGAAAGAACTTTTTGAGAAAGTCTTTGGGGGCCTTCTCCTTGTCAAATATTTTACATGCTAAGAATGTGTTTTTAGAATTTACGGGATCGGCGTACGTGGCTTGATGTACAGTTGCGTATGATCCTTGGCCAATTTTCTTTCCTATCAAATAACCTCTTTGTTCTAATGCAAATACTTCAGATTGTCTTGGAGTAATGTTTTCTTCCATCGATGTCAATGTTTAACACTTATGACATTTTATGTATAGTTTGTATAAATATAGAATTTTATAAATGAATACAATTTAAGTTAAAAAATCTATACAAATATATACTGCTATACATCATGTAGCTTAATAAAAAAAGTATTTCACGAGAATTTAGGGTGAAGGAATACTCTTACTATGACTTATCCAAAGTGATTACTATTTATGAATTTATTTCTTTTGTTTTGGATTAAATTTTTGACAAGGTTTTTTTTAAAGGCTGAAGTACCTATTTTGATATTATTACAGTCTCATATTTTACAGAAGATTTAAAATAGTGATACTTTAGACGGGTTTTGTGTCTGTGGCACAGTGATGTGATGTCTAGGGAAATTTTTAGTGAAAAGGTAAAAGCGCATAAACCTAGAGAAATGTTCACTCTGTCAAAATTCTAGGGAAATTTAGAAACATTCAAAACTTTATCTGCGGAAACTTTTATCAGATGATTTCATGGATCTTAAAATATTGTGTGCAATAACTTTTTTTTTTAAATTACTGTAGGGAATCATCCTTTGGAATTCGTTTTTTTATATATATTATTGGGGATTATTCTTCTCAGTTTTTTTTTGTCTCTGACAAACTAAAACTCTAACTGATACGTTAACCGGTTGTAGTAATTAATAAATTTATCAAACTTACTTTGTATTAATTTTTGTTAGTTTGGTTTATTTTTCAACAAAAAGTAGCAACTATAAAACAAAATCTGTTGGTGTGATATATAATGGTCGCTACAGACCATTCGATTTGGCTGATTCAAGTAGTTTTGCGTAGTTATTTGTGAGCGTGAGATGCGATAAGGGGGTGTGGCTATCAAGTTGAACGGTTGAATCGTCTGTAGCTTGATTTAGCAGTTGTGCCAACTTTACTCATTTTGCCTGCCTACAAAGTCGTTTTGCATAGTTATTTGGGAGCGTACATTTAACAAATACAAAATAAATAAAATGACATATGGTTAATGATCATATAGTTTTGACAGATTTTTTTACATTATATGGGGATTTGACATGCTTCTGGGATGCTACAAGTAATATGTACTCTGATGGAGATACCAGGAACAGTAACCACAGGAGGTACTGTGATCCTTTTGGAGCAGTTTGAATGTATTGAAAAGGATGCAATGAATGAAAACGTAAAAAGCAAAAATTTTATTATTTTCATTCCTTGAGCCATTTTTTGCCCACATGTCCTGTCTTTTTTTTCATGTTAATAGTTAACAATGCTACCAGAGTGAACACAAACTTTGTTTTTTTTTTTTAGTAGGAGGCTTGCTGCCTCTGTTCCCCAGAGCAGCAACTGACAAATTGAACCAAACATCGCTTGTACGTGACACTCAACAACTGGGTTGAAACAACCAAATTTGAGTGGTCTATAGAAGGCTTAAAGCACCAAAAACTCTCAAGCGGTAACCTCTAGCATCATCAAATTTGAAGAGATAATATTTCTGTTTGGAAATTCTAAGTCATTGTAACTATTTTCGATAAAGTAGAAAAAGCTTATAAACAATTGGGATTTATTATATGCATTACAAAGCCTTTCACTATAGTACACACACTAATTCTCCTATATATGTCATATGTAAGGTCACAACCCGAGTTTGCCTCAGTCATTTGGAATCCTCAATATCAAACATACATTGATCGTATTGAAAATATCCAATCCAAATTTATTAAACACCTATCGTATAGCTTTAGCGATCATTGGTTTGACCCAAAGATATTAGAAGAACGAGATGTGCTATGAGCAGTTCATACTGTGCGGAATTGTTTTGCCGAGTGTCGCCGGTTTTGTTCACCAATACTACTGCACACCTTCGCTTACGCTAAGGTATCCGCACTAATACATAGAACAGATTTCTGTGTGTACACGTCCCGATACCGTTCAAAGTACCCTAATTAGGTAGTACTCCGCCTACGGTCCGGCGGCCAACATAGCATATCTCGTTCTTCTAATATCTTTGGTTTGACCCTACCGCTTTATGTAAACATAGAAAAATTTCTGATTCCCTATTCTTATACAAAATCGTAAACAGTCTTGTTGATTCATCATATCTGCTAGAAAATATTACATTTTGTTGCCCTGAACACAACACCAGATTGAACGACTTATTTAGAATACCACACTGTAAAGCCAAATATGCGCAAAACTCTTTAATTGGACGTATCTGTAAAACTCACAATGCCTTACGAGATGTAGACATTTTCAAGTGTAACTTGCAAACATTTGACATTTTTGTTTTTATTTTTCATACATTTGTTACTAAAATTTGGTTTATATTTGTCTACCGGTCTCGAAACGACCGTGTCATAAACTTTTCTTTTTTTGGTTTAAATTTAATTTAATGTTGTTATTATTTTAAGTTTACATATATGTATTTTTTTTAAATGATATTATTGTAAAGCTGCACATCTTGATACAGGAATGCCCTAGTGAGATGTGCAGAGTATGTTTTTTTATGTAAAAACTGTTTTTTGAATAAATAAATAAAAAAAACATATAAAATGCAACTTACTAAACTGATAACTTAATTTTTTTATTTTGTGAAATAATCCTATCATCTTTGTTTATTTTATTGTTTTTATTATAATCATGCGAAAACTGTATTACTACTAACTGTCTTTAATTGTTTTTATAACATTTTGAATTCCTTATATGTAATGTTTATTCTTTATATTTCTTTGTCATTTATAAATATATTGTATAGGTGCAAATATTGAATCAACGACTAGAATTAATGGAACATTATTGGTCTAGAACATGTAAATAATTGCTAATTATTTTTCGGAATAACTTTATTGAGTAAAACCTCAAATTGTAATATTTAAATAATGAAGACAATATTAGTGATTTCTAAACGAAAATCTGAAACAGAAAAATCAGAAAAGGAAACCCGTTTCCTTTTCTGATTTTTCTGTTTCAGATTTTCGTTTAGAAATCACTAATATTGTCTTCATTATTTAAATAAATAATTGCTGTTTATGCTAAATATACAAATGACTGTTTGTTTCCTAAATATATTTTTTTTTAAAGTTGCAGAATTCTTCCACCTGCTTATATGCAAAAAATTATAACATTCAATTTAAAATTGTTTACTACAAGAAACAACAGTTTACGTCGGGGTAGATGGAAAAACGTGGTCGAAATAGGTTTTTAGTTTGGGTTATTTTAATAATTTATGCATACTCTCTAACCTTCAAACTTAACTTATAACAATTAAAAGTTTTTTATCTTGAGAAAAAATTGAATACATCTTTCACCATCCCCGACATAAATAGTTGTTTCTTGTATTAATTAAGTTGAAACTAATATTCTTTAAAAATTTGCATATTATGTGTGAGCCAGAATTCGGTAACTTTACCCTATTTTCACAATAATAATAATAATTCATTGGAGGCCGATTTGACTGAAAAAATAAGAAAATATTCCATATTAATTAATTGATAAAAATTGTGTCATGACAACTTTAGTGCAGGATTTTCCACAATGATTTAATAAATTATGTTACCATGGTAATCAAACAATCATTTAATTGATATTCTTATGATAGTTGTTTTAAGTTATCCTTCATAATAATACTCTTGTAATGGAAAATCCAATAACTTATTCATACACAAAGAAAAGATCTGAGTTTGGAAAACAATGTCTCTTTACAGACAAAGGTACAGAATTGGGAGAATGTATTCTTCCGGACAAAAATATCTCAAAGAACTTTGTTTTGAGAAATCCTGTTCATCAATATCAACAGTATGGAAGATTCTATGCAGATCATGAGGTGAACACATATAGGTGGGTACAACCATCAGGAATATTTTGATCTGTCAGTGGCTGGATAAGAGGAATTCAAATATTTTGTTAGATTGTTCGTCCGGGAATATTTGTATTTCTTTTTAAAGACAAAAAGATGATTCCTAATTAGGTATACAGTTTCACTTTGACTCAAGAGTGTGTGCGTGCTTATCTCATGATAGAGCATGAATTTAACTCACGGTGTGCCGAAGCTAAATTTTCACCATCTACCAGCTGATTCTATTTTCGTAATAACTGATTTGTTTTTTTCAAAATTATGTTTTCGTAAATACCGTCTTATCAGATAATGTTTTTATATATTTATAAAAATTATTTAGTTTCCCCACATTCCCCGCTAGTTATATTCAGAGAAATGATTTTTTTAAACATATCCTTGTATACGTCGAAACTCGAGAGGTTAGCAATTGCTTGTATTGATTATATTTTTAAATAAAATTAATGAGCTGCATAATATACCCGTTATTTCAATAGGTAAATATTAAATTATAATTACATGTATTTAGTTTATATGCTAAAGGGGGATATTTCACAACCTCTGAGCAAATAGTTGAGTAACTACTCGTCAATAAACTTTTATCTTAGGATTGACACGACAGTAAAAACAGAGATTTACTTGACATTGGTGTGACGGAAGTACACTCAATTAGCCATACTCGACAAGTATGGCTAATCACCAGTTTACTCAGAGATGGTGAAATACCCTTTTATGGTCTTGCAGAGCAGAATATGTCACCTCGGGAATGAACCATGTGGAGGGAGGATGGCCAAAAGATATAAACACTGCTGACGGTGAGGCAACTCAAAGGTACAAAAGGAAAATTGAAAAAGATGAGGCGTACACGCAATGTATTATGCATTTATCACAAGTATGTTAATTTGTTTATATTTGAGCACTACAACTCAATATGGTAATATTTCTAATAATCAGATATGGTCGATTACCTTTTGAGCTAGGTAAGCAACATTAAAACGGCCATAGGGAAGGGAGAGGTAAAAGGTTCCGTGCCTTATGGGTAGGGTCGGCCCTGACCCAAACGCCACCTGGCGCTAGTAACAACCTTTAGGTGTTAGGTATTATTAGCACATTGGCTCCTTGGCAAGATGGCACCGGTAGCGGACTGTTCCAATTGCACCTGCTCAGGACCGGCCCTGCCTCTGTGTACATCTATTTTGGGAAAAAAATTATGGTTTCAGCACTCGGATGATATTGAGAGTCCTTTTTTATTCTTATATCTTTAATTTCTAAACCTAACCTAACCTCCCTTTTTAAGTTGAATTATCGGTTTATACTGAGACGATAATGTCAAACTTTTGAACAATATTTGTTACAACGAGGTAACATAGTAAAATAAGATGAAAAAACAAATGGTTTAAGTACCTACACATCTTATTTTAGTGTGTGGTTTAGCTAATTTATTGTTATTCATTCAAGAACATGGAACACTACATCCTTCAAAACAATGCTATAAATGTGTACCAAACATATTTCAAAGAGTTAGACCCAGCCCCTCCCGTGGAGCGCAGCTCTTGTCGGACCATTAACGTTTACCGCGACATGAACCCGGTGAAGCGCCCGGTAACTTTCCTCAGCTGGTCTGCCGACGGAGGGGCTCGGTTGGCCGCCACTCACTGCGATCTCGAGTTTCAGCGATCCCCATTTGACCAGTGCACGCATAGCTACATATGGGATATAGGTAAGTGCCTCCATTACATGCAATACCTTTAGTTAAATATTTTGCCTAAAACTCATTTTAAAAGAATATTAACTTCTCAAGCGCCAAAAGTACCCATCGGATACAAAAAATTTGTATACGTTGGACGCTGGCGTATCCAATCGGTAATCTGAAAACAATACTTTCTGTTTGTGGGATTTTTACTCTTGGCACACTTTGTAGGAGCTCGGTATTTCGAAAGTTAAGGGAAAATGTTGGGTCAGAGTAAAGCAACTTTCATTACTGAGTAACTAATAGACTGTGATGAATGCTCCTGCATTGTCTGCTTTAAAATTAAATGATTTTTTGTACTTATATTGTTTCCTCTACTGAGAAATGACTTCTCAGTAGCAACTTTTTATTAGTGACGTGTACACAGTAAAATGGCATTGACATGTCTGTGGTGATGGGTTTCCCCGCCACGTATTTTAGGTTTAAATTATTTAAGCTTAGTCCTTCATTAATGATCATTGCACAATCTTACTTTTATGCGGTCAAAGATCTTCCCATCAAAGTTCTCGTGTCATTTTACAGTTCATGAGGAAATTAGTTTTGTATTTTAATGTGAAAAATCTTTGTTTGATAAAAACCCAGGTTAAGCATTTTAATATATTATAATAAAACAAATAAAAAACTTTATTCCACTTAATTTTATTTTGACCGTAACCGGTTTCAGCTCGTCAAAGCCATCTTCAGACTGGTACACAAAATTCTTAGTCTAGTAAGCATTTTATCTTCAGCACCACCAAAATAACTTAGCTATACTGCCATCATAAGCAAATAGGCAGCTAGGAATTTGCAACAGTCACACTCTGATGTACTTTTTAATATAATAGGTGAAAGGTCTCACATATCAGAATGTAACTTTTGCAAATTTCTAGCTGCCTTTTTGCTTATGACAGCAGTATAGTATTCCCAGAGAGAGGTTGTATAAAAATCTTCCTTCCACACATTTTGTATGAAACTGAAAAAGACAAAATATTAGAATGATGACGTCACATATGACCTCTCTCTGGATCTACTATAATCTTTATCCTGACTACTACATTTTTTAAATCCATAAAAACACTATTTTCAGAGAACCCAAACAAACCTCAATTAGTGATAATGCCGCATGTCCCATTGTGCTGCTTGGAGTTCAATCCAAGGGATCCAAACACCCTGGTGGGGGGTTTGCTGAGTGGTCAGGTATACCAACATAACAATATTTTACTGAGCCATTCAATTTAAGCCAATTCAAAGGGACAGCCAACTTTGGGTAATGTAATGGTCGGTGCCAGATTTACCGATAATCTAAGCATATGGATTCGAGTTTAAATAGGTCCCATTTTATGAAGACTCAACTCATTGGCGTACTTATGTGACTGAACCCCATAACAAATCATTAAAATCCAGTGCCGGTGATGGTATTTGGTCATTTGACCAGAAGGTTGCTAATTCAAATTACCCCGCAGCATTATTATCATGCAGTATATCTGTAAGTACATAATATAAAGCACCGTTACTCAGGGTCCATACATGAGTGTTAGTGCGATGTTGTTTGTTATTATTTTGGAGCCAGGAGGTGCTACTAATGTTAATTTAGGTTGCAGCTTTTGATTCCCGGAAAGGTTCTGAGCCTGTTGAGATGTGTCCAATGCACCAGGCGCACCGGGACCCTGTTAGGAATGTCCTCTACATCAACTCTAAAACAGGGACGGAGTTCTTCTCTTCTTCCACAGATGGCCAGTGTAAATGGTAAGCAGAGATGTGCTTTATTTCAAATAAATCCATTTCAAATGGAAATGCAAAATGGGTATTTTCCATTTTGCATTTTAAATGCTT
The DNA here is from genome assembly GCA_026573805.1 of Hesperophylax magnus. Classification (NCBI taxonomy): domain Eukaryota; kingdom Metazoa; phylum Arthropoda; class Insecta; order Trichoptera; family Limnephilidae; genus Hesperophylax; species Hesperophylax magnus. The sequence continues at coordinate 10,451,818 of JAIUSX010000047.1, read as the reverse complement.
TTCTCAATGCATTTTCCATTTTAAATGCTTTTTTGCAACATTCTTCCTACTATCTCCACTCATCTTTTTTTCATAAGCCCCAAAATCAGTCGGTCCTCAACCTCGCTATGAGAGATAATTTACATTATTTGTCAAGTTGCTCCCTGGTAGGAGCCCTGGCAATTGAGTGATACCATTACAAAAAATACTGATTCAACTACTGAACATGGGGCCATGACGCTGTAATATTAAATGTTAGATAGCAGTTTCTATGTTTTTACGTCCCGCGCAATTTTTTTTTGTGGTTTCATAATCTATAGTCGTGGTGTTTTTGGATTTAACATCATGTAAATGATTTACCATCATAATATGTTTGTTCTACATTGATGTCCATTATTAAATGATAAAATTGTTTAAAAATTCTATAATTATTTTAATTGTTTGAATGAGAAACCATTTTGCATTTTCAATGCATTTTGAAAATAGGTATTTTGCATTTTGCATTTGAAATGCTTTTCTAAAAACCATTTTGCATTTTGCATTTTCAAATGGAAAAGTTTTGACCCATTTCCATTTTGCATTTCAAATGGTTTTGGGTACCCATTTTGCACATCTCTGATGGTAAGGAGAATCAGCTATTCCCTCTTGAAGATAGGCGCCAGTATCTGAAAATTTGCAAAGCATTTTCTTTATAATAAATGCATTCTTCTTCTCTAGATAGATTTTGTAGCAAACTTATCCTAAAAAAGACTATGATTAAAAATATTTTAATGTTACGATGGCATATTGTTCACAGCTCACGAAAATTTTGGTTTCGTTCCACATTGGTATAAAATAACTTAGCACTTATAATTTTATCATTGGCGACGACCTACTGTCCTCCGTCTAATTTGCCGAATAAATTCTTTTTGATTACCCGGTAGGGTGCCCAGAATTTCATAAATTAACAATTATTATTTATTATGTTTCAGGTGGGATACAAGGAAACTGTCAGAGCCAACAGACACAATGATAATCGATCCTGTGAAAACTGTTGGAGAGGAACAAGCAGTTACAAGGGCTTTAGGAGTCAGTTGCTTAGAATATGAAACAACCATTCCAACGAGGTTAGCAATTACAAAAATACTTTTATATAGTATAATGTAAATGATCATAGCTCATGAAATGTAAGTACAATGTACACGAATGTGTATATAAATGTTGTTTTTTTTTAACAGATTTATGTGTGGAACTGAGCAAGGCTTAGTTATAGGAGGCAACAGAAAGGGGAAAACTGCTGTAGAACGGTTACCAGGCAGGGTACGTATAATAATATGTGCTTCTCTATTAAACATCACTTACTGTACTTGGTCAAGTGGTTTAAAGAGTTATGTGTTTTTTCCAGTACGCGGCCCACCTTGGACCGGTGTACTCCCTGCAAAGGAACCCGGGCTTTGTCAAGAACTTCCTCACAGTGGGGGATTGGACGGCCAGGATTTGGTCAGAAGATTGTAAAGAAAGCCCAATTGTCTGGACATACTTTCATCGCTCCAAGCTGACGGATGGAGCATGGAGTCCCACGAGGTGACACCAAATTATTGTTGATAAATATAATAAACTGCGATATTGTTCAAGATACGCACAACCATTTTTCATACACAAGGCTGGGCAAGATTCGAACGGTGCCTGGTGCTAGTAAAAACCCCAAGGGCGCTGTGTTAGCTATTATCAGCGTCTTGGCTCCTTGGCAAGTCTGCGCCCACAGCAGACTGCTCCAATTGTGTCTTCACAGGTCCAGCCCTGTTCATACAAACATATTCCTTGACCGCTATTGATTAGCTCTAGTGATTCTCAACTTGGATATTGCGGAGCAACCAGTCAAAACCCCGAACTTTAAAACGGACCAAGCCTCTGTCACAAATAGCACAATAGCTTATGGTATAAGCACTTGCAGAAGCTTTGCAGACCATCTCTTCAATAACAATACATAATACTTTGGGGATCAATGGTGAGGCACGAAATGAAAGAAGGTTGTGAAGGTCACATGTGTTTATTGGTGAGTCAGTAGCCGTGACGAGGAGATGAGGTAGGACAAATGTTGAATACTCCGGTTGCTGCTGTGATGTGTTGGCAGGTCAAGCGCGGGTCAGTGAGTCGACGCCGGGCGCTGGTGACCGGGACTCGATGAAGGTCAGGCACTGGCGATCTGGGGAATCAATACTCCAGTGCTGACGGAGGCCGAAGGTGCGGCGGACCCTGTAGGCGGTTGAACGGGAACGATGTAGACCAGTGAGGATGCTGCGTGTCCTCGTGGTGGTCATGGTAGCGTGGAAGAAGCGCTGGTCAGAGACACTGGAACCAGGGCGCTTGTAATCCGAGTAGCGCTGGCTATAGACGTGGCCGAGGCGCTATGTTGGTGTCCCGATGGAGTCCATGATGGTACGGGCGAAGCCGGGAATGTTGTCCTTTGCGCTAGTAAGATTAGCGCGGGTTAACACTCGTTGATCCTTGTAGACTGACGGCGGAATGATGACTGACTGACTGACTGACTGACTCGCTGCGTCGGGCTTATTTATACTACACGGCCGATGGCGACAGTAGGTAGTAAATTGCAATTAAATCGAGGCCACTCGCTCGGACTGTGTGTTTCGGGAACCTTCGACATTGCGGCGATTATGCATAGGCCGTAGACTCGAACCTTCTGACGAGTTCTCGTAGTATCCCAGACGGACTGCAGTATTATTGTCGCGAGTAGATACTTGAAACAGGTAGGTTGCTTTGTTTTGATTTCGGCTGCAAATACGTACCTAAGTAGCAATTAGCAAGTACGTACCTAAGTAGGTCGAGCGGTTTATTATTAATTATTCAATGGATTGTTCTCGACGCTACAATACTAATAATAAGAACCTCTATTCTAGACCCAGAGGTTAAATGTTAATTCATCAAATAATAAGGAACTGCAGTGAAAAATGTTACGACTTTAACAAATATATATTCATATAGATCAACAAATGCTGATTCTGAATATATAAGTTTATTGTATATTATTATATGCAGAGTTTATAAGTCGCCATTTAAAAATGAAAAAATGCCTATTAAAACACAACTTTTGGTTGGTATGACTGATCAGCTGATTAATAACAACCAATCTACGTCAGTAAAAATCTATGGTATAAATTTGAAAACTCATTCGGAGTGAAAGATAAACGTTGGTACAACTATTGTTTTTACAGATTTTCAATGTTCATGACCACCCGGTGGGACGGGTGCCTGTGTTGTTGGGACATTTTAAGAAAGCAAAGTGCCCCAGTTATCACGGCACAACTGTGTGACGAGCCACTTACTAAAATAAGACCACAAGACCAGGTATGGAATCAGTACAGAATTTCGCAATCTTTGATAAGGTTAATTTGATTTTTTTAAATGTGAAACCAGGGAGACTATGGAATTCCCAATTGGGATATGTTATGAAGCTTAAGGAAGTGGGAAGGGGAAGAGGAAGGTGGGGAAGTACCTGGCTATACAGAGCCTGTCACCAAACACAGCTAAACTCTTTTCAAGCAATGTTTCAATTCTGAATGGTGGTCTTACACCAGGGCGATACTGAGAGTATCTTCCACTCTGGTGTTTTTGACAATTTTGTGTTTATGTTATTCAGGGTAGACTGGTACCATGCGGAAGCATCAAAGGATCAGTTTACTTAGTGGAGTTGTCTGAGAATCTGGGACTATCGGCTAAGAATGACAAGCTCTTGATGACAAATGTGAGTTATATTTTAACTGAATTTCATGACCACTAATTTCTTTGAAAAGTCATGTTTGCTTTGCATTCTATCGTAACTTTAAGGAACTATTTACAGTACGGTACTCTCCCACTAATATGCCACCCTACCGGGCAAGTGACCAATTGAAAGCGGCGAATTATAGTGCGTACCTACTAAATATGCTAAAAATTAAAACATATATTTCGTAAAAACAACTAACGCCATTACATAAATTTTCATTTTTTTGGTACAAGCTTGGGAGAAGACTCCATTTTGTGAATTCATTCCAACAAAAAACGGGTAGAATTAAACGAATAGAAACATATGCAATAACAGCTTGAATACACAGAGGACTAACCGAAAACTGAAATGTCCTAAACAACAATAATTATCCCTGGTCTAACATATGAATGCCGGTGAATTATAGAGCTTTATTTTGGGCTTTCAACTAGTAAAAAACATAAATAATCCACTCGCTTATTGTACTTAATTCTAGTGATTTATCGTTTAGGATCATTCCTTACTTAATAATTGTTTGATGGTAAGGATTGAGATGCTGTATCTTCTGAGATTATTCCTCATTCAATTAATGCATTCCAGATGTTTGAGCGGGAGAGCAAACGCGAGCGCATCCTGGAAGCTCGCATGAGGGAGATTCGACTGAAGATGAAGGTGCGCGGGGGGCAGAAGGAGGCCCCGGCCGGGGGCACCGAGTCCTCCGGGGCCTCCGACAGGGACATTGTGGATGCTGAAGCCGAGTACCGCCAGATCATTGAAACGGAGAAGGGAGCCCAGAACCCCCCTCCTGATCCCACCATTGGTTGTCAAACTAACGCCTAATAATAAATATTATTTTATTTTAGGGAAATCGACAATTTATCAAAGTCACCGGGCATAGATCTAATTCGTATGTTTGATTTAAAAAAACATGTCAAATTACTCAGCCCTGTTATTGCTCACTTTATCAACAGAATAATCGATACAAGCCTCATCCCCGATGAATTAAAAAATAGCATTGTAAGGCCTATTTTCAAAAATGGAGATCACTCCGAAATTAACAATTACAGGCCAATTTCTATTCTCCCGGCACTAGAAAAAATTTTAGAAAAATATATTTCGATAAATTTAGATAAATATTTGAATAATTTGAATATTATAGATGAATGCCAGTACGGGTTCCAGAAAAAAAAAAGTTGTGATAAATTGCTGGAAAAATTTTCTGATTTTATAAATTCTCTACTTAATTCTAAAAAACATGTACTGGTGCTTTTTATTGACTACTCAAAAGCTTTTGACACTCTCAGCCATATCCAATTAATTAAGGTTCTTGAAAACATTGGAATCCGGGGTAAACTCCTCTCTTTTTTTAAAAACTACTTAACTAATAGAAAAATGAACGTAAAGATTTTAAATAATATGAGTAAAGGAAGACATATTAAATCAGGAGTACCGCAAGGATCAATTTTAGGTCCAAAATTGTACATTATATATGTTATTGTTATGTCAAAACTCTTTAAAAAGGCCTTTAGATTCATTTTTGCTGACGATACTGCACTTGTAGTATCCAATGAAAATCCTATTATAGCTATTCAACAATTGCAAAGTGACTTTAACGAGCTACTTAAATGGGCTCATGATGTTGGTTTAATTATTAATGTTAAAAAAACAAAATGTATGTATGTAAAATCACCAAGCCTGGGAATATGGAATATACCTAAAATAATTGCTCATAATTCTGAATGTATTCATAGAAAAATTGAAAATATTTGCCACTGTGAAACAATTGACTTTACTAACGAATATACCTATCTGGGACTAATAGTAGACAATAAATTTAAATGGGATAAACAAGTGGCTAAAATCTGTAACCAGCTCCGATCTTTTGCAAGTAATTTTTATAAACTGAAATTTGTTTTGCCTCATTGTACTCTTAAAATAATTTATTTTTCTATGGTCGAATCCATACTCAGATATGGCATACGAACTTGGGGGCACTCAAGCAATATTTATATTAAATATATACAAAACTTACAAATTGCTATAATAAAAAAAATTGTACCACCGAATATTTACAGACAAAGAAGTAATCTAAAACTACTTTATGGTTCTGAGGGCCTACTTCCAATAAAGGGTCTTCTTTGGTACATTATTATAATGGATAATGAGGGAGATAGCAAATATAAAAAGCAACCGGTGCATAATCATACAACAAGATTCACTGAAAATAAGGGCCTCATTATTCCAAGAGTAACAAATAAGTATGGAAGCCGAACGCTTAAATACTTAATACCAGAGATTTTCAATAAATTTAATAATTATTTTAAACCTCAGAATAATGAGAGACCCTGCCCCAAAAACACTAGGCGTTGGCTAATAAGCGATGAATCAATGTATCTCTGAACTTTATTATTGATGTATTCCTGAACATCTCAACGTACCTGCCTAAATAATTTGTATATAGGTAGGTACTTTGAGATATATTATTTTGTGATATTGTTTATTGTATAATTTTGTGTCATACATGTATTAAAAATTAAAAATGTTTATATATATTATTTGTAGAACCTACAGACAAGCCGTCATGTGTGACAGCTTTGTGGGACTGCATAAAACTTGTATCTTTAAATATTTAAAATAAATTAAAAAAAAAAAAAAAAAAAAAAAATATTTTATCAGTTTGTACATGTGTAGTATAACCAAAATAAAACCAATAATGGATTTCCTCCTTGTAACTGTACTTCTAATAAGACAACATGATAAGAATTAGCAAAATAATTATGCAAAAATTGTTCTAGAGAATCAGAGTAATATAAAGGCATGCATGCCGAATGGCAGATGCTCTTAGTATCGCCTTGGTGAAAGATCACCATTCAGAATTGAAACATCGCTTGAAATGGTATCAGCCCTGTTTGGTGACCAGATCTGAATATAGCCAGGTACTTCCCAACCTTCTTATTTCCCTCTAGCCTCACAAGTCACGGTCCCACTGATTTCTGGCAGTTCACAAAATGCTTTTAATAAGAGGACTTAGTTCGTAGCTAAGCAAAAGATTGGTTATTTTGAATTTCTTTTAAATCGTTATATCTTCGAAAATAATTAAAATATTTTAGTAAAAATTTATATGTAGTATTTTAATAATTATTATTTTATTTTACTTAAGAGTGATTGTATACCTGACAAAATCAACTATTTTCGACACACACGAACTCTGTTGTTCATTTCCAAAACAATATTTTTTCTAACTAGAATTTATTTTAAAAACGTTTGCCTGAAAACAGTAAGATGGCGGTAATGTAAATTTTCGTTATAAAAGTTATGAATTTCAGTTACCAGATGGCACTATTTTTTTTGTATTATTTATTTAATTAGAATATAAACGAATATATACAAGGTAACATTTAATTTAATTGTATGTATTTTAATATTTTTACAGAAAGCCTGACATTTCTTTTTTTTATGCTTCCGATTTTGTTGTCCGGGTTAAATCTTCCCCATAGGAAAAACTAAACCCTTCCACTCACTTTTCCACAAATGATCATCTAGTCAATCAACATTATGTAAGTGTATTATATAAGCAAAATAAATACAAAACAATACAAGAACAACACGTCAACTCACAAAAGATCAAATGGGAAAATAATTCACCGACTCCAGATATTTTCATATCAGAGGGTTCGGCTCGGTAGAACTTCTAACAGGGCCTATAAATCCTACTGATCCCTCAACATAAATATTTAAAAAATCTTTTGTTATCCTACATGTATTCAAAATGACCGACTTTTGCATCTTTATATATAATTTTTTTGAAAGATCTAATACGCCTAAATTTTTAATTAGAGAGCTAGGTATAATGCCAGTAGCCAAAATAACGAATGGTAATATTTTTATAGTCTGAGAATGCCAAATTCTTTTTATTTCATTTCCTAAATCTGTGTATTTTCTTATTTTTTCGCTAACAGATTTTTGAATATTACAGGAATTTGGTATAGCGACATCAATGATATAAGTTAATTTTTTTAAATTTTTTCATGTAAAACTATATCTGGTCTATTATGACTAATCGCTTATATTATTATTATTTCTTCATATATCTTTAGTCCTGATTTTCCATATTATGACATGTATGATGATGTATGTGCCAATTTCTTAATTATGTATATCTCTATTAAAAACATTTTGGCATTTGGTTTTATATAGTTTTATGCACAATAATTAACACATTAAATTCAATAGATAACAATGAATTAAATGAAATAATATAAATAAATAATTTTTTAAGTTCTTAAAATTTTAAATACCAAAATACTTTTAACAAAATAAAATTTTATTGATTCTGTGGTCCAGAATAAATATCTAGGTTCAGATATAAATGCTATAAATGCTAATACTTCTTTATTTGCGTACACCGGGTTCGAACCCGCGACCTTCGGAATGGGAGTCCAAAGCCTCACCACTGGACTACGCCGGCCGTCAGATGCACGCATTGTAAAAAATATACCTACATCTGGTCAAAAAACAGAGTACCTGTGTTCGTTCTACCTCGGTCAACAATAACCGTTATAAATAACATTATTGTTTTCTAAGGCCCACAGAAACGCCATCGGGCCCAAAATTCGCTTGTATTCAACAGTCCTTGGTGAAGCAAAACGCCAGATTTGGCAACATTCAGTTCATTTACAACGATGCCACTTAGCACTCAGAACTAAAAAGCGCCTTGCGCGGGTGGACATTTTTGTAAGTTGTTTTACAGTGGACGGTAAATTGATATCCCGACCTAAAAACAAACTTCTCACTTTCAATAGACAGTTTGTTGTCAAGTCTGGTGTGTTTCTGGATATCAAAAAAATAAAACTTATATTTTTTATATACCGCAGAAGAGTCTCAACCGTTCTCGTCTGGAACAGCGAGCATCCCCAATCTGAGTACTAGGGTGAAGGTATTGGGGAGGGGAAGAAAAATGTAGAAAAGTACCTGGCTATTTATATCCGGTCACTAAACACGGCAAAAGCTTAGAAATAACGTTTCCATTCGGAATGGTGGTCTCACACCAGGGCGATACTGAGAGTAAATTTCACTCTGGATCGTGCTGCAAACACACTTTATATTATGTTTAATGTATTAATTGTGAAATAACACAAACAAATAAAAATTCATTTGCGCACGCCGGGTTTGACCGTCAGATGACCTTTATGAGTGTTGACTCACACTTGCACCAAAATCACGTGGCACTAGTAATTACGCTTGCTCGCTTAGACTTTCAAAATACTCTAGCCACAAAATATGGCAGTCAGGTTATTTGTGTTTGGTCTTTTCATTCATGTTTTTTTAGAATAATTTACAAAAACAATAATAAATATCGAGATATGGCCCGACTCAACAGGATGACGACCTCCGTGACGTCGCGGGTTACAATCTTGGCGTGCACGAGTACCAACCTACATTTTATTTTAATAATTTGTGTTATTTCACAATGTACATAAGTATTATATTTGCGGCATTTTCCAGAGCGTTAGATACTGTCAGTATCGCCCCGATGAAAGACCACAAATCATTATTTAAATATAGACCGCAGAACGGGTATTATTTATTGAATAAGTGAATCTACCTGGCTATTCAGATTTGGTCACCAAACACGGCTAAAGCCATTTCAAGCAACGTTTCAATTCTGAATGGTGGTCTTACACCAGGCGATACTGAGAGTATCTTTCACTATGGAACGTACCGCGCATATACCACATGGGAAGAGTCAAAGATATTGTTCTTCTAATATCTTTGGGAAGAGTCGATAGCGAACCATTATAGCGCCATCTGTTGGGATATTTAAAAGAAGCTTTTAGTTCGATGTTCTACCGTATTTAAAATTTCAAATAGGCGCCAGCAGACGGCCTATTTTAAAAGTAATTTAAAAATCTAAGTGTTCTTTCTTAAATTGTAGTATAAAAAATATTAAATTAACTTTAAAAAATGGAAAAATATAATACCAATAATTTATCGTTTAGTTTTGTTAAATAAACGTATCCAAAGTTTTATAATCTGCATTTTAAAAACAAGTACAATTAGTGTTTATGAAAAAATTAAACTACGAACCTATTTTATTTATTTTTTAGTTTTTTTTTTCGTACGTTTAAAGAAAACCCCTTCAGGTATTTTTTGACGATATTCAGCCTTTAATAGTATTTTTTAAAACGCACGTATTACGGTCTGAAAAAGGTCATATTTTCGATTTGATTTTGATAATTACTAAGCCTATGTTAATTTAAAAAATGTATAAAAAAAATTTTACTTGTTGAAAACACTATCATAATCGATTTGCTTAATAATATAATCATTATTTTAAATTAATAAAAAACTACACTCGGCCTTAAAGCGGAGACAGTTTATAAGTAGTTCCCGTGAGCACTTAGGTCATAGACCCATTGTGCTATCTCCCATTTAACCTCAATCCTTTAACAACAACCCAGTCCCTTTAATAAAGTTCACCAGGGATGTCATTGGGTATGTGGCTATGTCTTCTGGCTCTACTGCATGTCTCCCCAGGTATCTGAGCCTAGTTCCCACCAGGGCAGGACATTGGCACCATAGGTGAATTGGAGTTTCTTCATCCTCTTCACATTTCCTGCATCTATTGGTGTTTTCCACTCCCAATATCTGCATGTGTCTCCTGAGATGGCAGTGTCCCGTTAGTAGTCCTTTTTTACGTAGTAACTCACTCAGCATACCCAAGCTATAAAAGTGCTAAACGAAAATCCAATATTATTTGAAATGCAACTCAATTAACCTTGTAATGTGTTTATTACGGTCCGCCTACCAGTATTTGCCCATACCTGCTTTCATTAAATACGCCCGACATCTCTCGCTCGCTTGCACATAGGAGTTGAGTAAGTGCGGAATATCGCAGATAGAGATTCGAATCGGGTTTTACGGTCATAAAAACCCTCATTCCAGGAATTGAATTGTTAAAAAAATAATATACTATCATTTTGTTGAAATACCGTAGAATATAAACGAAAGGCACGAAAATAAATATAAAAAGAAGGCTTCCATTACGATTCGATAATTATGTACATATAGTTGGGACCTTTACAAAGAGATTGGTATATAATATTCATATAAAAACATTGAATAATTCTGTCTTTCTGCCATTGAAATGAGGCCGGCGCAAAAGGTAGAACTACCCTTCCCGGCGTTAAGCATCAATCGACCGAACTACCTTTCCCAGCCGAAGTGTGTTAAGGCGAAATAGGTAGACTTGACCTGAAATTTGGCATTTGTACATATAGTTGGGACCTTTACAAAGAGATTGGTATATAATATTCATATAAAAACATTGAATAATTCTGTCTTTCTGCCATTGAAATGAGGCCGGCGCAAAAGGTAGAACTACCCTTCCCGGCGTTAAGCATCAATCGACCGAACTACCTTTCCCAGCCGAAGTGTGTTAAGGCGAAATAGGTAGACTTGACCTGAAATTTGGCATTTTTGAGGTCACTTTTAGACGTATGGACACTTTTCTAGAAAAAAACACAAATTGGTTTCGAAAGATCGTTATTTTATCTTGTAAAGTAAGTTGTAAAATTTTGGAAAATGATATTATTTTCATACCATAATAAAGTGTTACCGTTGGACGATATGCAGATTTGTTACATTTTCAAAGGCGAAGTTGTATCATACAACAAATATTTCAAATCATATAATAATACAGTATAAACAATCAATAAATTATCTATCATATATATGTATAAGAATTTTGTTTTTATTTCAAATAAAATTACTAATAAATAAATCCGAGGACGCGTTTTGTGACGAAAATCCCTCAATTTGACTATTTATTTATGACCTTACAAATTGGTATAGTTGAGATTTTTTTACAAAAATAATTTACTATGATATTATTGAAACATTAATAATAATTTATGACCAAGAAATATATTCTTAAAGTATATAATAGTAATTAATTTCGATTAGCGTTTTTTGTTTGTTCGTCGATTCTGATTGCCACGGCGCAAGCCGAAATTTCGTCAGTATCCGCTGCGACAGGGCGGTGAATGGTCGTTTGGTTCGTGCCGGTCTAGTAAATAACATTTTGACGAAATTCCTCGTTTAAAAATGGGTAGAAAAATACTATCGGACAAAAGTTTTATAAGAAAACAAAAATTTCGTCATCAAAAACGTACATGGGAGAAATATTTATAGAAAAAAAAAGGGTTAGTCATATTTAATTATCCTTGTACATTGTACGTACTCTATATGCTACAGGGTCGTTCAAACGAATCAGTAGAATACGCATATATTTTTTATAACATTTAGCGATAATTTTGTGTTGTTTAATTTTCACGGAAAATAATCAACTACCAACGAATGATTGTGATTCTGAAGCAAATATTGTCTCTAAAATTCCGTCGGTATTTTTTTTTTTTTTTTTACAGTAATACCGCACAAGAGTCCCAACTGCTCCCGTCTGGAGCCAGTGAGACTATGGCATCCCCAATTGGGGTATGTTGTGAGGCTGAGGGTATTGGGGAGGGGAGGGAGATGGGGAAGAGGAAGGTGGGGAAGTACCTGGCTATTCAGATCTGGTCACCAAACACGGCTAAAGCCATTTCAAGCAACGTTTCAATTCTGAATGGTGGTCTTACACCAGGGCGATACTGAGAGTATCTTCCACTCTGGAACGTGCCGCAAATATACTATATATTAATTTAAATTAATTAATTGTGAAATAACACAAATTAATCAAATAAAATTTATTTGCGCACGCCGGGTTCGAACCCGCGACCTTCGGATCTGTAGTCAAAAGCGTATACCACTAGACCACGCCGGCCGTCAAAGCCGTATGTGTAATTTACATTAATATTATTATTATTTTGTTATGTAAATAGGTAATACCTACAATATATTGTGAATCATGGATATTATGGTGACCGAAACCGTCAATATCGGGGTATTTATAAACTAGCAATTATTCCCGGCGTTACGCGAGTTACACGCACAAAACCATACCCTTGTATACATGGTATCGGGAAACGCGTAGTATATTACTGTGACCGATTCAACTCTAATTACCGCGGTAATTATAAACAAGCATTTACTACCCGGTTTTGCGCGATTTACGCGCATGCAACATTACCACGTGTACACGGTGTCGGGAAACTCGTGGTGAAATTACGGTGACCGAAACCGTGAATATCGCGGTAATTATAAAATATCAATAATTCCCGGCATTACGCGAGTTACACGCACAAAACCATACCCTTGTATACATGGTGTCGGGAAATGTATGGTATATTACGGTGAATAATTTCTATTCTACTGTCCAATTCCCTATTACATAGGTATAATTCAACATATTTAATATTTTTAGTGTTACTTTTTGTCAGTTTCATAATGTCATATTGTGAATTGAGCTTCTTGTTTTAGGAGAAAAAAAACGAGGTTATTTTGACATACTTACTTTAAGTATTAGAAATAAAACTTACTGGTAATACCTATCGTACAAACGGATAAATATGTAAAACGAGAGATTTTTACAATCAAACTTAATGTTAAACACTTTTTTAAAACCTATCTAAACTAAAATTTAAAAAAAAACAAGTGAACAAAAATATTTGAAAAATTAAAAAAAAATGTTTTTTCAAATACCTACCTATTTTGTACCTACTATGTCAACGCACTGCATTTGTATTTATTTATGTTTACGCACTCCGACGTATAATTTACAAATATGTATGTAACTACTCATTAGGAAGAAAACTACAACCGAAAATTCAAACACAATAATTGTTATTTCATCGGAACCATGCTGTAGGTTTCGGCCGCCGTGCGGAGTGTACGGCTGGCAGTGGAATGAATATGGTATTTCTGTCTCGTTCTAAAAAAACGTCCGATCGCCAGACCGTCTTTTGACCAAATTCGAATTCGCGGCCGCTGGTTAATACGCCTTAATACCCAATACCTAATACAACGCCCTTAAGGTTTTTACTAGTGCCAGGCACCGTTTGGCTTAGAGTTGACCCCATAAGTCACTGGAGATGAATAGTGTTCAGGAGAGCAATTTTAGAGTTTGAGTAGCCAAAGCGGATGTGGACACAGTACTGTAAACAAAGTAATTACATTTCAACAAAAATTAAATGATTACAAGCAACTGTTTTGAAAAATTATTTCCCAAACTAGGTACATATTCTATATAAATAAAAATGTTCGTTTGTTCACAATCTTAAATCTCCGCAAGTTCTTCACCAATTGCTTTGAAAATTTGAAACATCGTTGCATATTAATACACATGTGTTTGTATATAGTATAGATGTCACCTGTAACCGGAAAAAACGTTTTTTAGTCGATTGCGACAGGTAAAAACATGTTTTCTTGAAAAACAGTCCCATCTGTTGGGCAAACGTGCTTTTTTTAAACGGCGCCATCTGTTGGACGTAAAAGCGACACGCACTATTTTTTCTCTATTTTCACAGACAGCTACGCGATGTGGGGTACAGCTAGTATTATTATAAAAATGTAATAATTATCAAGATATAAGTTAATTTGTTCTGGAGCTTTATCTTCCAACCGTTTTAATGCCGGCATATCCCTAGAGAAAATCTAACAAAGCGTTGGCCATTGTGGAAGCGTCATCGACATCGTAATAATATTATATCATTAGCCATTTTTACTACATTTTTAGAGGAAAACATCATGTTATTTTACCTGCATCAACTGTAAAGCGCCCCTGAGGTGATAACTCACAAAAGCGGCGCTATAAAAATTGTTCAATTATTATTATTATTATTATTTTATTTGCATTGTCAAGGACTTTCTTTTTACCTATATGAAAATATAATAAAACCATAAAAATATCATTGGATTTCTTTATTCTTTTTTATATAAAATGATTGAGAAGAAAACAATAACTCTGAATATAAGTAGCTAGCTACTTATCATCATTACGCTTGCAAAAACGGCTAAGTGCCAGATTTCACAAAAATAAATTTATTCACACATGCCTAAAAAAGTTGTTGGTTGACGCATTTGAATACAAAAGTTTTTTTGCTTCCCCTGTAAAATTTGGTAAAACTCACATAGCCGGTCTTGCAAGCACAATGACGTTATGCTTTATACATACATTTGATAAACACATTATTTGGTAAGACAGTACAACATACTAAAACATCAGTAAGCTAGCTCACAGCGGGCAACATGCCATTTCACTGCTGGCACACAAGCTGCTGGGGTGTTTGTATTCGGCGGGAACATGGCATTCCAGCGGTTAAATATATTATAATAGACCTCAAATAAACTAAATAATACAGAAAATAACTATAAGATTATTTTATTACTAAAAGTGCCTTAATTTTCAGTGCCAGCAAAGCCATTGAAGACCCACTTTCGCTCGATGTTAGCCCCAACACCGGACATGTTCTGAATAAAGACGGTGGGGAAACGACACAGCAGATCCTCGAGCTGGTTCTGCCGAATGTCCGGTTCCATCTTCTGGACGTAGGACCACAGATAGTCAGTGCTGGCTCCCATAGGGTGCACATGGAGGAAGGTGGATGTGATTCCAATCAGTTTGGCCTCCTTGTCTGAGAGATTTTGCGTCACTTCAAATGGCTTCACCTCGGCCTACAAACAAATAAAATAATGTTGAGCTGTTGGAACTTATTACACAGTATGTAGTAGTTTGTAAAATACAAAAAAATCACCTTTTCTCCAGTCTCAAGTGTTAGGTTAATGACTGAATCTTTGTCTGGCTTCTCGTCCTTGTGGTCTCCATCCTTCTTTTCGGCCTTGGCAGTCCTGGCCTTGGCCTCCATGATGCGCAGCTTGACAGACTCTGCCACCTGGTGCTTCTTGGCCTGCGCCAGCTGGTTCTCCAGTACTCCGATGCGGGACTTGAGCTGGTGGATGTTCTGCGTCTTGGAGTCCATCTCGTTGACATTCTCGGATCGCATTATGTCAATCTCGTTCTTGTAGGCTTCCAGCTGGCACTTCAGGCTGTCGTTCTCTTCCTGCCAGGAAAAAACTACTATTATAGTCAAATATATAAAATAAAAACTGCCGTGGATACAGGGAAAGCATCTCCAGAGGATGTGCGATATGAGGCTGAATCTACAATTGACGGAGGCTGCTGAAGTAATCCAGGACAGGGACGTCTGGAGGTTACATGTCGAAGGACGGGTTCTTGATCCGTACAGGAAAAGGAGAAGAAGATGATGTTTAAATTTTCAGAACAGTTAATATAAAATAATATTTGGTAATGTTAGCCTCACTGGGTGGTTACCTGTGCTAAGGCCCCCATTTTACAATTTTATATGACAAATTGTATGTAAATAAAATTAACTGTGTTGAAATTATGTTAAATTAAACAAATTGAAATGAAATATTAAACATTAATATAAATCTAACCTGTGCTAAGGCCCCCATTTTACAATTTTATATGACAAATTGTATGTAAATAAAATTAACTGTGTTGAAATTATGTTAAATTAAACAAATTGAAATGAAATATTAAACATTAATATAAATTTAATACACATTATTACATTTGGTCTATTATAATAAATATAACTTTATGTAACAGCCCAGAGACATTAAGACCTTCAATTTTATGGAGTAAGGGAAGGTGAAGAAATAGGGGAGGATGGTTGGGTATTTAGACGTAGTTAAGAAACGTAGGTAAAGCCACTTTGAGTCAGTACAGCAGTCTCTCACCGAGATGATTCTGAAGAAATAGGGGAGGATGGTTGGGTATTTAGACCTAGTTAAGAAACGTAGGTAAAGCCACTGAGTCAGTACAGCAGTCTCTCACCGGGATGATTCTGAGAGAATCTTTCACTCTAAACATACTACATACCTGATAGTAAGTAGTCACTTACTTGTAGTTTTTCATCTTCCATCTTGCTGCGTTTCCTGGGAGTATCGTCCTCATCACTGCAGTCCATCTCCTCACCGCCACCAGTTTCTTGTAGGAAATCTTCCAATTGCTGTGTTCGAATTTCCTGTAACATATCAAACATCATCAATAACATTGTTGATGTCATTTTCTCAACACAATACTTTTATACTCATTTGTACATTGTAAAACATTAAAAATATTTTTTCATTAAATGAATGAAGTAGCGACATCCGTGCCACATTGACAGGCGATTTTGGTTTCTAAATAATGTAATACTTAAGAGAGTTTACTGTATGATAACAAATTCCGTAGTCGGCAGCATCAAATTCCAGGAATTGTGATAGCCGCATTACATCAGCGGTTTTGTAGTCATCTCGTGCAAGACATGGGATAGAACAGTTCATCATTGATGACAATTTATTAAAATCAAAAGCTTATCTGATATATTACTGGCCACTCCTTTGGTTGCTTTATTCCTTGTTGTGGTCAGACTAGGTGGATCCAAACGAACAAATTGGACAATTTACAAATTCAAACAGTTTTATTACAAATAATACTTATCATTCAAAACTTACCTTCATCTTTGCCGGTGCCTTCGAAAATAGGGTCTGATACAAATTCAATTTTATTCTGAAAAACCTTCCAGATATGAGTTTGGCTATACAGTATGCCAGTTTGGTGTTTGGAGCAATCTTTTAAAGTGCATTACCATTTATCTACATTCAGTTGGTCCGAGATGAATTGTCACTATCTTACCTTGAGAGAGTGGTACTAGAGGATGGTTATAATTCCTTGGTCAGGTTTATGTTTACTGTTAAATTGAATCTGCTGATTGTTGATTTTATACGGCTCCAACAGATAACTTCAGCTGAGACGACTTTACACTGTCTTACCTTAATGGTACATGAGGAATACGTAATTATGGATTCCTTGGCAAGGTTTATATTACTGCTTCAGAGTTGCTAAGCTCTCTGGGATAACTATGATTCCTTCAGTTGAGGTTGGCTCCACCTTGTTGGCGTCAGCGTGTTGGTACTTTTAGTTAAATAAGCTTGTCTGTCCAGACAAATGATAAATACTGTCTGTATGCCGAGAACTACCTGTGACTTGGGAGTCATCTATAGCCAGCTGATGAATCCAAGTCTTGTTAAATCATCCGTAGAGAAAAGCTTAAAGGTTTATGCTTCGCAGCCAGTTTCATATCTTCATGCAACATCACGGTAATTGTCAGTCAACGATCAATACATTGAGTTGAAATGAACCTGAATACCTTTATCCAAACTTGTAAGTTATAGCCGCAACAATCGATGCAGAAGTCATGACAGATTAAACAATAATTATTATTTTTGACTTACCTTTAATGCAATCAACGAGACCTTTGTAAACTAGTTTGAGTAGATTTATAGCTCCATCCATCCTGTCATCTTATCACGATATATGAATTTGATAAATAATAAATCGTAATAAAACTGTGTTGAATTTCAAATTTACCAGTAAACGATAATGTTTCTGTTACTTCAACAGTGTTTTGGTCCCAGTGGGGACCCAGGCATCACAGTGTGAACACCTGAAATAATAGAATAATAAAGGCGAATACCACCCATGTTACTTACCGAAGACTGCTTTTTCCAGATCTCAATATTCTTGCGTTGAGCTTTACTGAAATGGTCCCAGACTTTCTTATGTGAGGCCGCCGCAAATACCTTCTCGACCTCGCCAACTGTGTTCCGGAACATAAGTTGAAACATGTTGAAAACAAACAAAAAACAGTATGTAAAGGTTAACGGTTGCAGTCGGCAGGCCATAATATACTATCCTTCCAAATAAAAGTTCGAAGATTGTAAGATATCCCAGCCGCAGAAAGGCTACATTTGCAGTGTTGTAATTCTGGACTCCGGTTTCTGAATTGTCTGTCTCCGCCACCAGCCTTTCCATACCATTTGAGAAAGAGAAAAGGCAGAGTCCCTCATGATGACATCTAGGCTACCAGAATGTTGCTGAACCAAAGCTGCAGACTCGAACCATAGACCGTGGAGGCTAGAGGAAATGTGATGAACAGTGTTGACTGCTATGCTGTCTTTCTTGTATCAGAAGCAGGTAGTTTGTCCAGTAAGCCAGGAGCCTTCCTCTTTACAGTGTGCACCCATTGTGCTTCAGTCGCATTGCATGGTCTTAAAAAGAATGTGGTGCTTACCACACTAAGAAGACCCTTCTTATCAGACTTATTCAAAATAATCATAACCATTAGTCAAATCAAACTGTTGTGAAATGAACCTGGTATTGTCAAGATTACCATATGTAAAAATATCATTACTATTAAAAAAATAATACCCTTAACCGATAGGGGCCGACGTGAAACTTCAATAAATAAAAAGTTTATTTTCATTAGCCAGCACGTAACCAATACCATACTTAACAAAGTGGCATTGTCAGCAAGTAACTAGTAGAAGTAATATCCAAAGACAAAATTAATGTACAAGGTCGACACTGCAATCGTTGTGCTTCGTACTGTGCGTGGGCACGATTCTTCAGCACTGCAAAGTATGGGCCCCACGAGTCTCCGAAAAATATTATATTTGAAAATGTTAATTTACGCGGTCCTAAATGAAAGACTGTTGTAAAGTCTGCCATCTCGGAACTGGTTCAGCCTAGTGAGAATGTTACAGTAGGTCTCTTGATTATGTATTTTATTTTCAGTTGTGAATAAATAATAAAGAACATGACAAGTCACAGTGCATACATAGGTTGGGGTCTGGGTATTTCTTTGTGAAATACATATATGTATATGATTTCTCGGTTAGCCGACAAAGCTGAGCAAGCGGAAATTCATCAGGTGTCGGGGCAACAATCATTCAATAAGAAAAACATAAAAAGCAATATTGAACATCATGAAACAAACACCTGCAGCATAAAATAAATTAGAGGCACAAGAACCAGCCTATAGGTGTGCGATTCTTGTGAACCCATTACTTACCATCGAATGCTGCCAAGTATTCCTGCCACCGGTCTGCCTACCCTTAGGCGATACTCAAACACTGTAGATGAGAAGATGCTTCGACTATTTAGTTCGCCAGAACAATAACTTGGTACTGGGCAGGTCTGCGTGAGCATTGGGAGTGAATTTATTGAGTTCCTGGATAGTGTTTGGGTCCATCGTTGGTAAGAGACAATGTTATCTTTGTATCACTCTCCAGCAAGAGAATTGTTACTCCGGCAGCTCGGTAATGAATAGGATAATATAGAGCTTAGTTCTAATTCCAGTTGTTGACAATGAGATTAAAGACTTACATTGAATCAGCAGTGTTTGCATTTTGATTTTAGCCTCGTCCTTTGCCCGTTGAAGTTCTTCCTCGTACTGAGTCTTGTCATTCAGGAGGCGGCGAACATGAGAGTTGGTGCTCTGTATCATGGAGTAGAACATGTTGACGTTCCTCTTGGTGCAGTCTCCGCGCTCCAACCATGAGATAACAACCTGAAACACACAACACTTTTATTAGCTTTTTACTATTTGTCACTTCACAATATGGCATGATGGCATGCCTTACCTGATATGAAGCAAAGAAACAAATGGACAGAGAATGTCTGACAAAGCTAGAGATAGATCAGGAGCTGCTTCCAATGCCTTGCTAAATTCCTTGGTTAAACTCTAAACAGATATGGTAGATAATAACAATAATTGCAATACCTGAACAGCCTGATTGAATTTATCATCCTGTTTGATTTTGTCACATATCTCAGTGGCATCGTGGTCAGTGTAGTGGTGGATAGGCGGGGGAGAGGGGGGGCGGCGTTTGGCGGCCATGCGCTCCCGGTGGCGGGCCTCACGCTCCATGGTGCGCTGCTTGCACTCAAACTCATGCTGGTCATCTCTGGCCTGTGCATAGTCCACATGCAACCTGCTGCAATTAGGTCCGTCAGTCTTGTTGTCAATGCGGAGCCTATACCCTGACAAGAAAACTGCGGCATCCACAGAATGCTCGTAAACATAACGAATATGACAGAAGTTCTTCTTGGATAGACGGAGAGAATTGATTTCTCCACATCGCCCAAACACCTCGGTTATGATCTCTTCGGTTACATTCTCCGGGAGACTGCCGATGAAGACTGTGCGACAACCAGGTGGTTTTTCTCTGGTCGTAGGAAGTACGGAACTAGGGTATGGAGGCACAAGCGAGCAAGACTTCAGTTGGATAATATCTTTAGTCACAGGAAAGCCTCCCATGGGCATCATTGACATGTCATTTCCGTCGGTCAATGGCATGTTGGCCATTTGAGTGGGGTCAGCCATGCCATACTGCCCCATGGACATCATCGAGGGGTCCATCATCATGCCACCCATCATCCCCATCATATTGGCGGGGAACATGCCGGGCATGCCCATTCCTCCGTACATCATACCTTGTGGTGCAGAGTTAACTCCGCTATTAGAAGGACTCATTCCCTCACTGGCATTCATCCCGGGCATCATCGGTCCAATTGGATTAATGGAGGCGGAAGGAGCACCCACAGAATTCATGACTGCTCTAGGCATTTCCGGGATCAGCGGACTGTTATCAGAACCATTGTTCTGGTCTTTTTTCCCACTGCTTTTTCCACCACGTTCATTCTGTGAATCGGATTTTCGTCCCTTGTAATCTGATCGGCTGCGATCCTGGCGATCTCCTCGACCTCCTTCACCGGGTCTGTCGCGCCTCCTTCCATCCCTATCCCGGGAGCGCCTGCGGTTTTGAGATCCTCTCATATCACCGGATGAATTATTATGCTGATTATTTAGAACATTGCCCGTCTCCATTTCGTCCCTTAATTTAATTTCGTATTCATCCATCATTGGAGGAATGTCCTTAGGCATCGGTGGATTTGGAAGCATGGGGGGTGGGTGCAGGGGCGGAGGAGGCTGCATGCTCTTGAACTCGAGGGGAGCGTCATTCATCCCAGGCATCATCATGGCATGGTTCATGTTGTAATTCTGATGCATATTGTCAAAGCCGTGGCCCATCATTCCCATGCCTGGCACTGGAAATCATGTGGATTTATTAGAACATCGGTTGTTGAGAAGTGTACAGTTTCAATTCCCTCATTCATCATAACATCATCAACATGTTGTATTAAATTCATCGACATGTACACTTCAGAGCAACGGTACTACGCGCCGCTCCAGGATGCCGCACAGAAAACTCTCACATTGGCCTGCCTGTAAACTGTTACCTTACTTTCAGACTTTACTTCTCTGCTCGGCGACCTGCAATGGTGCGCGGTACCTTCGCTCCGAAGTGGACGTGAAGTGGTCGCGATTGTACCAATTCAGGGAGATTGTGCAAATAATATTATCATTGTTATAGCCCAGCTACACTTCTCGCGAAGTTGATCGAAGTTGACCGAATACGATAGTGTGGGCACGAACTTCGCTTCGCTTCGGGCAACTTCGCTTCGCTTCGCCCGACTTCCGATTGTTGTCGGTAAATGCGCCCGAGTCAAAGGACTCGAAGCGTCCCGGCATAAATAAACCAATCACTGACTGGTTGGACTGAGTTACTCGCGAAGTTGCACGAGTGTGTGGGCACGCACTTCGAACTTCGGCTAACTTCGTCGAGGACTTCGTCGAAGCGTCGAAGCGAGTAGTGTAGCTGACACTTTAGACCATACATTCGGCAGAGTCCAATTTAAATTATGCTATACGCCTACCAGAATAGTACAAAGACAATTTAACGAAAAAGATTCTGACCTTCAGTATCTTCCACAAATAGTTTTTGTTGTCGTATCAAGCAAGAGATCAAAACGATACAAGTATTGCAATGTGACATTTCACAATAATAAGGCTATAAAAATCAGCTAAGTTTAAAAATTATTATTCATTCAACTTACTCATCGGGGGTGGATTTGGTGGTTGTAATGGGGTGTTGTTACCGCGATACTGTTGATTATACATAGCTAGAACTTGTATTTGGTAATCTGGCAATAAGAATAATATTCATGAGAATTATAGATTTCCGTGCGTTATTACCTATCACAGCTTTTACAATATACAAGATCATAAATAAACCACTCTCGCCTCTCTGCTACTCTCTACAAGATGGAGAAGAGACCAGTGTTGCCCACTCAATTTTAAAAATAAAGCCAAACGTCACCCGAAAAGGAGCTACAAAAAAGGGGAGTCGCTATATGCACAGCGACTAGTCGACAGGGGGCGTGGCCAACATATCCGAGCATACCCGAGCTGTTCCGAGTTGCAAAATCAGTGAAACGAAACGTCAGAAATGGCGTTGTAAAGGGACTGGGACTGGGACACGGTCAAGCGGCTTGATCGCAAGCACGTAGTTTTTTTGTCTATTGTTGTCTATTATTGTCTATGCTTAGCGGCTTGCCAGCCCGCATCAAGCCTCTCCGTCAAGCATGGCCACGCCTTCCTGTCATTTCGCGACTCGCGACCATAAATATACCACTCTCTAGATCGATATCTTCGGGCTTTTTGTATGTAACGGAATTATACAGTACTTAACCACAGATATACAAGCAGCATACAAGCAGTACCTACCGTGCGGAGCAGAGCAGTAGACAAGGTAGAGGAAACTCAAGGCCATTTAAAAAAGATGCGACCATAGACAACATAATTGCTCTCAGCCTACTCTATTCATTCACTAGCCCAAAAAAACTATTATAAAAATAAAAATGTCCTTGAAGCAGAAAAAAGTCGAAATGTTTTCCAAGGGCAAGGTTCATCTGACTAAGAAAAAAAAACTTTTACAGTGCATTTCCTTAAGATGAAACTTGTTAATCTGAGAAGAAGAAACCCAAAATGACAAGAAATTTGCAAAAACACTGAAGAAAATTTCCAAAACATGATTGTCCGACAGTACGACGAAGAATTCCGACATTTTTCAGCCTCATGAACTCATGGTTACATATGTTTAAATCTTTAATTTCACCAAAACAATAAGATAATACAGGATAACACTAATCAAAAACATGAATAAGTTTATCGATATAATAAATAACATTTATACGTTGTGGAGGAAGACGTATGCCAAGTATGAAGCATTGTTCAAAAAACCGAACGAATAACCTAAAAATTGTCAATTCACTTTAAACTTGAACTTACTAAGGTAGGTTGAATATATGTTTGTAACTCGCTAACACTACACTGGCTTATATTGTATTTTTATCACGAACAACTTTAACACGCAATATTTTCGACGGAAATGATAGTATTTCGGCAGCAAATGACAACCCGCGTGTATAAATAAACCACTCATTTTGTTTGAATGATTTAAAACTGTCAAACGGCAAAATTCCGTCATCTCTTTCTGTTACACGAGTCATTATGGTAGAGAGCGAGAGATCAAACCAATCCTTCTTTTCTCACCAATGAGATCTGAGCTTTTAGCCATATTATTCGTTTTCTATAAGAATTTTGAGGTGGGCGTGGCGGTTTCAAATGAGTTTCAAGGCCAAAGCTTAGTTAAATGCCCATGCTCGCGACTGTCAAAAGTCAATTTTGTGCAAAATGGAATCTGTCAAAGACAAAGCGTTCTTGGCTCTTACGTTAGCTTTATGTTTGAATAAAAATAATAAAAAGAAACGAATTTGGTGTCAAGAATGGTACAAGTTAAGGTACCGCTTTACCCATGAGCATTTGCTAAGTGTATTACAGGCTACAGCTATTTTTTGTATGATTATCTTGTGCGCACAGACATAGGAATTAATAGACGAGAAGAAAAGGGCGAGGGGTAAAATCAACTGTTGAAGAACGAGGGGAGTAAGGCTGACTGTGATTCGTCAATAAATCAATCTGACAGTAAATAGGCATCTCGCATTATAATATCACCATTTACTTCTTAAAAGTAAAATCTGCGTTTGAATGAATAGACATTTTTACATGGGAGCGCAAATTACTCGCCACGTTATGAACTAATTTGCGAAGTCCAAATTCGGCAAAGTAAGGCAGTTTCTATTTCAGAGTCGTAGTTAGTTTCAGAGTATTTAGTTAAGACACTTTTACAAATGTCTCATAATTTACTTACCCCAGTAAACAACGATGAGCACACTTGAGAATCGCTACATTGTGATGTGATAGTATATGTTTCTAAAACTGATCCATATAATACGGTGTGAATAAGCTTAAAATAAAGTAAAATAATGCTTACTTATGGAATGTAATACGACAATTGGGTTTATTCTCTTTTTCACATCTATTTTTACAAGTTTTCATATCAAAAGTCAACATTTTGCCGTGTTATTTCGTAAAATGAACCGATGATGCCTCGACCATAGTTCGCACAAGAATGATGACGTCACGTTTTCAAATTTCACTTGAAGCCATATGCGAGCCCAGCCGGCTCAATGGAACCGGTATGGGGAGTGGGGATAATACGCTTTTAATCACTTAGGGCAGGTCTACTAATATTCATATGTCTATGCTTGTGCGGTATTCATACAAAAAATATGTTTTCTCCATTGAAAATTCAGAAAATGATTTATTCTACAGTTTGATTATTAATGACCTTGAAAACCGCTGTCATAATTATTAAAAAATACTAAAATACTTCCAGAATTTTTAATTTAGATGGATTTCTACAAATTGAACACAAAAACAATAACTAAGTACCTATTTTATAATAATTTTATTCAATTTATATCATTGTTTATGATACGTGATATTTATTTGTCTATTCCCACAAAAATATAAATTCGCATCAAGCCCCGCCGCATTCGAACTTTGGCAGTTGAAGAACTCTCTTATCTTTTTCCGTTCGAATACAAAAAAAATCTAATTTTATTGCCTTTTGTAGGTTAAAACTATATTTTTTGTCCTCTTTGAGTGCCTTTATTGCTGACCAAGTCCAGTAAGTGTTATTTTATATTAATATACATTCCTTTTTGCCCCAATGGCCTTTGCCATGGGGAAGAAACCACCAGATCCCGTCCCCCCTGATCCTGACCCTGTTAATTTTAAACATGACATTGCTAGCGAGGTTGAAATAATGACTGATTCCTCTACTCCCAAAAAAAGAAAAGTCAGCGTCCTTCCGAAAAAGGAATCTTCTCAGGTTACAGTTCCTGTAGAGACTGTCGCTCCTCCACTCACTTCACTGTACCTGACTTCAGCAAAAGCCCCCTTCATCGTGTATGTGCAAAACAACACACAAGGCCACTCACTGCATCCCCTTGATTTTGGTAAATTTATAGGCAAAAAACCACTTGGCATTTCCCCAGGTGGTATCAGATCGGAGGGAAGATTCCGCATTTGTGTAGAGTTCACAACTGCACTCAATGCCAATAAATTTATAAATTCCATTGACTTCCTCTCTGCCAAAAAATACAAGGCTTACATCCCTTCATTTAATGTCTCCCGCATGGGTCTAGTGAGAGGTATCCCTACAGACCTATCCGAGGAAGAACTTATCACGGAACTTATTATCCCAGCATCTTCGGGGAAAGTTTTAAAGACTAGGCGGCTGAATTATAAAGATAAGACTTCCGATTCTATAGTTTGGAAACCATCCCAAGCTGTAGTTCTTACATTTGAAAGCCAATCTCTTCCCTCTCATGTATGTACCTTTTCCACAACTCTCTCCAACTCTCTCCCAGTGGAAATTTATTCATACCCGACAATTCAATGTTTTAACTGTTGTCGGTTCGGCCATTCCAAGCAATCATGCCGTTCTTCTCCTCGCTGCTTTAAATGTGCAGAAAGTCATTTAGCAGAGCAATGCCCCTCCCCTTCCAATCCCCCTACCTGCATCAACTGCTCAGGCTCTCATACAGCCATAAATCCATCCTGCCCCGAACTTTCACGCCAAAAAAACATTAAAAGTTATATGGCTTCCAATAGCGTATCATACTTCCACGCTTCTAAAATAATAACTCCCTCTAAAAAATCTTTTGCTGAAGTCGCCTCTCAACCCCAGTTATCTCAAAACATTACTTCTCCAAACTCGTCATACAGGAAGACTGTAATGACAAAATCTGCTTCTCGTCCTCTTAAATCCCCCGGATATGATCATCTTGGCCATAACTCCCAGCTCTTGTTCCCAAATGGTAACATCAGCTCCCCATTTCCACAAAATACCGTCTTTCCTAACAGCAATACTTTGAACTGCAATTCCTTTATCCCTGATTCAAATGGCAATTCTTTAAAAAACATAATTTCTAATGACAATTCTAATATTATTCAAACTCTCATCATGTTACTTATCTCTATAATTAATAACAATAATTTCCTACCGTCCAACGCTGCCTCTTTACTCTCCTCCTTAAATTCTCTTGTTTCCAATGGCTGCCCTGACAGCAGGGATTCTTCAGTGGAATAGTAGAAGCGCCTTCTCCAATAAGACTGACCTCATCCGCCTTCTACAATTACACACAATTTCTATTGCTGCCATCTCTGAGACTTGGTTTAAACCATCTCAGCTCTTCAAGGTGAGTGGCTACCAATGTCTGCGGGACGACCGCATTGATGGGAAGGGTGGTGCAGCCCTTCTAATCAAAAACTCCCTGTCCTTCACCCCTATTTCCATTAAACCCCCAGATTCATCCTTCCAGTTAGTGGCAGCTACTGTCTCTAATATTACGTTTGTATCCCTCTACATTCCTCCTTCTACCCCATTTGACATTTCATTATGGATCCACATGTTTAGAAAAATATCTTCTCCCCTGGTCATTCTGGGTGACTTCAATGCCCACTCCCCTCTCTGGGGTTCTTCATCAACGGATCCCTCAGGAATCAAAATAATTGACCTTATGGACTCCTTGAACATGTGCCTTCTAAATGACGGATCTCCAACAAGGTTAAGTCTGCCTGGGCAGAGCCCTAGTGCGGTGGATATAACTCTTTGTTCCCCAAGTATATATCCAATAATTTCCTGGAGAACTTCATCAGACCCCTGCGGCAGTGACCACTATCCAATCATTATAAATCTGGCTCAAGGGTTAAATACTAACCTCTTTAAAAGAAAGCCAAAATTTATCACAAAAAAAGGCGACTGGTGCCATTTTAGAGAATCTGTCCAGGGTCACACCCTTTCCCTGCCTACCCCTTTGTCAAATAACTGCACCTCCTCTTACAAATCTTGGTCTGATTCCATTCTAAAATCTGCAGTCAATTCTATTCCCAAATCATCCCCTGTAGGCACGAAGGCTCACCCTCCCCCCTGGTGGGATGAAGAATGCCTTCGAGTGCTGAAGGAGAGGAAAGCGGCCAATAAGACATACTGCCAACAGATGACAATGGAAAATTTCTTGAAAGCCAAGAATGCCCAAGCTGTTGCTAAACGTACATTTCGTTTTAAAAAAAAAACAGCTGGCGTAATTTCTGCACTAATATATCCCCTGCTACTTCGGCGGGGGAGGTTTGGTCCATGATTCGCAGGTTTAGGTCTTCCTTTTCCCTGTCGAAGTCATCTCACAATTCTGATATTTGGATTTCTGACTTTCTTAACAAAATTGCTCCCCCTTATGTACCTAATCTTGACGAAGTGCCTGTTTTATCTTACTCCCCAAATTCTTCATCTTGGTTAGATGCTCCATTTTCCATAGACGAGTTAAAAAGAGCCACGGAAGACCTAAAAGACTCAGCTCCGGGCAATGACGAAATCTTGAACATATTCATCCGCCACACTGATGATGATTCCCTTTTCTACTTTCTCTCTCTCATCAATATCTTCCTGGACTCTGGTATTATTCCCCCGGACTGGAAAATTCAAAAAATCATTCCATTTGCAAAAGTACCAAAGATCCAAGTCTAGGCTCAAGTTACAGACCGATTGCTCTCTCTTCAACGCTTTGCAAAGTAGCTGAAAGAATGATTAAGAATAGATTAGACTGGTTTGTAGAGAAAAATCATATTCTTCCCCCTTCCCAGTTTGGATTTAGAAAGGGTAAAAGTACCCTTGACAACCTTTCCTCTCTTGTTACAGATGTCAAATTAGCGTTATCTAAAAACGAATATTGTATTTCAGTATTTTTAGACATCTGTGGAGCATACGACAATGTAAATATACCCATTCTTAAAGAAAAGTTACTGGCGATTGGTATTCCTCCTAAATTGGTTCAATTCATTATCAATTTGCTCTCCGAGAGAACTGTTTTTGTAGATGGATCCGAATGCTCTCCCCACATAAGACAAATATTCAAAGGACTCCCGCAAGGGTCTGTCTTAAGCCCGATACTGTATAATATTTACACATACGATCTGGAAAAATCTATTAATTTCATGTGCAACGTACTCCAATATGCTGACGACTTAACGTTTTACAAAATATCCGCCAATCTTTTCATCGCAGCATCAGCAATTAACAACGCTCTTAGAAAACTCTTGGCGTGGTTAAATATTAATGGTCTTGAACTTTCCCCTGCCAAAAGCAAAGTTGTCATCTTCACTCGTCGACGAAAGCTTCCGGATATTCAGGTAATATTTGGCGATGAAGTGATCCCTATCTCGAAGGAAGTTAAGTTCCTTGGAATGTTTTTGGACTCCAAGCTTACTTGGAACTCTCATATAAATCACGTTGTTACAAAATGTGAAAGCAACATCAATCCTCTTAGATTTCTAGCCGGAGTGTGGTGGGGATCCCACCCAGCTTCTTTAAAACTTCTATACAATGCCCTCATCCGAAGCCATCTCGATTACGGATCTTGTCTGTTTGATCCAATGTCCACGTCAAATTTTCATAAATTAGATAAAATCCAGTCAAAATCACTTCGCCTTGTCTTAGGAGCAATGAAATCTTCTCCAATCAACGCAATGCAAGTGGAATGTTGCGAACCTCCCTTACATATAAGAAGGCGATGCCTGGCAGAAAAATATGTTTACAAAATATGTTCAATAACATCCCATCCCTTGATTCCTATACTTCAATCGTTAAAGTATGAGGTTAATACAAATCACTTTTGGAAAAATCATACCCCTCCACTTTTTTATGATTGCTACAACTCTTTCCTGGATTTATCTAGAAACACCTATCTCAATGAATCTTTTCCCTTATACTCATACCCCTATGAAAGCCTTACTTTCTATCCGAAGGTCCATCAATTTATCGGAATAAGTAAAAAAAACATTAAAAACTCAACTCAATTAAATAATGCAGAATTTAACACAATTATTGAAAACAACTGGCCAAATTACATAAAATTTTTCACAGATGGCTCCAAACTCAGTCAGGACTCCCATTGCGGGGCCAGTGTCTATGTTCCTCACAGAAAATTGTGTTTCCCACACAAACTTCCCAAAGAATGCACCATTTTCTCTGCTGAATGCATAGCTATCATAGAAGCTCTTCAACTCGTCAAATCATTAAATATTAAAAACGCACTCATCCTTTCAGACTCGCTTAGCTCACTACAAAAAATAAGCGCATCCCCACTCAATTCCAGTAGCGACTCTCTAATCTGCTCGATCAGGAACCTACTGCATTCCATGTCACTGGTTCATGCATCAGTGGTCCTAGCCTGGATACCGGGACACCTCGGTATTACTGGGAATGACATGGCTGATTATATTGCTAAGGAAGCCACCGCCCATGGTCCGTTAAGTGATATCCCTATTCCGGTTAGAGACCATTTCCCTATTCTAAAAACTAAGTACCAACTCCAATGGTCTTCTGAATGGAAAAAATCTTCTCTGATAAAAGGTCACCAGTACTCATTAATCCAACCTTCTATTCCTGTTAAGCCCTGGTTTCACAAATACACTACCATGCCTAAAAAATATATTTCTTCCTTAACCCGAATGCGGCTGGGTCACACTTGTTGTCTTAGCCATCTTGCCAGGTTCCACATAGTCAGTTCACCGTACTGTGATTGTGGGTCAGAGGATACTCTGGACCATAATTTTTTTAAGTGTCCTATCAATGACCAATTTCCAAACTTCATGCATGAATTGTTAAAACTTGATATTAAATTGCCTACCAGTATACCCTGCCTTCTTAGTCTAAACACTACTGAAATTTACTATTTGTTGGCAAAATTTATTTATAAAAATGGCCTTAATATTTGACCATAATAATAAATATAAACCAAATTTCTTTCACTTTCATTTGTAATCATTTGTTCAGGTTTCTATTTTCATCTTTATTTTCATCTATTTTTACTAATCCCAACTCTGCATATTTTGACTGAGTTAAAACACTATTCTTTATGCATTTGTATATTTTTCTTGATTCTTTTATTGTATTTGTTTATATTCATTTCATAATACTGTTTTAAAAAAAATAATGCTTGTAATTTTGGGAAAATCTGTTCTTTTAAATGACAAAAATGCTCACTACTATTGTGCACAGGTTCCTATTTTTATTACCTATTATTACCAGCTCTGTATTGTTTTTGTTAAGTTATGTTTATGTTACACCCATGTTATGTTTATTATATGTTATGTTCATATTATGTTATGATTTGTTTATGTTATGTTCATGTTATGTTATGTTATGTTATGTTATGTTATGTTATGTTATGTTATGTTATGTTATGTTATGTTATGTTATGTTATGTTATGTTATGTTATGTTATGTTATGTTATGTTATGTTATGTTATGTTATGTTATGTTATGTTATGTTATGTTATGTTATGTTATGTTATGTTATGTTATGTTATGTTATGTTATGTTATGTTATGTTATGTTATGTTATGTTATGTTATGTTATGTTATGTTATGTTATGTTATGTTATGTTATGTTATGTTATGTTATGTTATGTTATGTTATGTTATGTTATGTTATGTTATGTTATGTTATGTTATGTTATGTTATGTTATGTTATGTTATGTTATGTTATGTTATGTTATGTTATGTTATGTTATGTTATGTTATGTTATGTTATGTTATGTTATGTTATGTTATGTTATGTTATGTTATGTTATGTTATGTTATGTTATGTTATGTTATGTTATGTTATGTTATGTTATGTTATGTTATGTTATGTTATGTTATGTTATGTTATGTTATGTTATGTTATGTTATGTTATGTTATGTTATGTTATGTTTGGTTTATTTATGTTACGTTATGTTATGTCATGTTGTGTAATCAATTTTATCCTGTAATTTGTTGTATTTATTAATAAGAAAAATGTTGTATTGTATGGCCAAGATCACTCTTAATGGGTGAAAGCCAATATAAAGAATAAAAAATAAAAAAATAAAGCCCCGCCGCCAGCACGTAGTATTGCGCAATGCTTGCAAGCAGGAGGGCGATTCTCGTTCTACTTAACGACACTAAAATCGTCCTTACATTCAAATTAACGATTTTTCTCGGTTTATTCGTATGAAGCGATTCCGGTTCTCTCGATGACAGATGGAATCCTTAGATTTTCGATTGCGCGCCAAAATTTTTAGCCTTACGCGAAGGGTACCCCTAGACCTGTCTTTCGGCGGCCGAACGCTAGCGTTCGCGGAGAATTTGCTTCATTTAATTGTGACGTTTTGACAATTAGCAATATTTGCGTAGTTTTAACAAGAGAAAACGTAATATTATCGTAAGTATTGACTGTAAACATGATTAGTGACTTGTTTGTGGCACAATGATGCTATTAAATGAATTGAATAACATAATTGCGATGTTTGTAAAGTAAGTAACATGTCGAAAGCCAGATAAAAGTGATTTAATTTACAATAAACTACATATACCATTGAGGATTTCTACATAAATAACAATAAGTTACACACTATTCTTAGGTTTTAAAAACAATGATGTAGAAGAAGGATAGTAATACAATAACTGTCTCACTTTTTCAGCATTTGCTTACCTCATTTTAAACAATTTTGTCAAGTTAATTGGGTGACAGTTAGCGGCATTAGAATCGACAGCAAACGTCACTTTAGAAGTGGTGAATCTGTAACAAAGTCATTACTATCCAGCGAGGTAAGTACCTTTTCACAAAACGTAAATCTTCGATAAATGGCTTATTTATGTCATTCATAAATAAAATAAGCAGTTATTAAAATGCATTATAATACAAAGTATTTGTTTTTTAAAGTTTTAGTTAGAAACCTTGCGTCACTTAATTATATTTCACCAATTTGTGTTTTCAATAATCTCTTAACAATTTCGTAGATGCTCTTAACCACGCTTCTTTAGGATTTTTTACTAGGTCTCTCCAAAATCGAACTTGTAAGGCTATCAGAAGAACGAGAATCGCTTAATAGTTAAGAAAAGATGTTACAAGCGACGGACAGCTATCTTTCGCAAACGATAGCAGTCGTTGACGAATGCTGTCATTTAGCTTAAGGCTAAAAGAACGAGAATCGCCCTCCTGCTTTGGTACACGGTCAAAATGCTTGTCACAAAGTGCCATAGACAAAAAACTACGTGCTTGCGATCAAGCCGCTTGACCGTGTCCCAGTCCCTTAATAATATAATGTAAACAAACCTTTTTTAGAACTACGCTAGGTTTGTGTAACATGGTTTGTGATTCAAAAGAAAGTGTCCCCTTAATACCGCCTGCTCGCGTCAAGGTAAGAAAAACATCCCAGTTTTCAATTAGTTTAGCGGCTACGCTAGGTTTGTGTAACATGGTTTGTGATTCAAAAGAAAGTGTCCCTTTTATACCTATACTTCACTTCGGGTATGCTCGTATATGTTGGCCACGCCCCCTGTCGATTAGTCGCTGTGCATATAGCGACTCCCACAAAAAGGCTAAAACCATAAATAAACCACTCACAGAGTGGTTTATTTATGCCACTCCAGGGGAGTATAAAGGCCCGTTTATAATAGGAATAAGCGGTAAGAATAGGCCGGTGCCGGGTATAACTCCGAGAAAAAAGTGGGTCACAAAAAAAGACACGGTAATCTCTATGGCTGACTTGTGACGTATATTTTCCACAAACCAGTGCGCACTTCATGCATGTTTATAGGCCGCTGTCATTGGCCGATTTTAGGCTAGCCAATGGGGTTGGCTCCGAATGAGAATTATATTGTCTATGGTTACGCCTTTTTTATAGTTTCTATCCTAGTCGATGGTGAGTATGTCGTGTAGTGACGTATATTTTTCAGTTACAGACTTTTATCTATGGCAAACTTTAGGACCCATGGGCTCAGTACGAAAAACCCGAAGATATTGATCTAGTGAGTGGTTCATTTATGCCGGTACCGTAATCCGTTATCCGTAATATTTTAGATCGTCGTTGATAATTGAAATAGGAATAGAATAGAATACGTCCATAGAAGTGACTATGCCGCTGTAACTTGTCTACGTCAACTATCAACCGAGAGTATATTCTTCTTCCATCTTATAAAAGTAATATTGTTTATATAAATAAATATTGAAACGATGGATTCATCAGATATTGTTGCATGTGGAATGTTTTTGTCAATTCTGGGGCTAGCATACGCTGCAATAGGAGACACACAGTTGACGAAAAAAATAAGGAAAAAACGACGTTGGAGTGTGCGTCCCATTAATCATAAAAGGAAGTAAACAGGACATTTCCATAATTTGTTTAAAGACATGGCGACAGTAGACAACGATCAACTTAAGAAATATAAAAGAATGTCGCAGACCAATTTCGATAAATTGTTAGGACTTCTACAACACAAATATTATTGTTCGATTGTCAAATACATAAATAAACCACTCTTGTCAAATAGTAGATACCATAGAGTATCGATCGAAAATACATAAATCTCGGTATATATCTCAGCTTTCTGTAATCCGTAACCGTAAAAGATAAAGTTGGACCATCTTTCGCATAAATATACCACTCTCATCTTTCGGTTATGGAAAAAAATAAGAGATTATTGCCATCTATTATAAACGGATACACAGATTTCCTATCTTCCAACTTCTACGGCCTAGGGCTTTACGGCTTAAATCTTACCGCTTATTCCTATTGTAAACGGGCCTTTACCGCTTATTCCTATTATAACCGGGCCTTTAATCTTTTACTCGGTAGGTACTCGATCACAAAATATTAGATATTTTTAACAACCTGGGCACACATAAAGCAACTGTCATTTATGTCAAAATATTCAAAACCTGGAAACGTTCAGGCGTCTTTTTATTATTTAAGAACCATTTGGGTTAATTTGAAGTAACCACCGAGAGCAGTGCCTTGGTTATAAATTACATAAAGTGTCACCAATTCTATCCATCATGCAGAAAAACCAGCCTAAAAATAATTTGACGACAGTCGATGTTAACATACAAGACATTTTGACGCCGAAGACTTGTGCTCACATTATAATAGAGATAATAAAGTATCTTGTCTATCAAAAGCTTCAAATACCTCACGCTTACAATGTCCTGAAGTACCTGGTGCAGAAGAAACGAGATTTTGATAAAGCCAATTCGAATCACAATGAAAACATGCAGTCTAAGAATCATTTTCGCGTCGCATCTTCTGCAGTGGACGTGCTGGACGCTATATTTCTGGTAATTTGTTTTATCTTAAAATTTTTGTAGCGGTATTCTTTATCTCCGAGATTTCTCTGAGACTTCTCAAGATTTGCCTCTCCTCCACAGGCTAATTTCGAGTTTTCCCAATTCATTACAACTGCACTTATCTTAAGGTGGGATATGCTCCCTCCCTACAAATCAGCAGTCATTCCACCCTTTCCTATGTATAAGCCCATAGTACACGTAGGTCCAACGCATTGGGCCAACGTTGGTGCCAACGTGTGTACGCTGTTTGTGGGTTGGTGTCCAGATCCTTTGATGTGCCACGCATGCAACGACCAATATGTACACGTTGGGCCAGCACATAGGCCCACGTTGGGCCAACTTGTAGTAGGGGCTTTATAAAAATCTTTTCGTGTAGTTTGCTTAATTTTAAATTATGTTTTCTGTTATAAGCAATAATTAGTCGCCTGAAATATCAACACAGATTGGAAATATCTCCCGAGTAAAAATAAATGCCGCCAACGGGAATTGATTTTATTTTTACTCGGGAGATATTTTCAATTTGTATTGATATTTCAGGCGACTAATTATTGCTTATAATTATTTGTTATCCTTTATGCTATGCATAAAACCTTGTCTTATAAACATTAGTTTATCATTAAAAAAAAATATATGTTTTCTGTATTTTAAGATCAGATAAATATACAGAAAACAGGGATACGCTTAATACACACTTAAAAAAAAACACTTTATAGTACTTAGATAATAATGAGTAGTAAGTGTATTTCAGTTTCCAGAAATGAAAAATAATACATTTCAGTAGATACTTCCTAAAATTAAAATCAATTGTTAATTTTGCCGAAAATGCAAAAAATATTGCAAAAAACGTATTAGTAAGCACCACTTTTATTTTTTAAACTTATTGTTGACCGGGTTAGTCTGCAACCATGGCTTCTTCAGGGCAGTACAATACTCACTAACCCATCAGCATACTAATTTTTATTTGTGACATCTGTGCATACTTGAGAAGGATTATTACTGTGCAGTATTGCACCCCATATTTCCCAAAATTAAACACTTTTTATGCTTTTAAATAGATTATAATTTTTAACTATCTAAGTGTGTGGGAAAAGTTTTAGCAGCCTTAATGGGGCGAGCAATACGCCGATGCGAAAAAAGTGCAGTCCCCAATCTAGGCGGCAGGTATGCCGATGGGTTAAGCTTTCACTGTTACCAATATGTTAAGTAGGGCAGGATAGGGGCGCATGGAGACCCCTTATCGAGGCGATGGGTCCCCGACCTGAATAGTATCAGGAAAAGAAATTAAATATTTAAAAATGTTATTTAACTAACTAGCGCGGACCCGTGAAAAATAACAGAATATTAATGTATATCCACTGGGCCTAGTTCAGTGAAACCACGCACTTTGTCTCAGTAATGTATCTTAACTCTGTTAATTCATCTAAGCATCTATCAAATATTATTAATTCATAAAATAATTTTGGTACCTACTTTATCCCTTGTCTACGTAGTTTCAATTTTTAATAATAGTTCGTTGAACTTGAATAATATTATGCATTACGCAGAAATATTTCGCATTACTTAGCCATGTACTAACAACCGAAATTAGTATGTTTAATATGTTACAGAATATAATAGCAGAGATGGAGAGTGAGGACCCACCAGATGAGGTGCTGCTGCTGTGGGGGGCCATTCCAATGAACGCGCGGGAGGTATGTCGGATAAAGGTGCCTTCCTTGCTCAACTCACACTTCTACAGCACCCATAAAGATAGCTCACATAAACTCGTCATGAAAACCCTAAGGTATACCTCTCTTCGAATCTTATTTTTCTCTGTAACCGGTTCAGTGCGAATCACTCCCATGAGCAGACCAATCAAATGTAATTTTATTGGTAAAAAAAGCTCCCGGAGGTGAATGTGTTAAAAGGTTGAATGGATATATTCATTTGATCTCCTGGCTGAGATGGGATTCTATGTCCTGGATAATTTCATGCTAGTCTACTAAGATAGGCTTCTGAGACTACTGGTGCAGTACCAACATACCGAAGTGGTGACTTAACTGAGACTTTCAAAAATTTATCTGGAGATTATAGTTGCCTTAGATTCAAGAAATCTTCACCACCAACACAAATGTAAATAATCCTTTGCAACCTATCCTCGGAAATACTTCCTTGCAAACAGAGTGTGGAAGTAACGAACAAACTTCCTCAACATGTCATCAATGCTATGCAGAATCAATTTAAATTTCAGAAAGGAGAGAAAGAAAGGATTATCTTATTTTTTAAATTTTAATCGACTCAATTATTTTACAAGTTATTGTGAAATTAGACATGAGCAAATCAGCAGAGTGCTGCCTGCTCATTAAATAATAACACACTTTAATCGGGAAGGGTAGTTCTACCCGTTCGGTCGATTGATGCTTAATGTCGGGAAGGGTATATCTACCTTTTGCGCCCGCCTCATTTCAATGGCAGAAAAGAAGAAATTATCCGATGTTTTTATATGAATATTATATACCAATCTCTTTGTAAAGGTCCCAACTATATGTACATAATTATCAAATTGCAATGCAAGTCTTTTTTTGTATTTATCTTGGAGTCTTTTGTGTTCATCAATATTTCAACTAAAATGACCTATATTATTGAACACCTGACACTTGATAGGTATTGAGTTTGAAGATCAACGAAATAAGTAATTTAGATAACATATTCTGTTATTGTAATAATTCAATTCCTGGAACGAGGGTTTTTATGACCATGAAACCCGAAACAAATCTCTCTATCTCTGTTCCGCACCCATTCAACTCCTAGGTGCGAGCGAGCGGAGAGTGTCGGACGCATTTAACAAAAGCAGGTATCGGCAAACACAGTTAGGCGGACCATAATAAATATTTACTAGTGCGTGCCAGTTTTTAAAAAGCAAATTATCCTACGGTTGTGTTCCGAGAAGATATTTATATTTGCTTTTTCAAACCTTTCAAAACGGATTCTGAAAATTACGAAAGTGATGACGAAATCGTCGCAGATAATTTATCTGCCTGTTCTAGTAATTATTTGCCTGAATTCGATACTGAAAGTGAAGAAATTCCTTGTAAGAGAAGAATGTCAGTGATGCCATTGCAGTGATTCTGAAGAAAGTGATATGGAGGAAGAAGAAGAAGAGTGGCCTCGAATAGATAATCTGCCAAATATCGAATCGTTTTTAGGTCATCCTGGTGTTTGCGTAACACCAGCTGATTCCAAAAGTATTATGCAAGTAGTAGAACTATTTATTGGAAATGATTTGTTTGAAATGATGGTAGAAGAAAGCAATCGTTACCATGCTCAAAATGAATCAAGATTCAAACAAACGAATAAATCCATCAAGTGGAAGCCCATAAATATTACAGATATGAAAAAAATGTTAGGATTGATTCTGCTTATGGGTCAAGTGCAAAAATCTACAAGACAAGATTATTGGTCTTTAGACCAATGTATCGAAACGCCCATAATTTCAAAAACAATGATCCGTGATCGTTTCTATCAAATTTGGAGATCTTGGCACTTATTTATTGTTTTTGTGTTTAATTCGTAGAACTCCATTTAATTTTTTTATAAATTTAATTTAGATTAAATTTGATAATATTATTATTAAGTTCTGCAAGTGTTTTAGTTTTTTATTATTGTGACAGCTGTTTCGGCTTACAAGGCCATTTTCAAACTGTGGTTAGTCCACATTGAGACGACCGTATTTATGCTATTTCAAATGTAAATTTTGAAGGTGATTTATTACTGGTTACACCGATGACAATATGATCTATTGTTGGTTAAACCAATCTATGTTTTCCCCTCAGTAAATGGTAATGAGTTCTTAATTATTTACTAATGACTTTATTGCTATGAATTATTTGGGTGCATTATACTGCTTGGGTTTTGTGAAAATACTGAGAAGTGGTGAGTAAATTATTTTCCGTACTTTATTAATTAGTGTTAAGTTTTGGTCATTTGTTCGTTTATTGATTTCTAATTGTTCAAGTAAATTTAATCTAATGCCCTTTTTTTCTATATGCAATGGTTTAGGACCCTTGTTGTTAAGTGGGGTATGATTATTCACCAAGAGATGTTCTGCGAATTTTGAGGATGTGTTTTTATTATTATAACATCGTATATGTTCCTTGAATCTAGTTGAGAATGCCCTCCCCGTTTGTCCGATGTAAGTGGCGTTACAATCGGCGTGGTCACATTTTAATTCATATATGCCACTGTTATTGAGTATAGGGATTTTACTTTTAGAGTTTTTAAGGCTTGTTCCTAAATTATTGTTTGTTCGAAAAGCTATATTTAAACCACATTTTTTAATTTCTTTTGCAATTTTTTCAGATATTGGGCCGAGGAATTCGAGACATGCAAATTTTTCTATATTTTTGTTATTTAACGGATATATTAAATTGATTTTATTTTTATATTTCTTATTTTTTATTATTTTTTCAATGTTATTTGCCTCATAGCCGTTGTTAATCGCGATCGTTTTTATCGTTTCCTTTTCTTTTATATAAGCTTTATTGTCTAAGGGAATGTTAATGAGTCTATGTACCATTGAATGGTAAGCTGATAATTTATGGGACCAAGGATGATTTGAATTTGAATTTATTGTTGTATCTGTAAAAGTTGGTTTTCTAAATATTTCAAAGGTATGTTTATTATTACTTTTACCAATTGTCAGATCTAAAAAGTTTATTTTACCTTCAATTTGTCACAATAATAAAAAACTAAAACACTTGCAGAACTTAATAATAATATTATCAAATTTAATCTAAATTAAATTTATAAAAAAATCTTGGCACTTTTCAAATAACCAAAACATTACCGATTCCAGCGACCGCCTTGAAAAAATTCGACCCGTTTTGACATATCTCATCCCAAAATTTAATTCTGTTTACAAGCCTCAAAGGGAGCTTTCTCTAGATGAAAGCATCATACCGTGGCAGGGAAGGCTAGCATTTAAAGTATATAATGCGTCAAAAATAATTAGATATGGTATTGCGGATTAGCGAATGGTTAGTGAAGCCCCTACGGGATACATTTGCAATTTGGAAATATACTGTGGGCAAGGAAAGCGACTAATAGATACAGTTGAAACATTGCTTAATCCATACCTAAATTTGTGGCATCATGTATATATGGACAATTACCATAATAGCGTTAAAACAAGTGAAGTGTTGTTGAAACATAAAATAAGAATGTGCGGAACAATGCGAATTAATCGAGGTTTTCCCGAATGCCTTAAAAACGTAAAATTCAATCCAGGCCAAAGTATTTTCCGTCGAAAAAATGATGTGTTATTGCAAATTTGGAAATCTAAGAGGGACGTCAGAATGATTTTAACTATACATTCCTCGATCATACTTGAAAGCGGCAATATCGATTGGAAGACGAAACTACGAATCTGGAAACCACAGAGTATTATTGAGTATAACAAATATATGAAAGGAGTTGATCGTGCAGTTCAGTATCTTTCGTAACAACAAAAAAAAACAACACGACAAAATACACTATTCCACTGCAACACACATAAGCGCAATTACATTGCGAACTCCCCAATACAACGGTTTCACACTATGGGAAACCAATACTTAGGTGATGTCGATATATTTAATATTAACTTTGCGAATTTTGTGGATTACGTAAAAGACCTATTTCAATACAATTCCTAAATGGAAGTTATATTTTTGTAAACCAGACAAATCGCTGTATTTTTTAATTTATGTTCTTGTTATTTTTTATTTTGTTTCTCGCATATACTTATGTAATTTTATTTTTATTATTTCTTTCTTTTCTTTCTTATGTTTCAAAACTGTCATTTAATTTGTACCACCCACATGTAAAAGCCCTCTGGGCGTTATAAATAAATAAATAAATAAATAAATAAATAAATAAATAAATAAATAAATAAATAAATAAAATAAATAAATTACTCAATAATAAGAAGAACCAAAAAATGGACTAAGAGAGCTGTGATGTATTTATTGAATTGTGCTCTGTTTAATTCCCACAAAGTTTATAAGGCCTTGAATGTAACCAAAAGACTGACTTATAAATAATTTTTACTCAATGTTGCCAAATATTGGATAATGACTGAGTTTTCTGAAACTTATGCAAATTTTGAGGAACCTAGACCATCTACATCACAATAACATAGGAAAATCTTGAAAAAAGATCCTCCATGGATATTATCAATGGACATGAAAAAACATAAAGCGATAAAAATCGTCACCGGCGGTAAAAAGAAACATCCCCAGAGACAATGTCGCGTGTGTTCTGCGCACAAAACAAAAGGTCTGACGAGTTATATGTGTCAATTTTGCGACGTCCCTCTTCATAGGGGGGAATGTATAAGTATCACACTGTATCCAAATATTAGATGAACAATTTTTAGACGTGAACTGTAATTGATTATATGAGAGCGAGAGCACACAGAGAGCGGTCAGAGTTCTGCGTTCTAGTGACCATTGACCGCTCAAGAGTTCCAAAGCACACAAGCAGCGTTCAAATTCTCGCGTTCTAGTTTCGTTTAGGTCTTTGCATATGCAACATGTCAGTAGAAAGTTCATCATCCGATGAAGAATTATTGCTCTTGTGGAGCTTAGCAGCTTCTTAAAAGAAAAGGAAGTATTGGGTGCACCCAATCAACACAACGCGAGAAGAACATGGCGAATTTACTAGTATTTTTCAGGATTTACTTAAAGATGAACAACGATTCTATATTTATTTTCGAATGTCGATTAATAGTTTTAATGAATTGTATAACATCATACAACCAGATATCGAAAAACAAAATACTAACTGGAGGAACTGTGTTTCATCAAAAGAAAGGCTGGCTGTATTTTTAAGGTATGTATTTATTTATTAAGGATAAGAAAAGACATTAGAATATTTAGAAATACATAATAACAAAATATACGTAGCAACTTCAAACCAAGCTTCGGCTTTTTTGTCGCAGTTTTTATAATTTACATCACTTAGATCGTATAATAAACTCCTTTCCCTAACCAATTCAATTAACTTTTCCGTGTTTGTAACCTCAGACATCGCGGCGTTCTGGCGTTCTCTGCCTCGGCGGGAAAAGAACTCTTAGAACGCGACGTTCCGTTTTGACCGCCGTGGTCTGATTGCCCGCTGTGTGCGTTGTTGTTATAGTATCAGTACATTCTAATGAACGCCGAACGCGGAACTCGGAACTCCTGACCGCTCTCTGTGTGCTCCTGCTCTGAAGGTGGTTAGAAACTTAAACCTAATAGTGTATGGTGAAAAACAATAAACAATATTACGTGAGCAATACGAGAAGCATTCTACCGTAAGTGATTATTTTAAATTTCATTTGAAAAAATAACCAATATTATTACGTTCACGTTCCGATGGTTTTGGTCCGCTGTACCGTGCGAGGGGCAATTGCACACGTGGTATTTGAATTGGCAATAATGTGTTACTCTGACTATACTAGAGATGTGGCAATTGTTTTTGTTTTTGTAATGATTTGGGCTTGGTGAAAATATAATAATTTGTAATTTTATAAAATTGAAATCTAGTTTATACTTAAAAAATTGAACCCTAATGACCCGACAATGACTTTGTTTTCGATTTATTAAGTTTCATTAGAAATAATACTTGCTTTTCGGCTAGAAATTTTATAGCTTGGGTATGCTGAGTTAGTATGTAGAAAATTTTATTAAAATATTTCCATTATTTTCAAAGATATAGCGATTTAAAATAAATTAAAGAAATTCGTGCGGGACCTTTATTTTCGCTCGTTGTCAGCTGTCCGCCGGCGAAAAAAATAACCCGATCA
Organism: Hesperophylax magnus; assembly: GCA_026573805.1. Classification (NCBI taxonomy): domain Eukaryota; kingdom Metazoa; phylum Arthropoda; class Insecta; order Trichoptera; family Limnephilidae; genus Hesperophylax; species Hesperophylax magnus. Next base: position 10,409,045 of record JAIUSX010000047.1, on the reverse strand, counting down.
AAGTGTGATAATATTAATGCCCCTGGGAAGACTTACTGGGTTAGTAAAGCTTTTCAATGTTGGGCTTTATTTACATATCATCACGTGGCACCTTTTGACACAATGTTATTGGTTTCAGTAAAACTTCATGGATCACATATTATGTGATATCTACGTACTGGGATAGCTGTCGATGGAAAACATAAGCGGAAGCTGCATAGATAAGGTTATGTAAGGAAGTTATAAGGAATGTGGATACTTTTCACTAAAGCTTTCAATCTAAAGGGAATACCGGACCTTTGTCGGCACTGTAATCCCGGAGCTGCGCTTGTCTTAATCCCATGATTACGGGATTTTTGTTGGTTTCATGACCTTGGATAAACTGTGGGAATATCTTTTATTTATTGGCAGCATGTCGTTCATTGTAAAATATTCTTGATATCTTGGAATACAGAATACAGGTAAGCGATTTTAGGGTAGGTTATATTTATTGCGCTATTTCTTAGAAGTAAGGAAAGTATTATTGAAGCCTGAATAACATTTAGTCTTGTGAAATCGCCACACCGAGATTGTTCAGGCAGACGAGTTTTCGCTTTGTTATTTATTTATTTTGCAAAAACAGTATAAGAACCAATACATTGCAAAAGTGATAAAGTAGAAGCATTTTGTTGTCGTGGCGCAAAGTTTCTGTTAGCTGATACGACGATTTCTTTCATGATGAACAACTTGGGCGACAGTGCTCTTCAATTGAAAGAGTCGCTTGCTCGTTGAATAAATGAACGTCGGACAGTGTATCTTCTTTGTTCCAGTTTTGTACAAAGGCAATCAAGATTATGCGGAAATTAATTTAGACACTTTGTTAAATTTCATGTCGAGACATTTCGAAATCAGTCAAAGAAAAGATGTCTTTCTCCATGTCAGAATTAGAAATTGAAATTGTAGGGGAAGTCGAATTAAATCTGTCTCTACAAGAAAAGCTTGAGATGTTTGTTCTTTCTCCCCTTTGAAACTTCTATTTCTTATACCTAGATGATCTCAGACCACTGGCTTTAAATTTTCCTTAGAACCCTTTCTCCCTTTGGTAGCTTCGAAAGGCTATTCAAGGTTCCCTAGTACTACATATCTATATAGACATATGTACTTGATTAATTAATACGTCGGTTACGACCTTGAACGTAACTCCCTCGTATTTTTGTTGTAATTAAATCCCACCAAACGTTGTGTCATTTTTTTTTTATGGTATCGGGTTTTTTAATTACTTTGTTTGGTAACCCCTAGTTCTCTTTAGGACAGGGTTGGAGTCAGAGCTGTTAATTTCAAGGCTAGCGAATCGAAGTTGGATCAATATACCTGAAATCCCCGTTCTCCCCATGCTAACTACCCCTCTCCCTCTACCCTTAATCTCCTTAGAAATTCACCTAAGACGCCCTCCTGACATGTCATCAAAATCTTAATACACAAGGAACGATAAGTCAAACATTATTTGTTAGTACATTGCAATCATAGTTTGTCCACCGAAGTCTGGATTTCCGCCCTCTCATACTAAATGTGAACATGTCTCAAATTTCAAATGTGTTAGTACAATTCAGTTGTTGCATATATGATGAACTCGGAATACTACTTGCTAGCAAAATCTGGCTCCATTCCTCCTGCAAGACTTGAAAATGATCCGTATCGATCAGGGTTTGGCATGATCATTCAACCCAGTTTCCTAGTTGGTGCCTCAGTCACCGTGTTCTAGTCAACCATTCCTGTGGCCGTCACATACTACGTCCTGACCTCAACAGAGTTCCCACGCTCCCAGATTCCATCTCCTCCGAGACTACTTCTACTTAGAGCGAACCGGTTTCGTTCTATATGCAAAAATATACTTGCGGTTTTTGTGGAAAGCAGTTTCCTAGGATGGTTCCCATCCTCTGAAAGGACGTGTATGTACGACATGATGCATCATTCTGATAGCTACCAGACAACATACATTTTCCCTGCAGACATTACATAAAAAGATATATATATATATATATATAGACTTACACTTTGTTTTGTTTTATAATCTACAATGTACTATTTATACAGTACATTCCAGACCAAGCATCGCCGAGGAGGAGTTGTGAATTCCAACCAGTTCGCTTTATACATAAATACTAATATACACATTAATAAATACAATACACATAATATATTACGGTTTTGGTTCGGTGATTTTATTTATAGAGACCACCAACTCAGGTATGGCCTTTAGCCATGCTCGCAGACTCCCAGTTGCTGCCCCAATTATTTAAATTATCCCTCAGACACCGTCTGATTTTGGGATTCTCCCGTTGAGTGACTTTAGCCATGTTCGTAGACTTCCAGTTGCTGCCCCAATTATTTAAATTACCCCTCAGACACTGCCTGATCTTGGGATTCTCCCTTTGAGTGACTTTAGCCATGTTCGTAGACTCCCAGTTATCTTACAAGACAACCCCTATTTGTCGTAATTTTTGTGACCCCGTGTGGCTTAGGTATCCACCGTGGGATGCCCCGTATCCTCGAAGCAAAACTGTATTACCCAAAAAATGCCATTCATTTAGCTGCCGTATTTTTTTTTTCCCCAGAGCAATGCCCTCATCTCAAACCCAGCTGTTCCTAGTGACCTAGTTCAAATCCCCAAGGCCGTTTGCCATCGACAGTTCTATGAACAACCCCTATAAATCAATCAACACCCAGCACAGCTCGAGTCAATGCCCTGTTTATTTTTAAAAGCCGCTTTGAAATAAATACCCATTCTCCTACATCAGTTGCTTTATTGTTTAAACAAGTGCCCGCTCGACCGCGTCGTTATGCCACTCCACGATAAATAGGTACTTTACCTACAATGAACTCTAATGACCAATTCCGTTTTTTTCGTATTGTGCGAAGTCCCTTCCGTCTCTCCTCGTAATTTTGCTCCCGGGGACGTCGCACATCTGTTCACATCGGTCTACCTTTGGCATGATTAATATTCGCTAAACACCTAACAGTGAAATAATTGTACAGTTCTAGTCTCTGGAATAAATGATATTTATTTTATTAATCCATGTATCTTCCCATATATATACATATGATATTTGATAATACGTAACATATTTACGGTCCCAGCTGATGTCTTCCAAATGACCACAGGATTAGCCGTCTCCTCCTTGACCCTGTAAATCTCTATAATTGTGCAAATCACTTACCTGAGCTCCAACAAATCCACCGGGATATCGACACGGCAAAGCAACCTGTTTCTATGCTTTCATTCACCCTTTTTTTTTTGTTATCTTTTATTTACAACCGTGCAGATCTGATGATAATCTCCTCAAAGCCCCCTAGATCGACCTTACTATAAACATATCCGCTTAACGGATTAATCATTACTCTCCTAATACTTCAATCAATAACTTCCCCATCCGAATGTAAAGTGCTCGACTAGAATAGTTCACTCTAAACGTATACCCTGATTAGTCCCTGAATTCATTTCTTTATTCTCAGCTATTTTGGGTTCTTATTATTTTATTATTACGAGGTATGGTTATTATTTGTCGAACGTAATTGGTGTAAGCGATTTATTTTTCCTTTTATACCAGTGTTATATGTATTATTATTATTATTATCATTTTTCTAGTTTAAATTCCTTGCAACAAAGGAACTCGTTAATCTTGGATTATATAACCGTTTCCCTTTTTTTTTCAACACTTCGTATTAACAACTTGATCTACATTACGGTACTGTAATGTCGTTATCTATTTTTTTTCACTGAATTTAAGCTAATTAAATTTTGTAGCCGAATTAATTATTACGTCAAGAACACTGAGTTTAACTAATTGTTCGCAGTTTCGAAATTCTCTAAAATCCGATTTATTATTATTAATTATTATTATTATCATTTTTCTAGTTTAAATTCCTTGCAACGATCTCGTTAATCTTGGATTATATAACCGTTTCCTTTTTTTTTCGACACTTCGTATTAACAACTTAATATACATTCCGATACTGTAATGTCGTTGTCTATTTTTTTCACTGAATTTAAGCTAATTAAATTTTGTAGCCGAATTAATTATTACGTCAAGAACACTGAGTTTAACTAATTGTTCGCAGTTTCGAAATTCTCTAAGATCCGATTTATTATTACTTCAAAACACTGAGTTTAACTGTATGTTTTGACCAGAAAATTTTCTAAGTACAAAGTAAATTACCAAGTGATTGAGACGTAGCGCGATGTGTATTTTTTGAACGATTCCGGTGACTCACGATCCAACTCCCGAATTTTCCCCGTGCACGACGTTTTATACCAGTAATTAATTACGTTTGTCATTGCAATCCCACCTTTCTCAAAGTGCTATGGTCCTATCTTTCTCGCACAAAATCCCCTGCGTCACTTAAATTCTCCTGAACTTAGCCCTTAGCGTTCCTTAGAAAAAACTGGCATTTTTTGTTTCACAACCCAGGCCTGTACTGGTGAAATTCTCAAGTTCGCCCCATCTGGTAGATATCTTTTAATCCGTCAGACTTGACCTATTTTTCTAATTAAAATTTTTCGCGTTTCTATTTGGTCCGTGATGTGCGTTCTGACGACCTTTCCTTTAGTGCGTTAAGACAGCCCCTTACGCGTAACTAGTCAAAATTTTCCTTTTAACTCTCCGTTTTCGTGAATATTTTCTATAGCCTCCTCCCGTGTTTCTCCTCCGTCTAGGAATAGAACTCGCAACTCGCCTCTTGTCGAATTAAATGGTGTACACGTCCGTTCCTCCCTTTACCTTCCGAATCAATTACTTCCGACAATCATTCCCATTCCAGCGTATGCTAAATCCCATGCGTAAGGTCGTCTCCTACATTGCACATTTAGCTACCTCCCTTTTTCCTTGGTTTAGTATAACTATTTCATTTTTCACCGATTATATCAATCTCCTAAGTCTTCCTCGGTACTCGTTCTAGTTGAAATGTCCCAGTACGCATTATGTCACCTATTTTTTTGTCCTCCCTCCGAGACCGCATCAATTTGATATCCTGTTTATTTCTTCGGCCAGTTTTATTTCAAGATTTATTACTGAATTTTCACGGTCCCTCTCTGTAATTACGGGTGTTAACTCTGTATATAATGCCACACGCCCATTTTCCGTCCCCGTCTCTCATCTCATTTCACATTAATCAAAGGTCTCAAATCCCCGTCATCACAAACCAGAACGTACCTGCTCATAAATTTCCTGTTAATCGTTAAACAATTAATTTTTATGCTTTTTCTTCTTCCATAAGCCCAATGTTAATTTTATCACTTTTTTGAATGGTTATTTGCGCCTTAATGGCGCAAAACCATGTTCGAGTTTTTTCCCAAAATCAACCCGTTCGAGTGCCAGAGAACGTCAACCTTTCCTCTCACGTACCCCTTTTCTAACTACCTTCGCGTCATTAATCTCCTGTAAACTTCACTGCTGTTTCTCGTCAGTCCCACGTCGTGTTTACGATAGAGGCTCAACGTTTGCTTTTTTTTCTCTTTTCTTACGTAATTTGTCGGCTCTTCCCCCTATTTCTGTTGTCTTCTTCTAAATAACGCGTATAACTGCCCTCATTCCTAATGAACCCCATTTCCAGCGTGTTTTAACGTAGAATTCTCCCAATCCCTCTTAGTCCTCTGCATGTCCGAGTTATTATTTCATCTCATTTTGAAACACGTCTCTCCCGCTTTCCAATGATCTACAACCCCGTATGGAGCACCCCTTAAGACCCGGCATTTTCAATTTCTACCGATTTTATATCAAGTTTCTCGCTAACTCCTTAAGTCTTGGAGTTCCAAAAAAAAAAATGTTGTTTTTGAAGATAATATCCATACATTGGTTTTGCCGAAACGTTAATTATTTGAAATTCCCTCGATAGAAAAAAATCGCAAAGTAAGCTCCGAAAATTATTAAAAATACGTTTTGTTCTGTTATTTAATATGTTATAAGCACGAAAAAATTCAGAGTGTATGTTTAAATGCAACTAAAGACATTGGAGAGAGATTTTTGCTTTATTTCAAATGAGTCGTGTTTCATAAAATATTTTCACAGTAGTCGCTTACGTCTGTTCGTTCCAATCCTTTTAAATATTAGCGCGCTCTCTCTAACATTCTGATTTACATAAGACCATTTCAAACATTCGTCAGTCCCGCGCAGTCGGCAGGCGTAGTGGACGTGTGTCAGAATTTTTGGCATCTAAAATTACGTGATTTACTGTAAATAATATTTAATTTAAAATATTTGAATAGCTTATTTAACGTGAATATTGCATTTATCGGTTAAATAATATTGTTTTTCAAAATTGAAAAATAATTAACAAACATAAATTAAATGTCCCAAGGCCGCGGCTTGTGTACAAAAATATACCGATTTGCCAAAAATTCGTTTGCCACAAGGCGATGTAAGCTGATTGTTCTAAAACTGTGAGATTATTTCTTGAATGAATTCCGCAGTCGTTTTTTGCCACTCTGGAAATATTAGAGTAAAACACGTCAGGTGTTAAACAAATACTGGTTATTCAGACTTTGCCGAACATTTAATTAATACTAACCATACTTTTGATAAAAATACAGGAGTCAAAATTATACATAAAAATAAAATAGGAATACGCCTTAATAATTTAAAAGCATTAGAAATAGTAGTAGGTTGAGATCAACCGAAACCGGTCGACGTATATAGCAAAATAAAGTGGTTTAAAACAAAAAAAATATATAGTGAATAACATATTTAATTCAAATTTATCTATCACGTATACTTTTATAAAATTTACAAATATCTTTATGAAATTTAATTTTTATTTAAAAAAGAAAAAAAGTGAAGTAGAGCAAAAAATCGAGTATTAGAAATTATCTTCAAGGGACAACTCTGTATTACAAAACATATTCAACTTTTTCCAGTTGTTTCTATAATTTTATATTTTATATTATTTTTTAGAATGCGTCCATTTAAAGACATATTTAATGCATTGATAACTGGAAAAACCGAGTAAGTTTGTTTTGTATTGGCCATTAATAATAATAATAATAATAATAATATTTTATTCCAGGATGTGGGGAGGTTAGTGCAATCCCACACGTCCCATATAAATATACATATAGATTTACATTGTATAATACATATAATAAATTTACTAATAAGGACAACTATGCAGGGTGTGGTCTTGAGTGCGCTTGGGCCCAGCGCTCACTCAGGAGTGGCGCTTGGTGCTGGTAGGCTGCGGTCACCAACTTGTTGGCGGAGGCCATTAGCCGCATCCTGGCTCCAGTGACCCGGTGTCTCATCAGGCCGGCAAATCCATGCAGTCCTAGTTCCGTGAACATCGTCGATGCGCTGCTGTATCGTCGGTATCCAAATATTATTCTACAGGCGTCATTGTATTGAATTCGGAGTCGTTCCATCGAGCAAGTTCGGTAGTGACACCATGTCTCACACGTATACAGGCCAGTACAGAATGCGTTGAATAGTATTTTTTTAACGGTATTGCTGCATTTGCAAAATCTGCGGGCAATCATATTGGACACTATGCTTAGGCTTCTCCTTTGTCGTTCGATATCGCCATCGTCCGATAGGTCTTCATTAATAATGTGCCCCAAGTATTTCACGTTCGAGCATGTTTTTATTTTTGCCTCGTTAAGGTATACGGGGAGCATCTTACTTGTATCTTGTCTTTTTCCGTGGTGGAACGCAATCAATTCCGTCTTCTTCGGGTTGTACATCATATTATGCTGTTTTCCATATTCTTCACAAATGTTTAGGAGTAATCTTAATCCCTTGATCGACGGAGCTAGGAGTATCATGTCGTCCGCGTAGCTTATATGATTCATACATATACTGTTAACACGACAGCCCGCTCTGATATCCAGGCGACTTGATAACTCGTCCATGTATACATTAAATAGAATGGGGGACATGCACCCTCCTTGCCTTACTCCTGACCGCAAATATATCGGCTGGGAGTATGTACTTGCCCACCGTACAACATTTTCCTGCTGGGAGTGCCATCGGGATAGTATGTTTATAAATAAGGTAGGTATATTCCTAGCTTTCAATTTATCCCATAATGTCTTATGACAGACCCTGTCGAAGGCTTTACTTAGGTCTAAGAAGCACCCGTATACGGTAGTTTTTCGTTTCTTGTAGAATTCTATTATTTGCTTTGCAGTATATATTGCCATATTAGTGGATATTCTACATTTAAATCCCATCTGGTTATCTTTAGACATAAGTTTATCATGTATCTCATTTAGTATTACCCTTTCAAATAATCTTGCAGTTATAGTTGCTAAAGATATTGGCCGGTAATTGCTGGAGTTAGTCATGTCAGGCTGTCCCGATTTCAGGATTGGAGTTATAATCGTTTTCGTCATTGCACCCGGTATATGGTTGTGTTTAAGTATTGCGTTGAACAGTATGTTTAGTAGTTTGGGTATGTATCTACCTCCGTATTTAATGTGTTCAATACTTAGATTATCATGTCCCGGAGACTTACCAGCCTTGGTGCCTGTTATGGCCTTCATTATACTACTTTCAGATAGGTAAACGTTTTGTCCATCATATTCCATAATATCAGGGACAGACAGTACTTCATTTCCGGAAATATCTGCAAAGGTTCTTCTAAAAGTATTAGCAATTTCCTCCGTGTTTGTGGACCCATCAATTTGGCTGGCGATTCGATTTTTTGGTTTGATCAGGTTGTTGCTTTTCTTCCAGAATTGGGCAAACTGCTTTGTGTCAAGTGATTTTACGATATCATCCATTTTTGTTTGTTCAGAAGAGCTTTGGCAGTGTTTAAGAGCTATTTTGAACTCCTTCCTTTTTCGTTTTCTTTCATCCGCAATGGGACCATGTAATGGTCTCCCATTCTTAATCCACTCCATTAAGGTTAAACGCAACGCTTGTTATATTCTACGAGTTCATAGATGGCGTTAATTAAATAATTTTATTAAAATACGCTTTTGCAAAGTATTTCTTTACAATATTAAGAAAAATCATTTGTTTGCGCCCGTATATACGCAATATGAATATGAATCAATAGTTTTTATATAGACAAAACTATTTATTCATATTCATATTGCGTATATGCGGGCGCAAACAAATGATTTTTCTTAATATTGTAAAGAAATACTTTGCAAAAGCGTATTTTAATAAAATTATTTAATTAACGCCATCTATGAACTCGTAGAATATAACAAGCGTTGCGTTTAACCTTAAATGATGATGATGTTTTTGCTACGTAACTCCACACAGGATGCAGGTAATTTTGCGTGATTGTACAAGTAAAAAATAAAATGTTAATTTTTCAATATTCCAACGCTTTAAGGTCGATTTAAGGTAAATAAGTTAATAAACTAAAGGATAAATAGATATTTTTCTATGGAATAATATTGTTCTATAGGAAAAAATTCAATGGATTGGTAACCCTATACGAACTCTATGACAAGTAAAAGTGGTGGGCGTCGCTCATCTACAATTCGAAATGCAGAATGCAGAATGCCGAGTCTTAAGAGGAAGCTACAAGCCAAAAATATGTATATTCTTTGTTTGTCTTATTTCGTGACGAATACACAGGTAATAGGCATTAAAATCGCTTGGAAAATGGAGTCAAGAAACGCTCGATTTCATGCGCAAAAGTGTTTTTTATTTATTTTGTATAAAAAATTATAAGTACGCAAAAAATTAATCAACGGAAACTGTCACAGATAATCTTACCCATAATATGTTATTTTTCAAAAGTTGATTCATTTGTGCATTCATACATTTTTATTGAATAAATACATTTTTAGTAGCTTACATTTATATTTTATATGGAGTAAATAAATTTTTTTATTTGAATTCTCCTCAAGGGAAAAGCATCAATTTATATAAAGCATATTATTTGGTATACATAATGTAAACTAATTCGTTATAAAGATTAATGGTAAATCACTATTTAGCATTAATTAAGCTTTGCCTTAAGTCCGAGTTCTGTTGATTTTATTTCCGAGTAGAGCCGATTTTCCGTCAGCACATATACGTCGTAATAGGGGTAAAGTACGGTAGATTGTAGTTCATAATGTTATAATGTAAACATATTAGATAACTCTTTAAAATTATTGTACTGTTTAAATGAATAAATAAATAATTACAAAAAGTCTTCTGTTTTACAAGTCCTTAGCAGTAACCTAGAGTTCAAACCCTGTTGATATAAAAAAGCTTAAAACAATAAAAATTATTTTTAATATATGTAATTATTATAAGTATATATAATATACGTGTATGTTATGTAAACAAAAGTAGGTTTAATATATTTATGCATAAATCTTATAAGAAAAACCTTAATTCATTTTTTTTAAATTGTTTTTGACTTTATAGGAGAAATTTTTAAATATGTATTCATTTTTTAAAAGTATGTATCTTTAAATGTGTTATTTTAATTTAATATAAAAATATTTAATTAATTAAATCCGTAATATCCGTAGTTTGAGAATCATGGGCATTTTAACTCCAGCGCGCGTCCGTTCACTTAAGTCGCTAGTATTGGTGTAAAAGTTTAATAATGGAGACATATTGGTTCTGATCTTAGATACATGTTTCAATGTTTTCTTTTATCGTCAACAGATGTAACAAACTAAATAAATTCTCTTATAATTAGGACGATGGTGACTCTATACGAAGTTTATGAAACTAAAAGAGGTGGGCGTTGCCGATTTACAATTCAAAATGCAAAATGCGGCGTCTTAAAATTCCCCGATTATGACGTCATCCATCGCCCTCGCTTCCCGCGCAGTGTCCTAACCCATAATTCTTCGTTTTTTTGTGTAATAAATCGAGATAGTCACGCCCCGTTCAAAGTCCAATCCTTTGTTTGTTCAGTTAAATCACGCCCATTCATTATTTCTTCAATTTCCCGGCCTTTGATTCGTAGTTGATTAGATCTAGGCTTACGATTGGTCGATCTTCTGCCCGTCCCCCTATCTCACAGCGACATCTATTTTCAACCCTGTAAAGCTTTGTTCCCATATTCATTTGCTTGTAATTACCCCTTTCTCGACTCGATCGCTAGGGGCCTCTGTCTGCATGATTTCTTAAAAGTCGATCTCAGTGAAAAGTGCATTATATTACAAGCTCGATAGAGCTATTGATCATAGATAATTCCAAAATCTCTTCTAAAATAAGAACAATCAGGGTTATATCGAATGTTATGAAAAGGGAATTTGCAAATTTCAAATTCAAAAACAGTGGGTAAATCTAGAAAAAATTAAAATCAATACAGCCTACCTGCATGGAATCCGAATGTTTTTTTTCAGGATATGGGAAAATAGAGACCAAAATAGGATCATCACTAAATGATGAAACCTTCTTGAGAGTCCTTACAGACGATTATTACTTCCCGCGATACTTGGCGCACCATCGGTCACAATTTTTTTGTTCATATCTAGTTCTGATGCCATATTAAGATGTCACAAGGCCTAGTCATAGTTGTAATTTCCCGCCGAGTCGATGATTAATTGTAACCTCTACTTTAAGGCTGTGCAACGCTGGGCGTAGTGGGTCCGTGGCCCATGGCGGCGCGGTGAGGGGTGAGCTAAAATGTACTCGTCACAAACCAGTGATGCACAACCCGTGGCCCCATTCTTGCGGCCTGCATGTCAATTTCATATGGCTCACTTGGCTTTAGATAAAAATCTAAATGTTTGGGGGTAATTCTTGAAACCCCTAGCTGAGAACATTTTTTTAATAAAGATATGTATTTCCTAAATGGAACCAAATTTGAAGAACCGGTTTGCATAGCACAATATTCAACAGAAACGTTAACTCTTGAAATTCACTGTCAACCCTCAAGGAAAATAAAAAAAAAATCCACTTGTAGGTCGCAAAGCGGCCCCTCTGCTGAAAAGGTTGTGCATCACTATCATAAATTTACCTCATGCAGGGATGTAGGTACTCGTAACTAGGTACCCTCATAAACATATTTATTGACTTTAAAAAAAAAATTGATGATGAGTTGTAATACAAAAGAAGACGTAAAAACGGAACAAATTTGCGAAGCTCAAATTTCGCATGACTTTTGCAGATTTTATGACAATTTTACATTGTGCCGATGGATAGCAATGGTTCACATAGCTGACAATCTTACACAGGTAGTGCCATAAAAAAATTAATCTGTCCCTAACGGGGTAGGAAATTCCCGCCCCTTTGTTTATTACTACGTACTTTGAGAATAATTCACAACTTTTTTTTTAGACCCAACAATCCATTCATGTATTCAGAAATTGTGATGAATAAATTATTTGCTCGGTATATCAGTCAATCAACCTCGTTATAGCAGTCAACAATTATATGAAATTATAATTATAAAATATTATTTTGTAATTGCTCATTATAGCCGTGAACTTGCCCCCCCCCTCCCCATCAATCAATGTTTGCAAGTGACGAAACGAAAAGCAAGAATAATATTAAGGTACATTAGTTCCTTGCCAAGCTAATGAATTTACTTTAGCATACTATGAGCATTTTTTAAGGTTCAAACAAATAAAATCGAGGCAAGTGCAGTGGGAGGCTAGCAAATCTGCCACGGATTCGCTGGCATTTCAAGGGAATCAATAACATTATATTTTAATATAAAATGCCGATGGATGTTGTTCTAAGGGTATGTTTGTTTTTTCAATAATTGTTTATTATTTTCACTCTCGTTTCAGGAACATCTTGTTTTCTCAAGACCTACTCAAGACCATTCATTTACCACTGGCCCCCACCAACATGTTTGTTCTTTTGAAAAGAAACCGCACGCATCAACACTCCGACTCCACAACTCTTCCCAAAGAGTTCTTCGTTCCGACAAACAGTTACCAGATATCAGCGAAGATTCCTCAAACTGAGATACATTTAAATTACAAGTGCGATATGTCAGAAAACTGCTGTAAAGGTATGCGGATATTAGGTGAAGGTTATCCTGAATGTGATGATAACGCTACAGAAAAAAACATGTCTTATGAAACTAGTGAAATAATAGATTCTAATTTCACAAGTAACGTTGGCAGTGGTGATTATATAGAAAAGCAACAATGGTTTCAGTCCAATGTCTCGTTAAAAGGTTTCAAAGACTCTTGTGTAAATGGAAAATCCGTTTCCGATTCCTGGTTGAAGTCTTGCCAAGGGAATGTCTTGAATGCGACAAAAATTTTTGAGGACATAAATGAACTAAAACCTGAAAGTCCTGAACTGGACCAGCGGCAGCGAATGAGTTAATTTTCAAACTCTTACTTTTTATTAGACAATTAATTGATAGATTAATGGACAATGAATATGCTTTATTATATCTTGAGTAATCGTATAATCTTATTCTGACGTAGTGGAGTTATCTCCTCAATATTATTATGGCCACGGAAATCAACTGTAGTTTTAAAGCTTTTATTGGGCGATCTCATTTGCATATTAAATAGCATTATTAAATTAGCTTTATGAATATTATTGACTTGTTTTGTAAAATAATCTACACACATGATACGTTTTTATGAATTAAAAATTATATTTAAATATTGAAGCCAGGTCCTTTGCCTTGCCGGAGCGCTGTTCTACCAACTGCACTAATGGCACATTATTTCTTTTGGTCATATTTAACTGTATCATACTTCGAATAAGAACTACCAACATTATCTTTTTTCGTACTGCACATTTTTTATTGGCTGCTACATATTATGATTTATGTATGATCGCAAGATTCAACTCGAACTAAATGCAATCTAGAGTGTCTTGGAAAAATATTTCATATTTTTATTGACTACTGACTTTTCTGCAAGTCTTGGATGAATATTTATTTGTATTTTTTGGAATAACTTAATGAGTAAAACCTCAAATTTTTAATATTTAAATATTGAAGATGATATTAGTGATTTTTAACCGAAAATTTGAAACAGAAAAAGATACGATGTTAAAAAGAATATAACACTTTATGAAATTATACTGATATACCATTTATTTGGCAGCAAAGTTATGCATATTACTACGAAATTAACTTAAAACTATTGCATGAAACAATTGTACGCTGGAAGTTACTGGCTCTGTTTCATTACATTTGTTAGAGGTACCATATATTTAAAAGCGCTTACGCTGTGCACCGATGTGGGTCGTTTGGGTTGCTTCTCAGGTGCCATAGCGTGGTTCAACCCTCCAGAGTTTAGAGTAAAACAGCTTTCGGCCTTGCCGCTATGTGTGGGTAATAATGGGTCGTTTCCCGACTCCCACAACTGAAGTCCACGGCTCTCTGTCCTGAAGTGATGAGTTTTCGTAACTCAAGTGCAGTCCCGCTGTGTGTTCCCGCTTCCCCTCCTGTTTTGTCTCTCCCCCTCTTATTTCCCCCTTGTCCGTTAATCATTCCTTTTATGGGCGTGATTTTTGCATTAGCGCTTATCCCTTTTCCATCGATGGTGATATTAGGTGATCCTTCTGATTGCACGTGACCAAGGCATGTTTTACACTATATTGTTGCGTGATCGATCTTATGGTGTATCCTCTATGATTTGTAGTCATAGGGATGCTTGATTAATGGAGGATAAGGGCAACTCATTACAAGAGTCACATCTGGGTTAATCCAAAAGATAAGAAATAATAATATTTTTACTTTCTGACTATGTGTATTTTATAGTACGCCAGTCGGTGGCGTGCAGTCCATAATGGTTGAAATGCTGTGTCTGTCTTAAGAAAAATGAATTTAAAGAAAATAGTTAAAAAATTAACAAAATTGAATTAACAAAGAAGAATTTTTTTTTTAAAACTGTTTTTCAAATATGGTTATAATAAAAATTATTATTTATTTAAAAACTAGCTATACCCTGCCACACAATGCTGTGACTCAGTCTGTCTGTGCAGATAGAGAAACAATAGCGCATGTTGCTTTTAAGTCCAACAGATTGCGCTGTTTTTCAAAAAAACATGCTTTAACCTGTCACAGGTGATACCTATTTAATATAGGAATATAAAAACACACACATCCGAATGCAACATTATGTCAAAATTTCAAAACAATCATTGAAGAACTTTCGGAGATTTAAGATTTTGAACAAATGAACATTTACATTTTTATTTATATAGATTAGTTCCTCTTTTGGTTGTGTGCACAGATAACCTTGTAAAAGATTTGTTTTTACATAATACCAACATCTTGTAATTATGAAAATATTATTCTGTGGTACTTAATTATATTACTATAAATTTATCAAACAACGATTTATGTGTTTGTGAAGTGGACAAATATTGTATGTATATGTTTTTAGTAGATGAAAATATTTTATGTAAACAGAAATTGAATATTAACATATTATTATAATGTTGTCATAAAATTGAGAATTATTATAAAAATATATGTAATAAAAAAAATGTGTACAAAAAATCATTAGTTTTTGGTCTGAATAATTTTTTTGATTCTGCTTATTTTTAAATGACTGATTCAATAATAAATACATATTTCTTTTAAATTGTCTTCATTCTTATTTTTTGTTTTTTGAGAATTTGTAGAACACTGTACACATATATACATATCATCGTCGTTCAGGCAAAAGTCACCAACCCACATTTTGAGTTTTGAGATATCGTCGCTGTAGATCATAAAGCTAATGTTAATCATAAAGCTGAGAAAATGGCACACAAAGATTTTTGGTGACAAAAAGTGACACTTTCTGTTGTAACATATTTTATTTGAATAGTGAAACTTAGAACATATGCAGTTAGGTTTATGATAAACAAAATGCTGACAGACCAAGAATTGGGGCCATAAATAAACCACTCACTAGATCGATATCTTCGGGATTTTTATATGAAACAAATTGGACCTAAGAAACCATAGATATGCCAATATATAGACAGTAAAAATCTATTCAGAGCCTACTTATTATACTATACACCGATGAAAAACTTCGATAGCCTTTCAGAGTTTTTTATATGTGGATATAGTTAGGTAATCATATGACGTCACAACATAATCCAACATAAATTTTTACGAAACATAAATTATAGATTAGGAATTCCTATTGAAAACATTAACTACACCTCACTGTTGAAAGTCATGGGCCTTGCCACATTAAAAGAAAGAAGAATATGTTCTGATCTATGTTTTCTTTATAAAATTATTAATAACATGTTTGACTCCCCTGAACCCCTTAGGCTGATTGACTTTCATGTACCTAGTAGAACGGTTCGTCAGAAGGTACCTTACCATTGTAACATTGCAGGTACCAAAGCAGAAATAAATTCAGTAATGAACCGACTGAACAATGCAGGGAATAAATATCATATGAACACCAATGGTACTGAATGTCTATCAGCCTATAAAAACATTGTTATTAAGTCTGTATGTCTATCTTGATAGCTTTGTAATGTTTATAAATTTTCAATGTATCTAAATTTATAGGAATGTGCATCCTATAGTTAACTCTGTTTGTTGCTTTTAAGTTAAAATTTTTATACTTGGTACATATTTTAATTGTTATATCTCTTTTACTCTCTGATTATATCAAATGTATTTTTAATTGTATCATATGTAAAAGCCCTAATTGGGTGTGTACAAATAAATAAACAAAATAAATATTTCGGTTCCAATTTTCAATGGGAGTTATACCCCCGTGATTGGGACCGTTATTTGAAGTGGCAAATAGGCCCTGAAGTGTTTCCATAGCAATAACAAGGTTAGTGACGTACACAATATTATCATTTATATATGCTTTGATAACCCTTAAGTATTTAATTAGATATTTATTATTAAACAAAAATAATTATAACTTGTCAATTTGCTTTGCAATTTGTTATCAGTGGAAAGAAACTAGCCAGTAATTAAATAATGGAGATATTTTTATTGACAATGATCACCAGTTAATGTATGAATGTGAAACCTTTTAAATGCATACATATATTATTTAAAAACTACTTTTGAATTGTCTTGTAGTCTTGAAAATAAAATTATAAAAACGGTAGAAGCTGCAATTGAGGAGTGTTTTCACAAAGAGGTATATGTAAAAAGTTTTTTGTACATTTTTAGATGAATGATCACTCAGGGTCAATATTTTACGATAATCTATAAATGCAGATATTATGAATAGTCAGAAAACTCAATAAATTGGTGAAAAATTATCTTTATTTAAAAAAAAATTGACATTGTGAATTTTTACAAAAAAGAAATGTTACAAATAAATATATGAAAAAAAAAATTACAAAGAGAAATATCCTGCATTTTATCTTTCAAAGTACCCATCTGCATTTAAAAAAATATTTACAAAAAAAAAATAAAATTAAAAAACAATACCTTTGATACATACATACAAAAAAATTGCATAAGTACCTAATAAATAGGCAGAATTTGTAAAATTTTGGGAATCATAAATAAAGTTTCTTTATTATATAATTGGGGGCCTACTCAGATACATTGAAATAAGATAATAATGGCTCTTTTGCATATATGACGGCCTCCGTGGTCGAGGGGTAAGGCTCTTGACTCGTCGGCGACCCATGACAAACGGGGCGAGGTAGTTCCTACTCAAGTGGTCGAAACATAACATGGTGTCACTTATGTCAAAGATTTTGTAACAATGTGTGTTATCAATACTAGGAAAAAAATAGTGGTTTTATTTTTTATTTTTTTATTATTCTTTATTTTGGCTTTCACCCATTAGGGGTGATCTTGGCCATACACAATTAACATTTTTTCTTATTAACAAATACAACAAATTACAGAATATAATTGATTACACATCATAAACATAACATAACGTAACATAACATAACGTAACATAACATAACGTAACATAAACAAACCTAACACAAATTAACCTAACGTAAACATAACATACTTAACATAAACGGTACAGAGCTGGTAACAGTAGGTTATCACAAAATTATAAAAATAGGAACCGGTGTACAATATAAGTGGGCGTTTTTCGTTATTTAACCAAAGATTTTTCTAAAATTAGTAGTGTTTTTTTTAAACAGAACTATTATGAAAGCATTCTAGTTTTGAAATTTCGAGAATTTAGCAAAAATTGATTGGTGATTATGCGGGTCAAGTGATTTCAGGAACGACGTGTATGGACTGTGCGCAAAAGTTGTTTGCGAATTGAGTATCCCCGTGGAACCTTACTCGGAACACTAATTACTATAGTAACAACTATAGTAATAATTTTTTTTTGTTCCAATTTAATTAAAATCTGTACGTTTTATTGTCACACTGCATGTATATTTTTGACAAACCTCAAGGGTGCCTTTATATACCCTACTCACCATCTGATTTGCAGGACAACTTGCAGGACAGCATGCTGGGGTTCTGCAAATTGAATGGTGAGTAGGCAAAACCGCCAGCTGAATTATTATTATTCCGCTGCAGGGCCCTCAGAACTGGATCACTTCCAATCTACAGCAAGTCGGAACGTGAGTAGGCAAGAATCCAACCGAACACCCAATTTCTAGTTACGAGAGTGTTCCGTGCGATCTTTAGCGAGCTATAAATTTGCTTTTATAGATATTTTTCTCAAGAGATGAATGAATATTATTTAATTTTTTTGTTGTTATTAATTTATTCCAAAAATGAATTAGGTATTCGCAGTAAAATAGCGAGGCCTACATTATTTAATAATTGTATCATACTTACTAAAAAATATGTAGGTTGATTCATTTATAATGCCTCTGTGGTTGTAGGGGAAGGCTCGCGACTAAGAAATGGCGGTTTCGTAGCCGAGAGCCTAAATTATAATCATCTCAGCCTTAAATTAATTAAATTTTATTTAATTAATTGGTGTGGTTTACAATTAACTCATAAAAAATAATATATTATAGTATATTTGCAGCTTTGTATGTTCCATAGTGGATGATACCTACTCTCAGTATCTCCCTAGTGAAAGTCCATCATTTAGAATTGAAACGTTGCTTGAAATGGCTTTATGTTTGGTGACCAAATTTGAATAGCCAAATACTTCCCCTTAGAGATTCAAATAAAAAATAAAAATAAATATGTAAATAAAAAAATAATTGTCTAGAAAAATAATGATCTTTTTTGTACATCAAAACATAACCCGACCATTCAAGTCATGTGAGAAATGGAAATTTTTATTTTAGTTAAAATTTCGAAATCAACACGGTTTCCATTTTTGTGCGTATTTTCTTTTACGAATCTTATTTCGTTTTGTCAATAAAGCCAATGCTAATCCGTTGAAATTTCCAAAGTGATGGAGCCACGAAACGTTTGCGCGCCACACATGCTCAGAGAGAAAAGTTAATGACCCCCCTGCAAATCGAAATCCCGAAATATCAGGATTCTGTAAATCAGACGGTAAGTGGAGGCTATCAGTCAAATGACTTACAGAAATTATATCGACAATCTCTTACAACCTAACACCTGGAAAAGTCAAAATAAATCTAAATAATTCTTGTTATGATTGCATACGGGTTCCAACTATCTGGAAACAGTGGGATTGTGGTATCGCTAATTTGGGGAATGTTTTGAGAGAGAAGGAAATGGGGAGGTGAAAGATATAGGAATTATTATTTAAGATGGTTACATTTTAAAATCTAGGCTTATGAAAAGTGCTATGGGGGATGCATATTTTTGTACAAATTCTTTTCCTTTCTCATTAAGAAAAGATTTTCCACTTCTGATTTAACTATTGTTTTGTTTGATGATGCTATGATATAATTGACTGGACTGTCGTCATTAAGTTTATAAAAGGCAATTTATGTCCAGCATGTAATTCATTGCGGAGTCAGCTACTACAACTAGTGTTCAGTCCCAACTTGCGGTAGGGAGATATCATTTTAATAATATTAATTGAGTGAGTACCTACTTACATAATATTTATAATTCTTCTAATAGTATACAGATTGACACACTTATCTTTGCATCTCGGAAGTTACTAGTGTAGATATTTTGTACACAACAAAATAGACTAAAAAACAATTCCATATGAAAGTTCATCTTTTCGCCACCTCCACAAGCTGTTTTTTTGTAGTATAATATTCTGTTTTTGTATCTCTATCTTTCGAAAAAAAACTGATAGCATCTGGTATAAAACAAAATATGTAATAATATATCTGACTGAATATGAATATAATATCTTGTTTTTCTATTTTTAAATTTTATTAATCTCAATCATAGAATAAAGAAGATACTTAGAAGTGTCTCTCATATATAATGTAAATTTGAATGAAAAAAAATGTGCCACTGACTTAGTACCTTTTGTTCTAGACTATTTAGTATGCAGTCCAATGCGGTCTGTCTCTGTTATACTCGCTTGAAATTGTATATCGCTATCCCATTTGAATTTTGCAATCATGATGAAACACTGTTTTGTATGGAAGTATTGGCCAAACTGGGCTTATATTTGGATCACGAAACATGCCCACAAGGCACTTCTTGATTTATACTTTATTCTATGATCTCAAGCCATAAAGCCCGATTCACACATATTGAGAACTTTTTTATCTTGAAAGGCTGAGATGATTATAATTTATTTATTTGGAATATTTTTTTCAATATTTTGACTGGAATTTGATGATAGGAGGGAATGAAGATATTATCAGAAAGTCGGCAGATCCCTTTAAAAATGGTCATTAAATTTCTTTTTTCATTTAATTCTTATTTTTATTTAAAAAAATGACATGCTTCAACCGCTACAAATAATATTAATATATATTTTGAATATAGAAATGCAGCGTACCAACAATTAATGATAATGCGTAGTTATTGTAGATTCGGCAATACATTATTTTTATTCTAATGTACAATTAATTTATCTAATATTATATACTAACCTCCACAAATTATCTGCTTATATGAAATGATCGATATCTCAGAGAACAGACGGATCTAGTTTAAAGCTCTCAACGGGTAATAAATTACTCTTTTTTAGAACAAGGTATGCTTAGCAAATCAATGTGCACTTTATTCAAAGGTTTGTTATCATTTTTATTGTATTTCAGTTAGATACATATTGCATTCAAGATGCCTCATTTGACACCTCAGCAGAAGAAGTCCTACAAAGACAATGGCTTCATTAAATTGACTGACATCTTCACTGAAGCGGAGATGGATGAGATGTGCAAAGAGTATAATCAGATATTTGACGACAAGAATAATGATGGAATGGAAGCTGCCTGGGTCGGCAACGAGATGAGGAAGCAAGCCAATAATATCAATTATTCAGTAAGAATTCAATAAAATATGTAATACACGGGAGCAATTCAATTGTTAGGTTTTGCAGGTCACAACGAATACTCCCAGATAGATGTTATGTTAGGTTGGATAAAACAGATGAATGATTAAAAATAATTGAGCCACTGTTGCCAACAACTGAGTTATCGAAATAATGCTGTTTTTCTCAGATCCATTTGAATTATGAGCATCATTACATTCACAGATTTTTGGTCGCTCCCTCTTTTTCCGTACAACGGTGAAGTAAAGACAAGTCTGTCAGTACTTAATTGAAATTGACGGTTTGTGCTATCGGCCAATGGCATAATTGTCATTTTTATGACGATAAAGTTTTATTTCCACATTGCAATATTTGTTAAAATGCTGTAATATAGAATTTTTTGTTTTTATAGAAATTTTGTTAATAAAATGAAAAAATATTGATCATCGAAGAAAATAAAATACTAGTAAATCTAAACGAAATATAATACAAAACAAAACACAGAAAATAAAAAAGGTAACAATCGCAATTGGGAATCGAACCCAGGATCTATGTCTTACCGGGACAATATTTATCAATTTATGGAAAAATGGCGTTATATTTTTGTTTTTTCTTTTAAATTTATTGTACTAAAAGTTATACATAAACCAACATATAAATGTTGGCTTTCAATTTTGATATGCTTACTATTACTTATTTTTTCAGTCAAATGAAATATCTCAAAGCCAATATCTCAATTAATTTTTCACATAACACTGTTTTCCCATATGAGCTCAATTATTGTCTGTGAGGTCCATATTGTGGTCTATGGAAGAATCTAATCAAGATGTTAAAAAATCACCATCAAAATTAAACATTTCTGGTGGAACGTGGTACCTAACATTTAAAAAATACACGTTTTTCACCAATAAATCTTATCCATTACCTGCTGAAATTTGTTATCTCATATGAGACTGAAGAATCATAATTTGTAATGGATATATATATATATATATATATATATATATAATTTTTTCTTATATTTACACCTAGAATTACTGAAGACTACTAAATTACCAAACCGCTAGAAGTGTGTTGTAGGCAAGTGTGATGTACACATAGTAAGATGAATTTTCCCTAACTTCAGGTTAAATCAATCAAACTTTTTCAAATACCGAAATTCTTTCTTGAATTACATTAACCCGTTCTGACCTGGAGTTCTTTCCAGAGCCAGGCCTACGAGTTGGAAGGTCATGTAAATTGGTGACATCAGTTTTCTTTCAAATTGGTATACATCACACAACTAGGGATTATCTGATCAGCCCTTAGAATAGATTAACCTCCAATAGTTATTATTTAAAGATAGCATTCAAAGATATTTATCAAAACCGAGAATATTATTAGTTTACATATGAATGATAACCTTTGTTTATCGATTACAGGTCAAGTCTGTTCATAATCTACAATTCCACAGTGCAGTATTTTCTAGATTATTGATGAACGATAGACTTCTGGATGCCCTTGAAGATATAATGGAGACCAAGAATATTTCTCTCCACCACACCAAGGCACACTTCAAACCACCAGAGAATGGAGCCCCTTATCTGATGCACCAGGTACTTTGAGGCATTTGAAATGTCACATATAATTTATTTTTTTTAATATGAATACCGCACAAGAGTCCCAACTGCTCCCAATTGGGGTGAGTTGTGAGGCTGAAGGTTGTGGGGGGGGGGGGGGAGAAAGTGGGGAAGAGAAAGGTGGGGGAGTACCTGGCTATTCAGATCTGGTCACCAAACACGGTTACAACATTCCAATTCTGAATGGTGGTCTTACACCAGGGCGATACTGAGAATATCTTCCACTCTGGAACGTGCCGCAAGTATACTATATATTATTTTAAATTGATAAATTGTGAAAAAAAATATATTAATCAAATAAAATTTACTTGTGTATGCCGGGATTTGAACCCGCGACCTTCGGCTTGTAAGTCGAGAGTTTTACCTCTCGACCACGGAGGCCATCAAATAAACTATCACAAAATGTTAAAAATATCAACATATAAGTCTACTTCTCAATACGTCCCGATGTCCCGATTGGTTTGTTAATTTGTCTCGGATTGTAAAAAAATCAAAAATAACAAATTTAAAAATAATAAATTGCTTAGAAATGAAATAATAAACTGCTGGATTAGACTCTTTGTTAAAATTAGCAATTTGTTGATAGTGATAAATTCTGTCACATTGCATTCTTTGGAACAGAGACGTTGGGTGGGAGCGCCGTGTTTTTTCTAACAACATTGCAGTGGAAGGTGCTCCAATGAACTATTTTTGTTTTTTATGTGAATATCACAGGAGTCCCAACTGCTCCTAACTGTCCAAAGCCAGTGGGACTATGGAATCCCCAATTGGGGTATTTTGGGAGACTGGGGATGGGAAGAGGAAAGTTGGGATGTACCTGGCTATTCAGATTTGGTTTAGTAATGGTGATTTTTCGCCAGGGCGATACTGACACTCTGAGAACTAAAGGTATTGATCCATTTGTCACTGGTGCAATACTAGGACACATGCCGAACATGTGGTTGACATCTGGCACATAAGAAATTGTTGTATTTTCAATTCACTCTAGTGCTCAAAAGCTCTATTGAGGAACGACTTACCGGCTTTTGTGTTCCCTCCTTCTTAAAACATTGGTCAATATGTAACTGACCGTCCAAAAACAGGAAATTTTCCTAGTTTGAATCAAAGTTTTTTTAGACCCAGTTGTTTCGCAGAAATTCTCATCTAACAAAGTCGTCAAATGGCCATTCAGCGCCATTTTGCTTTTTGGAAAGTCCGTTTCAGCTTTTGAACAAATTGTGATTAGCAGAAGATGAGAACTATCTAGATGTTAACTCTTGACAGGCCAAGATGCCAAACAAAACGTCTGTAACCGAGTGGGTCTTCCAATGACCCCGTGATTTTTCTCTCATGGGCTTTTAAACTATACGAATCCCAATTATTCAGTCAATTATTAATGGTAAAAGGAATACGTAAAATACTATAATGATATGACAAGTATTTAAGCTAATATAAGGAAGATAGTAATTTCGGGTACTACCTACTCCCCCACTCGACTGCGGGATAGTTAAGCTTGTCAGCTTATTACAATATGATAGGAAGCTGAAACGCACCTACAATCGGCGTTTGACGGGGACCTTCCAAAAATCATAAAAGCAAACAGGGGCTAAATGGCCAGTTGAAAAAAATGAGATATTTAAATTTCTGCGAAACAACTGGGCCTTATTTTTGTAGAGAAATTTCTGAATTAAAGTAATTAAATAAATAAATTCGACCGGTCAGTAGCTTAGTTGGCATCGCGTTTGGGTCCCACCTGGATCACAAAACAAGCAATATTTTCCGCTTACTGTGGTGGTAGTAGGAGATTTTCAAATATTGTCAGGTTATTGTAAAAAAAATATATATGTAATAAATTAGGTATTTCTAATATTTTTTAGGATTACCACTATTTCCCGTTCAGAGATGACTCCATGGTGGCTGCCTTTGTACATTTGGACGATACAACTCCGGAGAACGGAGGCCTGGCAGTGTACCCGGGATCGCACAAGCTGGGGCCACAGGAAGACAAAGGCATCATCGAGAGGGGAGAAGCTTACCACTACTTAGATCAGGTACGAGTAGTGTAAAACGTCAATTCAAATCATTGATAATACCATAAAAAAAACCTTTCATCAGTTCGATAATAATGAGAAGTAAATATTTCTGTTTCCGGATAAGGAAAATAATACATATTTGTAATAAGCATTAACTTTGTGGCTCGTCATAATTTACAATAAAAATATATAAATTTGTTCTAGACCACTTTAATTTTAATTATAATTACACTCTACCGGTTTCGGAAGCACCCTTCCTACGTCAGGAGAATATTAAAACTAATTAAATAATTACACTCTACCGGTTTCAGAAGCACCCTTCCTACGTCAGGAGAATATTAAAACTAACCTAAGACTAACTAACTAACCTACTAAACAGGTTAGTTTAAATATTCTCCTGACGAAGGAAGGGTGCTTCCGAAACCGGTAGAGTGTAATTAAAATTAAAGTGGTCTAAAACAAATTTATATATTTATATTGGAAAATAATACATTTTATTAGTTATTTCGTTCAAATTAAAATCCGTCGTTCACTTAACGGCCATTGTTATTGATGAGAATGTTTTATAGTTAATTTTTTCCTTCTGGCCACACTTTTGGCGTGAAGGTTAGTTCTACCTTTTACCTCGGCCCAACTTAATTGGCAGATAAGGCATTGCTGTCTGATAATTTTATATAAATATTTTATATCAATCTCTTTGTAAGGGTCACAACTATATGTATAAGTATTAAAAAATGTGAACTAAGTCTTCCCCATCTTCAAATTCTTTTCTTTTGTGTGGGAAAATATTTTATCAAAATGAAACTGTATTTAAACCCGTAGAAAGGGTAATACATCCTTACAATTATCGCTCCGAAAATGGTATAAAATAAAGTCGCTATCCGCGTCTGTTTGTGTGCTTAGTTCTTCTAAACCACCCACCGGATTTTGATAAGGTTTTCACTATCAGTAAATTTCTTCCGGAAGTTTTACATATATATTACGTGCATACAATATTTATAGAAAGTAGAGAAAAGTCTATGTTTTATAGTAAAGTCGTAAAAATTTATTTTCGAGCACTCCATTTCTAACGCTGGTTAAACCTTACGAGATACATCAAAATAATGTACTACAGAAATGTATATCTTTAAATCTAATCTAATAACTCCCAGCAACGCCGGGTGTATGTCAGCTGGTTTTTACAAATAAAACATCACTAAATGGCCCAACACTGACATTAATTTTAGTTTATGGAGTTTTATTAAAAAAGTAGGCTAATTTCGGACAATAATTTTATAGTTGGGGTGTGGTGAGAACAATGTAAAAAATTTCATTAAAATATATGTATTATTTTCAAAGATATAGATGATTAAAACAAAATTATGTTCTCGAATGGGACCCTTGATTTCGCTCCGTTGAAGGGTAGAAAAATAATTGGCGCCAAATATATTTTTTTAATATTATTATGTCAAAACATGGCATGAATAAAAGAGGTCAAATTATCTTTTATTTTAATGAAATAGTTACATTAAAATGGATTATTTTCCATATTTGGTCACTGAAACAGTTGTTTCTCATTGTTATCTACCTGATACAACGTGTTTTTTACATAAAATATGCCTATTAACCATGCCCCACGTTTCTGTTTATTTATCGATAATAGAAACATGAGAGATGAGCCATGAACTATTATCATGAAACCGTGTGCATCCATATTACTGCAAATCGCATCTAGCGGCATCCTTCCTTAAATTCTACCTACTCATCATATGCATATTTTTCAAATGCTCCGTCGCTTTGATAGTACGTGCAGTTTTTTCATAGCTCTTTTAGCATGCTTTCATGCCAAATCTCTATATGTTTATATTATTTATGATTTATATTTTCTTCTTTTTGTCAGTTTATATTTCTCATCTTCATTAATTTGCCGTTGTTTCAAATAAATTGTTGTCAATGAAAGTAGTTTAATTGGTTTTGACTGATAACATGTCTGTTGTCATTTTATGGTAATCACGAGATTTTATAATTTTAGGATTTGCGAAGCTGAAGTATTTACGAAAAAAACTATTTGTCCCAGGATCATTGCCATTCAAAAGAAGAAATTTATCTATGGAATGTTAGTAAATTTATTTTCATACTAATCAAACAAAAAATGTAGCACTGCTTATGAAAAGAAGAATTATTCAAAAAGTATATTTATATGAAAGGGCCCCTAAAGTGGCGCTAGAAAAACCTCAAGGGCACTGTATTAGGTATTATCAGCGCCATGGCTGCTTGGCTTCTTGGCGCCTTGGCAAGTCGGCGACCGGAGAGGACTGCTCCAATTGCGCTTGCACGGGATCGGCTCTATGCCTGCCCCTGCGAAGAAACGCTGTGATGGTTAGTTAGGTACAGGGTGTAACAGCACGTACCTAAAGGATTTTAATCAGTGATTCCTGAGCATTTGGAGTAAAACTCGAACCAACTACTCAGATGTGACGCGTGATGGAAAAATATATTTTTTAATTTTTATTGAAAAAAAATTAAGATTGCGAAATGACATCTACATTTTTTACTCAAAATGTGTTTAGGAATAGCTGGTTAAAATCATTTGGGTACGTGCTGTTACACCCTGTGTATATATTTGTTTTCTTCACTTTTCAGCAATGTTCTGTTTGTCACGGAAATGTTAAAAATACAGAAATCGTAATGCTTTTTTTCTAATTTCAGAAAAAGTTCCCGTTGGAGCAGGCCACCCCAATATCGGCAAAGCGTGGTGAGGTTGTGGTATTCTCCTATCTCCTCATCCATGGCAGCTACTTAAACCTGACCAAAAACCCTCGCCGGATGTTCCTGGCGCAGCTCATGTCCGCTGACGACGAGCCCCTGGAAAAGGTGCACCAGTCCCCCGGCCAGGGCTGGATGCTGAGGGGGAGAAACAAGAAGAGGGAAGCTGTCATGGCCAAGAGATACGAAGCTTGATAAAATCAGACAAAATTTTCTCCTATACTTTTCTGTTATAATACTTAAAAAAATAAAAAACAGAATATTGAAAATAAGTGGAGGAAAAAAAAACCTAATCCCCACTTTTATCATGTTCCGTTAGGTTAGGTCTCTATTTCCCGGTTACCCTCAAAATATGTAACAACCATCCTCTTATTTATAGCATTAATAAAAAAATATTTTCTGATATATATATGCCTAATCTATGCGGCTCTTACATAATATGTGATCTATTGGCGGCTATCCCCGTATATATATATTACGGTTGTCGCATAATGTGAGTGATCCATAAAGTTTCAATAAAACACAAATATTTTTTCAAAAAGTATTGTTTGTTTGCTTTAAAACTGCCATTGTTGTGAAGTTTTAAGTGCCTACCTACCTAAATGCAACATTCCAGTTGGCCAGAAGAGGAAATAACAAATTATTCTTTGAATTAAACGATTATCTTATTTTCACAAAAAGTTGCAAAGTTAAACGCAACTAGCTATAAAACCATTTTAATAAATATTCTGTAATACCAATATTTGTTTTATTGAAAATTTTGTGTGCCATCTGACTTTTCCACTGGTAAAAATATATAATTTTTTTCTATTGATATTGATTTATTGATATATTATTTGAGTTCTGTTTTACAAAATGTAAAAGGGTTACATGACATAGATCAAAATTGACACCATTCATATTATAACACTTGATGGTTGGAATGTTCAAACAATCTTAAAAAATAAAATAACGAAGATCACTTCGATCTTTGAGATATGAACAAAAATAATTGTAAGACGCTACTTAGACCTGTTTGATTTTATAGGAATAACTAGCGGGGACCTGTGAAAATCACTGGTTTTTATAATTGTGGAATTTGTGCAGAAAGTATATATACAATATTGTTAATTTTCTGACGTATTCGGTATTGCGGTATTCACATACAAAAACAAAAATTTAAGAATATTGATCAAAATAAAAATTAGAAACCGCAAAACACCACCACCAATCAATATATTATAAATTAAATTATTTGCCCCCATTGTCTGGAAGGAATGTTAATACCCTACAATAGGGTCTCTAGCAGCCAGCGTTAGGTAAATACTGCCTATATTTTAATGAGGTTGGGCGTATTATTATTATTCTAGTGTACTTGCCGCTAGTAAATTTAAAATCAAAAATTTAGAGAAAAAAAATGCACATTTCAGAATACATTTTCATTTGCAATTATTAATTGATTAAAATAAAATACTTTTCTGATTACAGATAGGTACCTACGAGTACTTTATGGCCTGTCTGATGTCTGAATTATACTTCACAAAATCAGTTCCAATTTCGAAAATGACATTTAAATACATGAAAATTTTAACAAAAAATTTCACACGGTAATAAAATGGGAATACCTAAGGCACATCAACACAGACAACTGAAATTAGTATGTACGATGAATTAAAAGAATTGCTTTTCCTTCAATATAAGTTTTGAAAAAAAAAAACTTATGCAGTTCAAAAAGTAATTCCATTTCTTTACACATCATCTAAAAATCTCTCGTCATCTTCATTATTTACAAGAGTTACTTCAAAACTTGTTCACTTTTTTTTCCAGGCGTACCTGCAGACAGCATTGTCTTTGTCACCTTCCATCATCACATTGGTATAAAAACTATGGTAGTTTGTATATAAAGTAAATAACACAAACCCTTCATATTGGCTGCCTACTAGCGGCTAAATTTACACAAAAGTATTGCGCAATACCGCCAAAATCGCCAGCAAATCTAAAGTAGGTACATCTATGCCACCCTAGTACAAATGTATTTTTCAATCAATTTCTATGTTCTTCCATCAAATTTATATTATCTAAAGCATACAGTAATATAAATTTATTTATTAATGGACCAATTACAAAACATTACACGAATTTAATATAAGGAGAAAATGTTAGCAATAAGGAAGTTGAGTGAAAAATATTTTGACTGATAAAAAATATGTTCATGTAGATCAAAAAATATCGATTCTAAATATATAAATATATTTCTATATTATTATTCTTAGAATTAGTTAAACGTTCTTGAAAAATCATTAAATAACAATAAACTGAATACGCTTCACGATTGGTCGAAAGAATTCTGACGTCACATGTGTCGTTGCTCGTAGAACGGGTCACCGCTGAGTGTATAGTGCATCTCTTTCTATTACATGAGAGATGGTCGGTTTAGATGAGAGAGGTGTATAGGCCAAACGTTTGTTTGGGTCAAATCAAGTTAAAGCTTCCAAGTAAGTATATCAAATTATTACCTAATTGTGTTCATTTGTACGTTACGATAAATGTAATACATTTTTACAGTATAATAATAACATCTGACATTTCGCCATAACCTAACTAGTTTTGTGCAGGTATATTTATTGATTTCGCATGACATGATAATTATTCTCTACTCATTATAATATATATTATAATGTGGTGATGGCTTTTAAATATTTCATCTTTTGTTTACCATATAATAAGGGACTGCTGAAAACCAGCTGCATTCCCGGAGAAACCGCTTTATCAATAGGATCTATGTGAAAAAAATAGTTCCCATCTATTGTCAAATATATGTAGGTATTTGTTGTTATTATTATATGAAATGGATTTCTAAAGATACATATTCGTATAGTGCTTTATAATAATATGTTGTTTATTGCATCGCTTAGAAGTTTTTATTATTATACATGTCACATTACATGTGATTACACTTCAGGCCGCCGCGCAGATAAGTCTCACAGTGAACTGGGCTGTAAACCGTTATTTTTCTGCGTGGCGGTCAACAAATAGCGTCTTCAATACCGTGCTGGGCGGGAAAAGCAAATATTCTAACTTAAAACATTAATTTAACTATGAAATCTTAATCAATTTTCTTTTTTTTTAATAACATCAATTCTAATAGACGGTTAACATTGGTAAAAAAATTACTGGAATTCCTTATTGAAGAATTAAATTTTTTTCCATACAAAATGTTTAAGCGACGTGGTTTGGACAGTTTGAATGACGTCACACCCACACCCCGCCTCTTACCGCTCGGATTCCGCTCGTTTTGGCGGGCTTAATAAAATTTAAACTTTGAGAATTAATTTAATTATGAAAACAAACTTTAAAAAAAAAAAAACATACCAGTATTTAAGTTTGAATGCGAACATTGATAAAAAAAAATTAAAAAAATGGACTCAACTTCCTTATTAGAAATGTTTTGCTAATGTTAAATGTTATATCAATTATATTCTCTTGCAATCCTTTCTCTATTCGTCCGCTCAACATGTCCAGCTGAAAAACCAAGACTCTAATGAGGATTACTTAAATATCTCAAAAAAAGGACATTATAATAAAGGCTTATAAAGGAAAATATTTTATTGCAAAATCAATATTCAGTTTGAATTTTCCGCCCGGTGTCGGCGCATGCGAAATAAGGCTACGGTAGAAAAAATGATGATGACAATGAAGACTCCGATTAAAAAAGTCTATCTATTATCTTTCAAGAATTCTAATATACAAGAAAGGAAACAAGATTTTGATAAGTTTTCTTAAAATTCCTTAGGAGCTGTTGAGACTTTAGGCCGCGCATCTGCGCGCCGGGAGACTTTTAAGACATCATTCCATTTAAGATGGCGGAAATACTATTTAATTTCATCTCATATTGTAAAATCTATGCAGATAAAACTCCTGAAAGAAAATTTCAATGTTTTTTTTTTTAAATTCTAGGTGACTATCATTAAAAAATTGTTACTTTGAAGTATAATTGTTAGTTTTCATAAATATGTATGACTTTAAACGATGTCTGTAACGCGTGCCGCTTTGCGCATGCCCAGTCCACTGCGCATTTAACCTCTCTTCAATCGACCAGCAACTGTCAGATGTTGAAAACGTCCCGCCGCTGTTAAGTGTTTAGTTTTGTGTGGGTGTGTATCAGTGTTCTTTTGTGTCGTCGTTTAATTTGTAGTTAAAACCCAGAACAAATTCAAGTAAGTACAAATTTCATTAATAATTTTCAATATAGGTATCGGCCTAAATTGGCTAACTTCATGTCATTCTACTGTCACTGTTAGCTACTGTCACTTGAGAATTGAGAATTTTCGACCATCTGAAACGTCACTATTTCTAAATGCGTTTTGCAATGTCAAATAATAGTGTTTTTTTTAACACTATTAATCATTATGAACCCATTACATACATTCATAAATCATTCCTCTTATCTTAATTTTGACAAAGCGCTGATATCCGCTCTTCAGCCCACCTTTTTGATAGAATGACTTCACCTTCTGGTATGATGATTTTAGAAACAGTTACGTTGCATTGGTGTTAGTTTACATTGTTTTAATTTTATTAATCAGATAAGGTTTATTTTTACATTCGCCTAAATTAGCCCGAACGCGCATTATGGATGAAGATCACTTATGATCAACTGTTCTCAAAGAAACTAAGGATGGGTTGTTTCACAGAATTTGAACAATTCATCCAATTTCAAGTAAATTCAACTTCTCGGAAAGTGCTATTCAAGTTCTGTGAAACAACTGACCCATCATGATATAATTACAAAATTTGAATTGAACTTTCACAGAACTTGAAATTTGATGAATTGTTCAAATTCTGTGAAATAACCCGTCCTAAAATTACGAAAAATAATAATACCTATGTATGGAAGGTAACAAACGATGCAATATTACAAGAATGTGGATTTTTTAAATATAGGCTAACTTATTATTTCAGACACAATAATAATAAAGTACCTACCTATTTTTCAGCATTTTTTCAATATGCTTATAAAATTTTGCCGTCCTTAGGGGGAGTATATTGGCGCCCCTCCCAAACTTTTTATACCTTGATAGATTTTTCCCATGACTGCCTGTGACAAAGAACTTCTCCCCATAAATGAGTCCATTGATTAGTACTATTTATATTTGGATAGGTACCACGTAGTTACTATTTTACTCATAGACATATGAATATTAGTAGACCTGCCCTAAGTGATTAAAAGTGTATTATCCCCACTCCCCATACCGGTTCCATTGGAGCCGGCTGTGCTCGCGTATGGCCTCAAGTGAAATTTGAAAACGTGACGTCATCATTCTTGTGCGAACTATGGTCGAGGCATCATTGGTTCATTTTACGAAATAAAACGGCAAAATGTTGACTTGTACTATGAAAACTTGTAAAAATAGACGTGAAAAAGAGAATAAACCCAATTGTCGTATTACATTCCATATATAAGCATTATTTTACTTTATTTTAAGCATATTCACATCGTATAATATAGATCAGTTTTAGAAACATATACTATCACATCGAGAAACTTCTGGACGCGAAACACAAAGCTGGTTGGTTGCTGGGAAGTAAATTATGAACATTTATAAAAGTGTCTTAACTAAATACTTAAACGAAATATTCGACTCTGAAAATGGAACCGAATTTTTTTGCCGAATTTGGACTTCGCAAATTTGTTCATAACGTGGCGAGTAATTTGCGCTCCCATGTAAAAATGTCTATTCATTCAAAAGCAGATTTTACTTTTAAGAAGTAAATGGTGATATTATAATGCGAGATGCCTATTTACTGTCAGATTGATTTATTGACGAATCACAGTCAGCCTTACTCCCTTCGTTCTTCAACAGTTGATTTTACCCCTGACCATTATCTTCTCGTCTATTAATTCCTATGTCTGTGATTTTACTTTATTTTTACTATTTATATTTGGATAGGTAACACGTAGTTACTATTTTACTTTATCTTTCCTGATCTTTTGCACAAATTTTACCAGTCTTTAAATTACTTATTTATTATAATTTCTTGACGATATTTCCTCTCGCTAATCACCTTTGCGGTTTTTTTGTTTTTTTTAGAAAATTTATTACGGGATCCTACTTTTTTATTCTACCTATTTGGCTTCTAATAATGCTGTTAGGTACCTACCTCTTTTCAGACAGCTGTTTTGTTATCTCCTGCATTCTAAACCAACTAGAAACAATAGAATGCAATAAATTATTATAATGCAGAGTCTCCATCTTCTATCTTCACCTGTTCCTATTTTACTTAACTTAACTTCACTTCATTTTTGTAATATTTATATTTTTTGTAATACCTGCATCAACTGCAAAGCGCCCCTGAGGTGATATCTCACAAAAGCGGCGCTATACAAATTATCCAATAAATAATAATTATTATTGACGATAAAATAAATAATAATTATTATTTATAAAATGTAATACATTTTTTTCCCTTTCATTTAATTTTTTTCACTGAATAGTTGGAAAATTAATATGAACAAAAAGTATTGCGTCTTGTCTTATTATTGTCATTTGTTTTTGGGGTGTTATGCCGTGTTTACAGCATTGCAGTGTCCATCATCAGGGCAGATGTGTGATGATGGACACTGCAATGCTGTCCGAAACGTTGGCTAAAGAAGGAGTTAGCGCAACACGGCATAACACCCCAAAAACAAATAATTTATAATTTAGTTTCATAGCTCATGAAATGCAGTTTCGAACTGAAAATGGTTGCGTTATCCTAAAAATTATAGACTGCAAAGTCGTGCAAATTTCATGACACCAGAGCTCATCGTTGCACAGTTTTTTGTGCTTCAGTACACAGTTAGAAATATCCCGTAATATCATGTTTAAAATAAAATAAAATTATATAACTTTCGCACGAGAGTCCCAACTTGTCAGTCACAGGGACTCCCCTTTGGGAATATGTTGTGAGGCTAACATGTGTATATTCTTGGTATACCTTATATTGTAGGTAATAGGCATTAAAATCGCTTGACAAACGGAGTCTAGAAACGTTCGATTTCAAGCATAAAACTGGTTTTTATTTAATTTGTAAATAATTTTATAAGAAAGCAAAATAGTTAATCAAGTGAAACTGTCACAGATAATCTTAGCTATAATACTGTATTTTTTAAAAGTTGTTTCCTTTACGCTTTCATACATTTCTAATGAAAAAATATTTTTTTTAATAGTTTACATTTATATTTTTTATTGAGTAATTTATTATTTTATTTGTGTTCTATTCAAGCGATATGATAGGAAAACCTTCAATTTATCTACACATTAATGTACATAAATTCGTTATAAAGATTGATCAAAATAGTGATTTAGCATTAAGCTTCGCATTAAGGAGATGGGCAAGAGGAAGGAGATGTACATTCTGGTCACCGAGCAATTTCAAGTAACATTTAGATTCCGAATGGTGGACTTATCACCGTGTGATACTGAGGTCATTTTTCTGATCGCTTAAAAAAATGCAATCAATCTTGGTTATTTTAGGCACACTCATAAACTACAGGGTTATCCAATAAGAGGTGTTATTTTGAATAGCACGCTATTTGGGTAGATGTTACTTTTGAAGCTGTAATTTTTTGACATTTGACAAGTAAAAACTACACCATTACGATACGCCGAACGATACACGCTTCAACAACGCATTGAAATTATTAAAATTCACTTGAGTGAATCAAATGCAAATCATCTTGAGTGATGAGGCCCATTTCCACCTCGGTGGCTTCGTCAACAAGCAAAATTGTCGCATCTGGGGCTCGGAAAACCCAAGAGTTATTGTTGAAAAGCCTCTCTATCCTCAACATGTGACTGTTTGGTGCATTTTATGGTCCGGCGGAGTCATTGGACCTTACTTTTTCAAAAATGAGGCTGGAGCAACAGTTACCGTGAATGGATTGCGCTATCGAGAGATGATTAATGATTTTTTATGGCAGGAATTGGATGGTATTGATCTGGACAACGTTTACTTTCAACGAGACGGCGCTACTTTCCACACAAGCAATGAAACCATTGATCTTTTATGATTGAATATCAAAATAACACCTCTTATTTGAAAACCCTGTAGTTGGTATAGAAAGAGATGAGCACAATAAAACAAATGTTTGTTTGATACAAACGTTTCATAGAACGACGCCCATCAATTTACATGTATCGTGATTTTATGCACCTAGCGATGATAATCACATGAATTATCTACAACGTCCAAATTCATCCAACCTAGGCGCTAAAACATTGAAAAAGGAATTGTATGCAGGTATGCGTAATGCTGAAAGCAAGGAAGTGCTAATTATTAGTTTTTTTGCGGAATTATCTCACCTTATCTGACCTTGAGGCGATGATTGTGATGATTATAAGATGACGATTTTGCCTAGAACGCCAGAACATCTCGGAATTATTCCACGGAGATCATAAATGAATCACCTTATTGTGAGGCCTTTTATGCATTCATTTTTATTTTTACTTTATTTATTCTCATTTCTTTACGCATATAATACATAATATCAAATAGTATAATCAAGAAATGAAAACCCACTAAGGCACTGCCTGAGTGTGGGTAGTATAAAAACGATTACTATATTTCCAAGTACCCAAAGTATAAAATACATAGTAGAATAAGTGAAAAAGTTTTTTTTTTTTTAAATTTTTTAGTTTTTTTTTTATGTATTATAAAAAGTAAAGAGAAAACATAATGTACTACAGTTTAGAAAGTTATAAGCAAGTAAGTTGTAGAAGGATAGATAAATTTATAGAAAATGCGTTTCAATATCTGCGTCATTCAGCCATAATTTTACCCATTTTACATATTTTATCATTTGAGTTTGTAGTGGTAGAAGGTTAAATGTACGAGGACCAATGAAACTGCTGTGTGTCTGCATTAATTTAGTATTGGTTTGGGGGGTGTAAAATATATTGTTTGTTCTTTTGCTCATTCTGTTTTCATTTATTTTTGTTTTTAAATATATATTTCATAGTTAGTTTCCCCGGCTTTGATAACATAGATACTAAAACGATAAAATCGATGAAAGAATACTTAACTCTCCCCATAACACATATAATAAACCTAAGTCTAGCAAATGGCGAATTTCCCAATAACTATAAAAGAGCAATTATAACCCCCATTTATAAAACAGACTGTCGTAAAGATCCACAAAATTATCGCCCGATTTCACTTCTCTCGAATATATCAAAAATATATGAAAAAATTGTAAAAAAACAAATTTGGACATTCTTAGAAGAAAATAAAATAATTAATTATAACCAATTCGGATTCAAAAAAAATACAAGTACTCACGACGCGATAGCAAAAATAACCAACTATTTATATACGGCCCTAGATTCTGATAAAAAATGTCTCGGCATATTTATAGACCTTAAAAAAGCTTTCGACAGCATATCACATAAAAAATTAATAAGTAAATTAAAATCAGTAGGGATTAGTGGAAAAGTCTTAACATGGATAACTAGTTATTTACATAAAAGACCTCAACAAGTAAAATTACTCAATCAAGTCAGCGATTCAAAATATAGCGATTTTTCAATACCCCAAGGCACGGTTTTGGGACCATTGTTATTTATTATATATGTCAATGATATATTCAATATTTCCAAATATGGAGACATTGTCTCTTACGCTGACGATACAGTCCTACTACTAAAAGCAAATACCTGGTCTGAATTAAATAACATGGCAAATACAGATATTAATGAACTAAAATTATGGTTTGATGAAAACCTGTTGACTTTGAATTCTAAAAAAACTTATTATTTACCATTTTTCATTAAAAAACAAGAAACACCTAAAGAAATAAACATAATTATCCACTCTGTGAAAAATACAGAAAACCACAAATGCAATATGTTATGTACAAACATAGAAAGCAAGACCGATATTAAGTACCTAGGCATAACAATAGACCAGCGTTTAAAATGGTCCCCACATATAAATATTCTGAACAACAGAATAAGGAAACTATCATATATATTTAGACGTTTAAGAGATATTTTAAACGAAAAATTACTTAGAACCACATACTTCGCTTTCTGTCAATCAATTATGCAATACGGCATTATAGGCTGGGGCGGTACATATAAAAATCAAACACAAACAATTTACGTATCACAAAAACTAATAATAAAAACCATATTAAAAAAACCCTACTCATATTCGTCCGAACTTTTATTCAAACAATTTAAGGTCAGAAAATTAAGTGCATTATACTTCTACCATGCAACATTACAAATTTATAAAAACAATATTCAAAATAAAATTGCACCCTTTAAAAATAACAGAAATCTTAGACAAACGTCAATACTTCCTACTCCTAAATGTAAAAAAACAATAGGACAGTTCAACCATGAATATCTGGGAGTTAAATTTTTTAACTCATTACCAGAAAAAATTAGAAACATGAATACAAATATAAATGAATTCAAAAGCCACCTTAAAAAGTATTCCGAACAGTTGAACTGAATCATATCAAATATAAAACAATATAACAACACCCCCATACACACAAGCCCTGCTTATTTATGGGGGTACATCAAACACATATATTATGTATTTAATAACTGTACTTTATTCAATATTGTGTAATATAAATCATGTATCTTTTTTTTACTAATAAAAAAAAAAAAAAAAAAAAAAAAAAAAAAAAAAAAAAAAAAAAAAAAAAAAAAATAGTTCGCAATATAAATAATTTACGAATAGATAATAATATTATGCCGTGAATTCATAACGTTAGCCCGTCGTCCCACGGGTGGGTAAGCACTCCACATAAACCGAATGCTGCAGGACCCCGTGCAGAAAATGAAGTTCTCTAAAGTAAAGTAACGGTCTGCAGCGCAGTTAATTGTGGAACTTTTCTACGCAGGGTCCTAAAGCGTTTCATTTATGTCGATTGCTTACCGACCCGTCGGACGACGGGCTTAGGACTTGACTTACTTTATTCGCAAAATATGTACAAAAATAATTGACCCTACGTAATGATTATTGTATTATTATAATTTTAAAAAAATATTTTTTTGTACATTTACCTAATTAATTACCTTCTCTGTATTCTGATGAAGGAACCATTGGTTCTGAAATATATTGATATTTATTAAAAAACTAGCTGACGTGTACATGCCCTGTCTTCCTCGGGCATCATCGACTTCTCCTGCCATTCACTTCTACGACATTACATTCTCCTTACACCCCTTTGTTAGTTCATCACAAGCGCCACACTTTACCACACATAAGTATTTGTTTCATTTGATCGTGCCATGTCTTCCTTGGGAGTTCCCGATTTCTTCAACCATTACTTCCATCTTCTCCTTACACCACTTTGTTCGTTCATTACTTACGTCTCATTTTACCACAAATAATTATTTGATTCGTGTCTTCTTCGGATGACTCTTTCTACCGTTCACTACTGTATAGATACCATATTGTTACTGTTAAAAGAAACTACATTATATTGAATTTAATTCGACTCTGAATCTCATTCCAGTGGTGAGATAATGTGTTGTGTTTTTCACGGGCGTCCCCGACTTATTCTACCATTCAAAACACTCTCTAAACACTCCCGATATTAATAAGAACAAATTTTGAAATTTTCATCGAAATCGGTCCAATAATTTTTGAGTCTAAAGGAGACAAACAAACATTAATTTTTATATATATCGAAATGTACCTAGTGGGTAAAACAATTTTTTTTCCATCTCCGTGATAAATATTTAAGTTATTTTATTATGTCCTGTTTCGCTTTCTTCTTTAGCCAACGTTTCGGACAGGGTTACAGTATCCATCATCAGGGCAGATGGATGATAACTGCAACGCTATCCGAAATGTTGGCTAAAGAAAGAGGAAGCGCAACACGGTATACTAATACAAAAATGAATCCTAATAGTACGTGAAAATCTTAAATCATAATGTTTAATTTATTACCATTTAAATAGTTATTTATTTGAAAAATGGGCGCTGCCTGGTCTAGATGTATGTTTTAATTTACCCAGTGAAGTCCATATTTTTACCAAACAAAAACATGTTAGATGGTCCTTACAAAATGGCCTTATAGTCCTAGAAAAGTAAATTGGATAAAACTATCAAAGTTCTGTTTAATCTTTGAGGATGGTAGTAGGTACATTGTTCAAACAAAACCTTCCCAAGCCCGAGACAGCGCCTCTAGCGGAAGGATAAACAAATAATCTTTCTTACAACCTCGCCCGGAGCAAGACCAACATTCAGGATTGAATCGTTGATTCAAATAACATTACCTTATTTATGTTTAGTAATTAAATTTGAATAGCCACGTATTCCGATCCTCTATTTACAAGAGCTTCCTATTTTATTTCACTTTCCCCTCTCATTTCATTAAATTCCCTGATATTGGGATGTTGTGGTCCCATTGGGATTCTTGTGTACTTTCTAGTTCTTCCTACACAAACCATCCAATATAAGGGGGTGTAATAAAACACTTATGCGCAAGGTAATTTTATGGAATCGTAGGTATAACAATTTTTTGTTGTTGTTGTTTCAATGTATATTTTATATTGAAGCCCCATAAAACTGCGCAATCAGTTTGACCGTAAGAAATCTCTCATTTTAAATAATATTATGTGAACAATAATGATCATGTTCATTTTAAGGTACGACACCCTAAATTGGAAATGAAAAAATTCTAAATAGAATGCTAATAAATAAATAGTAGAAGGATTACAACGAAATCCCAACAGTAAAGTCTTCTATTTAAAAAAAAAATGCGGAGAAAAAATTCTTTTTTTAATAACTTTTTGTATTTGTTTATTAATTGTGTTTTTTACAATAAATATACAATGTTTACAAGTCATACTGTTTTAATTTATACTACACTTCCATTAAAAACATTTGCTTGTGGATGGAAGAGGAGTGTACAT
Organism: Hesperophylax magnus; assembly: GCA_026573805.1. Classification (NCBI taxonomy): domain Eukaryota; kingdom Metazoa; phylum Arthropoda; class Insecta; order Trichoptera; family Limnephilidae; genus Hesperophylax; species Hesperophylax magnus. Next base: position 10,368,649 of record JAIUSX010000047.1, on the reverse strand, counting down.
TTGCGAAAAAATAATATAACTAGGTTACAAAGTAAAAAAAATTACAAAATTAAAATCCATACAAATTATTGTATTTGGAAGGAAGAAAAAATATATATTATGTGAGATTTTCAAGTGAAACTAGGGGAATCAGTTTTTTTGCTTGAACTTTTAAGCTTGAACCTTTATATATTTTTATATATAATCGTCATTTCGGTCGATGCATTTTTCTGTGCTGTGGTAATTTTTGTGTACCCATGTTATACCGACTTGCCGCCATGTCACCATGATAGTCTCAACTGTCTGTAAGTGACTTTAAAAATGTCAGTGGTTACTTAAAAAATATTTAATAAGTACCTGCGTAAAATACAGTTTCCATTTTTCACGGGGTCTTGAGAGTCTTGGTCAATGTTATATGGCTTTATTATAGTGTGCTAGATAAAGTATTGAACGTTCTGCTACTCCGTAAGGGCAATAAATATTCTGCTATTCCTGTCTACATTTATCATCTCGACCCCCGCTTGGGGTTTGAGCGAGTGCATATTATGCAGGGTTATGATTTGGTAGATTATTAATGCAGATCACAAGGGAAGAAAATGCGAATAAAATCTTTGTATAAGTGAGTTTATAGCAAACCAGTTTAGGAAACAGTTTTCCCCAAGGAAATTGAATTAATTACTTTAGTCGGACAATGTCAAGAGTCGGAATAACGGAATGTGTGAGGCGATGTGTGATTGTGAATGAAGCAATGAGTGTGTGCTAAGACATTTATATACAAATTAGAAAATAAAATGCTACCAGATTATATGTTAAAAAGTGTTAGCATTAATAGTACAGTCCATGACTATTCTACAAGAAGCTGCAACGATTTTAGGCTTCCTATCCTCAGCGTTAATTGGCGTGATGGCTAGTTAGTCGCTTTCGGAAACAGCCATGCCTTCTTCACTCTTTAAGGTAGTAAATCTACCAGATAATAAATGGCGTAGAAAAAATATTGGATCTTTCTTAAGGCGAAGCTTAATGCCAAATCACTATTTTGATTAATCTTTATAACGAATTGGTGAACATTATGAATACCAAAAAATATGCTTTAGATAAATTGAAGGTTTTCCTATCGCTTCGCTTGAGTAGAATACAAATAAAAAAATATAAATGTAAACTACTACAAAAAAATATTTTTTCAATAGAAATGTATGAAGGCATAAAGGAAACAACTTTTAAAAATACATTATTATAGCTAAGATTATCTATGACAGTTTCACTTGATTAACTTTTTTGCTTTCTTATAAAATTATTTAGAAAATAAATAAAAAACAGTTTTTTGCTTAAAATCGAACGTTTCTAGACTTCGTTTGTCAAGCGATTTTAATGCTTTTACCTACAATATAAGGTATACCAAGAATATACACAATTTTGGCTTGTAGCTTCCTCTTAACTTGAGCTCTGGTGTCATTTGCAAAATATTTTGTCTTTCGATAGGTCAGTCTTTCTTTTTGATAGGTCAGCCTAAATTATTATTAATATTATTTAAAAAAGGCAGGGAAATTAATTAATGGAGAAATTTGAGTAGGATAAAGCTGATGGGAACATGAAGTGCCTCTTTAGTTAAGCCTTAATAGTTGCATATGTGAGAGTAAGCATATATCGTAAGATAGATCGTGTTAAAAACGATAATTTCAATGTAGAGAAAAAATTGAATGTTGTAAAGCAGTGGGTGGGAATTTCAAGGGTTTTATCGTCTCAAGAGAGAGAGTGTTTGGAGAAATTGTGAAGAAATCATAATAATATCTGATATGAAGTGTTCTATGGAGGAGGAGGACTTGATATAATTTGTGAAAATTTAAAAAAAATGTATTTCCTTCACGAAAATGATTTTCAACATCAATGCTATTATTTATCAACTAAATGCAGTCAGTGTCAGTGCCAGAGCCAAGTGGTTTTGCAACGGAAAACAATATTATAATGCCAACTTACAAATAAGCTCATCAGGAAGCCCATAATCTCATATTAAACTAATAATATTCTAGCGCTTTTAGTTCAAGCTTTATCGTTGCGCCTGAACTCTTTCATAAATCAATCACCACAATGGAATCCAAAAATTGATTTATTGAAAGCAACTTTTAAGGAAAATTTGATCAAAATTAGATTTTTTATGTGTGATTTCACACACGTATACTAATGGCAATGTACGTAATAGTAGATAACAATAATAGGATACAGGCTTCTCGGCTTCGTAATTAGAAACTCATATCCGTTTCGTAACACAAAAACACTGACGTTATTATATAACACACTAGTCCTAAGTGTACTTGAATCAAACTCGATCATCTGGGCTCCACATGAATTAACATACACTTTACGCATTGAAAGAGTCCATAAAAAATTTTTAAGGTTTTTATTCTCGCGGCTCTATGGATGTTACCCTTGGCTTTACCCATCGATTTATATATTAGGCATGACCAATTACCACTCCCTAGAGACACGTAGAGGTATTGCTTTGCTTAAATATTTTTTCCAACTAATAAACGGTCACTTTTCTAATAATGAGATACTGGCCCAATTAAATTTTTTTGTACCAGAGTCTCACTCTCGAGGACGTCATCACAATCTTCTATATAGTAGAGCAAGCCGCACTAATTTATTAATGAACTCACCTGTGGGGAGAGCTACGTGCTTTTTGAATGCGGTAGATAAAAAATTAGATTTATTTTTTGTGTCCTATAGCGCATTTGCAAGATTTTTGGCATTGCATATACACTGCATAAATGGTACAATTATAACGTCTTAGGCTTTATTACCTGTAATTGTTATAAATAAATGTACAAATTATATATATAAATAAATAAATAAATAACGTAGTGGTAGATAACTCAGGGTCGCCCTGGATAAAGACCAACATTTAGAATCGAAACCTTGCTTAAAAGTGTTAAGTGACCAGATCTGAGTAGACGGGCTCTTATCGACCTTTTTCCACACGCCTCACCCTTCCACCTCTTCAGCGACAAAACATGCCCCAGGGAATTCCATAGTTCCACTTGCTCCGTGCAGTTAGAACTCTTGTGTGGTATATTATGATGTAGAAATTATATTACACTTAAGTACAAAAGTAATCCATTAATCCCACCTAACACTATGACATCCCTTGTCCAAAGCCAATTTTCATAATTAGATTCAAAAAAATTCAAAACCGTACCCGACACAAGAAAATTGAAAAGTTAAAATGTTTGCGTAAAATTAGACAATGATTGGCTCCTTGATGTAGGGATTGTCAAAAGTGAACATTTTGTTGACTAGTTGATAGTAATTTTTTTTTTTTTATTTTTATTTTTTAAATTCATTATTTATTTATTTATATATATAAATTACAAACAATACAAAACAAAATGAACCTTTGTCTATCCAACTGGGAAGGATTCCCGTTTCAGGAGAGCCAAATTGTGTATTTAGTAGGTACATAATATTCTTACAATGGAATGGCGATGCTGTCAAAACAAATTTTGAAAACATTGTTGATTGCATTCGAAGTGACAGGATGGTTTCTTTATCCTTGAAAGAATCGCAAAGATGTAATTTATTGCCAGGGTCAATTTGGATAACATTAGTAATTGCATTCAGAACAGATGAATGGTTTCTTTCGGGACATCACAATTCTGAGATTCAGGGCATTTTGGAGAACATTTACAATAGTACAGTTAGAATTTCCACATTTATAAGACATATAAATCCTATAATTTAATTTAACAACCACATTTACATATACATACTTAAAAATATATTTCATTATTATTATTGTCACTAATCCTAAAACAATATCAATTCTCTTCATGTAACATAGTATACTTTCTAAATTTATTTTTATGAATAATATTATTTTACGTTAACCTCACGCAGAAGGACCTGAAAAAAATAATTTCCTTCAAGACATATTTCATCTTTTGGGATGCTGTGTGGAATATCTTTATTAAGGAAATGAACGATAGGAAGTTCTGGGAAGGTAATAGATATGAGGGGTGGGTAGAAATCTAGGGATCAGTGTGTCGGTTTATTCAATAAATGGTTCCCGGGGCGGTGGTACCCAAACCCGCCTCCCAAATTGAATAAAAATATGAACTGAGTTTGTCAATTTGACTGTCCTAAAACTGGAATCCTTTCTAGTTGGACCGTCAAAGTTCTCTCGTACCTGTGAATAAATTCTGTATTGAATCCTTTCTTGTAATTCGTGGCTCGGTTCGCGTTTTAGTTCGTAAATGTATACGTACCATTAGATCCCTAGCTCTACAGCTGGTGAGATAAATAAAATTTCCACCGTCCCTTGACTTCTGAACTAAGACCTCTGGAAAGTGTCCAAAGTTGAAACTCGTGTAGGTTTCTACTCGTGACTCATTCGCAATAAACTGCAATGCAATGCAGTACCTACATTACTATTATTAACTTCAGTTGGCAGCCCTAAGCTTCCAGTTTCCACGAGGCAAACGCTCCAGATCTCTGGAGGATAGTTTGTGGAAGTAATAAATCTTCCCCGGTTCCACTAGCGGATTAGCCGTATATTACAATCGCCTGCTGATGTACGGCTACAGTTGGATGCTATTCACTGTTCGGCCAGTGGAACTGCCGCATTGTTTGAAATGTGGAATATTCAGATGATGCGGAAAATGCCTTCCCATCCGTTTTGCAAGATCTACGAAGTTTTTCGATATTAATATAAGGACGGTTTTATTGTGGTTATTGAACTTGAACTTTATTGTCGTTATTGAACATTATTATTATTAACATACATTATTTTATACATTAAAATTATTTTTAACCCAAAACCGGACAATCCGTTTGTCTGAGCTGCAAAAACCCTCACGGTGATCTCTAACGTTATGGCATATATTATATAGGTCAACGCAAATATTTTTTAGCTCACAACGTTTTATCGTAACATGAGCTACGATAGCGCAATCCATTCACGGTAACTGTTGCTCCAGCCTCATTTTCGAATTCAAAATAACACCTCTTATTGGAAAACCCTGTATTTGTGCACTCCGATAGTATCGAAAGTTTCAAAAATGTTTTTCGAACTGGTTTGGAATACCCGCTTGCATCATCTCTTACCCCGCAAATGCCAAGAGATACTGGGTGCATAGGTTCCACGATTTAATTCGACAATAAACTATTTTTTGATCCATCTAGTACACCACTGCATAAAATCATCATCTCAAATCTTTTAAATGATTGATTGAACTTTTTCAGTCAATTCGAAAATGACATGCACAACCATTTAAATCAGGTACGAAACCGAATGGTAGAAATCTAGTTGTAGTAGGTATACATTTCAGTCGTTAAATGTAAAAACCGCATAAGAGTTCCAGCTACCCGGAGTCTGTGGATCCACGGCATCCCCAATCGGGATAGGTGGTGAGGTGAGGAAGAAGGTTCAGAAGTACCGGTCTATTCACATCTGTTTACTGAACACGACCATTTCAAGCAATATTTCATTCTGAATGGTTGTCTTTCACCGGGGAGGTACTGAGAAGCTTTTTATTTATTATTTTTTATTTTTAACAATGGGTTATTTAAAATCATGTGCGCTACCCGACTCACTAGACAATATCTGTTCTGAGCCGGGTAAAAGCCGGGTGCTTTGGATGAGGCTGTATATCATTTCCGTTCTCCTCCCCCCGCCACGGCTCGAAGGTTTAACAGTTTTCCGATTCTTTTTACCCTTTTCGCTTGCGTTTATATATTCACACATTTCCGGTAACCGATGCGAATGTCCGGAATGTTGTTCCGGGTTATGGTTTCAAGCCCCGACCCATTAAATTCTGCTTTGTGCGTAATAAATATATATACGAGCACAGCAAATTTTCTTTGTGTACATGATTGATCTCTCAAAGTAAGGATTATCTCTTGTTATATAGTATAACACGCTCTTATGTCCTTTTAAAAGTGGATAAAACAAAAATTCTTGTTTCTACAGACTATGCAATAATTTCCTATAATAACATTGTATCAAAAGCTGACATATTCAATTTCGAGCTGAGTAAATATAAAAATCCATATAATAGTGTTTTTCTGAAACTTACCCGGACTCATAAGTTGTTCTATCAATTTTTTTTATTAATGTGAGATCTATGATTTAAATGGTGTTAGAAAGTAGCAACAACATACTTTGTATTTGCATTAAAAAGTTTTCACACTTGCAATGATTGCACTTGCAAAATAATTGCAATAAATTCCAAAAAAGTCTTCGGCTGCCTTTGCTTCCATGTTTGTGAAAGATTTGTGATTTTGATATGATACATTTGTGTAGTTAAGTATATTTTTAGTTTCATATAAAAAGGTTAATACACGGTATATTTTTACAGTTTACAAGAAGAAAACAATCGCTAAGCGTCAAATTAACTGTAAACAAACTTCAATTTTTCAAATCAAAATTTTACTATTATACTAGCTGTACTCGCCACGCGTTGCTGTAGAAACAATAACGGGTGTTACTTTTACATCCGACAGATGGCGCTGTTTTTCACAAAAAAACATGTTTTTACCTGTTACAGGTGACATCTATGTACTATATGTATATATATATATATATAAACTTACGCGTATTCGAATGCAACATTGTGTCAAAAATTCAAAGCAATCGGTGAAGAAATTTCAAAGATTTAAGATTTTGAACAAACGAACATTTACATTTTTACTTATAAAGATAATTAAAATCTGAAAGAATCTTTCATCTGCTTTCGAAAATAGTATTTAATTTTGGGACACGTTTACAAACAAAAAATCTATTCGAAAATTAATGTGAACCGGGAATATTTCTAAATAAATCATAAATCTGGCAGATCGTTAGTAAGTTGATGACAAAGTCTGCTGGGGTTAATTAATAAATTAAACGCAATAGAAAATTACACTAGACATGGTGGCCTGTTGTGGACAAAGCTTGAAACAATGTGAGTAATTAAGTAGTTTGTAAAATTATAATGTATTGGGGATCACACCGCGATGCGGTTCTGAAGGTTTTCGCGTAAGTTAGCTGAAATTTAAATGATGATCATGAAAATTACCATTATTTTCTGGTGATGTTTTCTGTTGCGTATATTTTGATAATTCATTTTGTTTAAAATGTTTAATATCGTTCCGTTTGTTGTGTCCGGAATTGTGACACTTTTCACGGGATAATATTAATCTTCTTCCATTTTTGGTACCGTAAAAATATTATGAGGCTGCGACCATGACACAGCATTATAATTATTATTATGCTAAACATGATTTGACTTTTTGAATCGTTTTTCCACAAAAGTATATTGAGATATATTTATATCAACAGAAAATGATTTTGGCTTTCAATATCCATCTTTTAGTGTGAAAGAAAGTTTCGTCAAAGAAAAATTAGTATTCCGACAAATTGTGGAAATCTGAAGAGTCAAGCTATGATCAAATTTTGCCTACTTATAAACGGATATAAGTAAAAAAGCTGATTTTGAGTTTGTGATGCAATTTCGTTATGAATTGTGCTCTGCTCCCGTTTCAATAGTCAGTTTGGCAGTCAAGTCAATAAACTGACTTTTGCAGAGATTTTTCCAAATTTCATAAATAAAGGAATCATGTGATCTAAAATGGCATACTTGGGACTCTTATATTTCAGTAAAAATACAAAATAAACACTGTTTCAACTCATTTCAAGAAATTTTGGTTCTTATCGATTTTTTTTTCTCTCATGATAGGCACACTGGCACAGGTTTTTAGCCTTTAGACCATGGGTGGCCAACCCGCGGCCCGCGGGTGTCTACCTGTGGCCCGCGGAGCATATGCACACATTTTTTCTTTTAATCTATATAAAACCAATAAAAGAACATTCCAACGTGCGCAGTTCGTATCATATCTCATGGAAGTATTTCAGTATATTGATTCAACTATCGTGACAATTTATTCTATGGTATATTCGTGTTAAAAACTATTACTAGGCGTGTCGACGACATTGCAAAACATATTGAAGATAATTTGAAAAATCGAGCATCCAAGTTCATATTTTATACTCTAGCATTGGATGAAAGCACAGACCTTTTATCAGGGTTGTTGATGTCCATTTTAACAAAATAAAAGAATTAGCGGCAATGTATCCATTTAAAGACACTACTTGCGCACGAGATTTGTTATGAGCTGTTACATCGACATTGAATCGCTTTTCGTTATATCTCAACAACCTATCCTGGAATTATTGGGAGACACGAAGGTTTAGTAAAATTGATTGAAAATGAGGCCTGCAAAGTTGGTAATACTTCGATGCTAAATTTTCATTGCATTATTCATCAGGAGAGTTTATGTACCAAGTCCCTTAAAATGGACCATGTCATGAAGGTGGCGGCGGATAAATACGCTTCGTTGATATCCGAATTGAACCTGGAATTTGAAAACCGATTTCAAGATTTTAGAAAGCATTGTGTGCTTTTTGCTGCATTTATTTATTTTGAAAAAATACATTACATTACATGAAAGGAAGCTTTTGACTGTCCAACTAGGAAGGTTTCCCGTTTTAGGACAGTCAAATTATCATACATGTACACAATTACAAAACAGTAATATTACAAAATACATAATAGTAACACAATTACATGATAGTAACACTATCTTGTTGATTAATATGATAAGCAAATTGAGTAGGTAAACACCAATGGCGAATATAAGAAAAATAATCAATTGGGTAATATTTAAAATTTGTTAGAAAATAAGTATGTAAAAGCGAAGATACGACTAGGCGTTCGTTATAAATAATTATCAGATTACATTTTTTAGTAATATTTCGGAATCAGTCCTGCCTAGATCTAGTAACCATTTTGTTATTTTTGGACCAAAGCATGACAATTCACACAGATTCAGCTGTGAGGGGATTTTGATATATATTTTAGGACCGAGATTCTCCGCCATTCTCTGTAGACGTGAATTTATTGCCACGAATTTTACAAATGGAACATTGTGAAATGTGTTGTGATGCACAGATAAAGGAGAAGTTCAATTAAGTTGGTTTGGAAGAGTTTTACAAATCATATTTGGACAAGGAGAAATATCCTGCATTTTACAAACATGCTCTATCGATGATTTCACTATTTGGAAACACTTATGAAGCTTATCAAATCTCATAAATGAGAACACTAATCACTGATGAACGATTTGAAAAGTGTTTGCATGCAGCAACTACACCAATCGTTATCAACTTTGATGCAATTAGTTCTGACAAACAAAATCAGACGTCTCACTAAAATTTATTATATTTTGTTTATTTTTTATTATTATTTTTTTTTTGCCTGACTCTAATCTAATGAATATGTTTGATTCTCATTTTTGTTATATCTTCTAAAAAAACAATATATTTCTTGTTTGCTTTGAATAATAAAAGAAATTTTTGTTGTACGGCCTGGTAGGAAATCTCATTTCTAAAAATTGGACCGGCTTCCGGGCGACCGGAAAAAATAAAATGTATCAACCAATCATCCGTTTATAGGATAGGCATAATTATTATTTACGTAAGAACGAATCGTTTTTACGACTCGTTCTTTTACTCCCTATTTGGTTTTACTCCCAGCCGGGCTTTTAAATGAATTTTAAGAACAGAATATACCTACTGAGCTATCGAAAATTATACAATTTTTAACGAACTAATAAACTGGATATGAAACTATATTAGTAAAACATGTAAAAGTAACATAAAATAATATATAAACTAGAACAATAATACACATAAGAGAAGAACCACCAAAACTACATTACCATCGCTACTATAATTTGTAGGATTCAACAAAGTGCTGATATAGATTACGCTTAATTCTATAAATGGAGTCGATAAATATATCAATAATACCACCAAACTTATTTCCCTTTTGGTTAGTGAGTGTTTCTGATTACCACATACCTTACGTAAAATAAGACGTTTATTATATACCAATAAAATAATACAACATCTGAACCTATAGTAAAACATTTAATTTTGTTATATTTCCTCCTCGCAAAGAATTTCTCTTCCTGATCAACCCGCCCTTTTAGACCGAAGATTTGCCACTTAATATTTCATCTAATTTCCCTTATTCAAAATATTCTGCGAAAACACTAAAACAAATTTAACCCGAGAAATGTAAATGCAAAACAAACCTTTGGAATAATTTAAAGGTTGGGCGCCGGAAAGCCAGGGGGTAAGAAGGGGGCTGGTTAATATTATAGTGTTTAATGTACAAGGATACATTATCATATTATTACCGCCGACAGAGTTGTCGGTATGCGTGTGATTTGTTTACTATATTTATATGACACGCACGTGAACATGTACTTACAAATGTAACATGAATCTTAAGTATGAAATAGAATAATATGTAACATTTTAAATACACGGTGTCCGGAAACTCGTAATGCAAACCGAAAACTGATGAATCTACATCACATTGTTTTCGGGAAAGAATGAATGCAAATCTTGGAAGCGAAAATTAACCCACTTATTGATCGTGCTGAAACTCGTCAGACAGACTCGTTGTCGATGCATCAACCTTTGGGGGAAAACACGTTCACACACGCGGACATACACGCATGTCTCTAAAATCGGATGACATTGTAACAGTTAATATACGAAATGAATTTCGGTCCTCACCGATCGGCATTTGGCGACGTTGGTAGAGTTATCGACTCCAGTTTCTGGGTAGGAAGGTTCAATACTCAGTAAAACCATTTTATATTTCTGTTTTAAAAGAAATTTTGAAATATTCAAACTCGATTTATTCGAAAAAAAAAACTACAAAATCGACTCCAGATGTGATGTAGATTCACCAATTTCCCCCTTGTACTACTAGAAACCGTGTATATACAATATTGAAAATTATTTAGTGTTAAAATGAGAGGTAGGTAACTTAGTTCTAGAACAGTTCTAACTCTAACACTCGGTTCTTCTCTTAATGTGGTTTATTGTGTTGACACACCGCTTTATAGATTGTTATTATGACGGACCAATAATGTCCAACTTGGATGATAATCTGGAATAGAAAGAGGCTGAGTACTCTATTATGAAGGCTCATCTATTGTCGTATCACCCTACGTTTAACCCCACAATATTTATCTTTCTTTTTTGTTTCTTTATATTATTAATTACGGCTAGTTTTCTTTGGCTGTATCATTTTTTAGTGTTCAATGTTGCTTCACCAAACGAAATGAGAAAATATGTTGAGTAAAATGTGGAATCGTGAATATTTCAGAGCTGGGTTATTAATGGTAAAATAGAGAAACAAAATTGTTTCTTTGCAGTTATTCCGCTTAAAAAGCTTAAATAAAAGTTCGAATATTAAATTACCTAGAATACTCGCTTTTACTAATTACCCGCCACTAATTTATTAAAACCGTATATTACCACAATGTGAAAACTATCCCCTGAACCATAAAAGTTACATTCTCCTACATTTGAAATATCTTGGTATTGCCATTTAAAATATTTTAAACGATTGCAGCGCCATTCTTTTTGGAACATTTTTTTATTGCACTTAAACTCTTATTTTTAGTAGAAAAAGTTTTTTTAAAGTTGATTTCTCAGAATTATATTTTTTTATAGAACCCTGTTATTGTAGTCCCGCGGTTTTTTTCTTTAACATATCGAAAGATTTTTAAATTTATTACATTAGATGGGACCTACGGATCAAAGGTAATATCGAAAAAACTGACAACCCTTGTACATTTCTTCAAAAATCTGAGAAATATGTTAAATAAAAAGGATATGAAAAAAGTCTACTACGCATTGTATCATTGTCGATTCGAATATGGAATAATAGAATGGGGATCTGCTGTTTAAGTAGATACGTAAGTAATACAGAATAATCTACTAGACCGCGTATCCACCAGAACCTCCTAGACCACAAGGCCAGAACACTGAAACAAAACCACATTCGGACAAAGAAACTACACTTATTTTGTAATGAAACGGCACAAAATCCTTCGCCCGGATATAAAACGAAGAGAAAAGTTTACTGAGTACAAATCAAGAATAAAAATCTGGTTGAAAGAGAACAATAAAAAAACACTAAAAACGACAGGAATAGCCTCTGCACAGGACACCCTAGTGAGGAGGACTAAGACGTACCATTACTATACTTAAATTCACCACAATATTTCGTTAGTAAAATGTTTTATATAGTCGCTAAAATAAAAAGAAAACAATGTTCCGATTTTACCCCAAAATTAGAAACCACTTAAGAGGAAGCTACAAGCAAAAAATGTTTATATTCTTGGTATACCTTATATTGTAGGTAATAGGCATTAAAATCGCTTGACAAACGGAGTCTAGAAACGTTCGATTTCAAGCACAAAACTGGTTTTTATTTATTTTGTAAATAATTTTATAAGAAAGCAAAAAGTTAATCAAGTGAAACTGTCACAGATAATCTTAGCTATAATACTGTATTTTTTTAAAGTTTTTTCCTTTACGCGTTCATACATTTATATTGAAAAGATATTTTTTTTAGTAGTTACAGTAATTTTTTTAATTTTATTTGTATTCTACTTAAGTAATTGTAAGCGAAACGGTAGAAAAACCTTCAATTTATCTGAAGCATATTTTTTGGTATTCATAATGTAAACCAATTCGTTATAAAGATTAATCAAAATAGTGATTTCACATTAAGCTTCGCCTTAACCACTGCATCTCAGAACAAGCTTTTTGGTTGTAGCCTTTTCATAGTAGCCCCACATTTGTCTATCGACAGACGAACACCCAATCGGAATTATTGTTTTCTATGTAGTACTACGAGGGTGGTCTGAAAAGTTTCCTACCTAACAATGATACAAGATTTTTTATTTATTTTTCTACATAGTCTCCTTGTAACTCTACACTCTTCCCCTAGCGATGCTCCCATCTCTCTAACCCATCCAAATAGTACTCGGCGGTTTTCTCTACAAAATAATTATTCACAAAGGTGATTGCCTCCTCATTTGACGAAAATCTCTGTCCTCCGAGCGCAGTTTTTAGATTAGGAAACAAAAAGAAGGGGGCTAGATCTGGTGAGTAAGGCGGATGGTCAAGCAGTTCAAACCGTAATGCGTGGATTTTTGCCATGGCAACCGCTGAGGTGTGAGACAGCGCGTTGTCTTGGTGAAACAGGATTTTCTTTTTCTGCAAATGTGGCCGTTTTTGGGCAATTTCTGCCTTCAGTTTGTCAAGTAACGTTGCGTAGTATGCTCCTGTTATAGTTTTTCCTTTTTGCAGATAATCAATTAAGATAACTCCTTGACTATCCCAAAAAACAGTCGCCATCACTTTTCCAGCCGAGTAAATAGATTTAGCTTTTTTTTGGAGCCGGTTCCCCCTTTGCAGTCCACTGTTTTGACTTATTTTTGTTTCGGGCGTATAATGGTTTATCCAAGTTTCATCTACAGTAATTAATCGGCGCCAAAACTAAGATTTATTCCACCTAAACTGCGCCAACAGAGCGTTTGAAATGTTCATTCGACACGTTTTTGGTCTAACGTGAGCAAACGCGGCATCCAATGTGCGGACAGCTTTCTCACAGACACGTTTTTTGGACATTTTCATAACCTCTGCTATCTCTTTCATTTTAATTCGGTGGTCGTCTAACACTATTTGGTGAAGTTTAGCAATGTTATCGTCAGTTGTTGCAGTTTTTGGACGTCCCGAACGTTAATCGTCTCCCAAGCTCCCACGGCCACGTTTAAATTCAGCTGCCCAAAATTTCACTGTGGTAAATGATGGTGCAGAGTCCCCATACGCAGAGTCCAACTCATCTTTGATTTGTGTAGGCGTATTGCCTTTCAAAAACAAAAATTTAATAACAGCTTGGTACTCAATTTTTCCATTTTCACAAAAACACACACATCGACTCACTCAAACGACTGTCATCTAAAAACTGCGCTTCCAAAATGGCCGAAACTTTGGTGAGTAACTGTCAAAAGATGCACAACTATATTCACTAGCTTTTATTGACGAGTACCGCCATCTTTGCGTTGAGGTCGAAAACTTTTCAGACCACCCTCGTACGTGTATTGCTCTTAGCATTAATAGCCTGTCAATATACACCCGCATCTCGTATTCGAACAAGAGAACATCCCCTCATGTTCGCCTATAAAGTTAAGTGTCTTGAAAGGCAATAAAGGCAAAATAAAGACATGCCGCATTGCAGGGTGTCTGATATGTCCATGGTACATCTACAACTGTAGCAAGTACCTACCTTTGTAATGTACGTATGTCCGTATACATACACCAGAAATGTACCACTTTTGTAATATGTATAGGTATAGTCCGTATATTGAATAAATATACTTGCTTTTGTAATATACATAACAAATATACGTCATTTGTAATATAAAATCTGTATACACAATACCTTGCTACCTGAAAACACCAAGCGCCTGATAATAATGTTGTTATGTCTGGAAACGCAGTGTCTAGAGTGGTATTACTTTGTTGTTGAAATGTTTGTGAACAAAAACAACGATGAAAATATGTATTACGTTTCCAGGTTGAATATGGGCACTTTCAGTTTCGCCGTGTTGAGCTACCGTCGACCACCTACCCATCCCGCTATTAGAGCTTCTAGTGTAATAATAACTCCAGTAAATAAATATACAGGTATCCGGGGGTAAAATACCCTAACTTCTGGAAGTGATTCTACGTGATTGTAGAAGTAAAAAAGAAAAAAAAATTTTTTTTCGAAAATCTGTGTTTTTTTCTCATAGAGAAATGTTTTTCCATAGAAGAATATTTATTTTCCCATATAAACAAATCAACTTTTCTACCTAAAAACTAAACTAAAATATTGAAATTTCGAAAAAGTTATTTATCTTTTTTACTTCTAAAATCATGTAGGATCAACCCCCGAAGTAATCGCACTTTACCCCCGGATACCCTGTATATACGCAAGATAGTCCGTCATATCAGTGTATTGGCCTTTTAAGCAGGCGGTATTGATTGGTAGTACCTACGGAAATTTGGCTAAGTAGGATACATTTTCGAAAGCTTTTCCAACATTCGACAACTTAACAATTATTGAAAAATTGCGTAATTTGAAACTCTGTTTGCATTGTACCAGTGCGGGTGTTAGATTTTGTTTATTCTATGTGGGTATTATGACGTAATAGCCCCTGTTTTATGTTTCTCTGTGTGACTTCATTGTCTTGGACTTGAATGTTGACCTTCAAGTTCATGGGAAATACACGTGATTGTTGTCTCGTTTCCCATACATTTTGCTTCATTGTTTGTAATTAAATATACTTATTCCAGTTTTACTAATCATCTACGGCCGTGGTTAGAATTTTTGAGTAAATTATTTTTTTTATATTCCCTTACATATCATGGAAAAAATGCTTGCCAAAAAGAAGAAAAAACCTAAAAATATCAAGATAAAGTTTCTTTTAATATTTCACATATCTCAAAAAATATGACTTCTTGTTTTATTTTTTTACAGAAAAATGTATATGTTACGAAGCATGAAAATGAAGCTGTAATTCTAAAATAATTATTTGAGACCGATGAGCAACTTGTAAAATGCTTGAGGTCGCCGTTCCAAGAGTCCTGAACATAACAATAGTAAAATTAAAGTCGTTGTAACATAATATAATGTTATAAGGCGTATATAACATAAAGTTGTTTTTCATTTACGAGACACTTTTGTCGGAGGTTTTTAAAATTTTATTTTCCTGTACAATATGAAATATATAAATTACTGCATGCCAGAAAATAATAATTCATATCTGTCAGTTTGGTGGAGATCCGGACCGCCTTAAAAATATTATTTTAAACGGAAAACACGGCCATAAAAAATATAAATCTTGGTCTGCCGATTTTTTTCCTCGTGGGACGAACGTCACTCTGAATTTATCTAGGAAGACGGCAGCGCTTGGATTAAAATAACATATTGTTTTGTGTTTTATAGGCTAGATAGATGGGGTTACTAATATGCAGAAGGTTCTTCGGTAAAATTATACTGAAAAAAATGTTGAACATAAATTGGAAATGGTAATCAAAAGTTCAATACACAATTTTGTGGTTGTAAGTTTGACTGAAAACTAAATGACGCGGGTAAAACTAAATATCACACAGTGAGAACGTTAATCACGGAATTAAGTAATATTAATAGTGAGTTAATGATGAATGTAAGTAAGTCTAAAGTAATGGTGTTTGAAAGAAAGAGTACGAAAACAGTGTGCAATATAGTTGTGAATGAGGAATACTTACGGAGCAGATGGATGAGTTTGTGTATTTAGGAAGTATGTTAACGAGAGATGGGAAGGCTGACAGAGATATTGAAAGAAGGGTAAATGCAGGTTACTCCGTTAATGGAGGACTAAACGCAGTTGGCGCTAGCAAAAAATTGTTCAAAGAAGCGAAGTTAGCAGTCCACAATGGAGTGCTTTTACCTATCCCGATGTATTGAAGTGAGGCATGGAACTGGCAAAGAAAGGATGAAAGTAGATGAATGAATGCTGTTCAAATGAGATCCCTGAGGTATATGTGTGGTAAAACCATGTTTGATCGTGTGAGGAATGTGGAGATCCGCAAAGAATGCAAGGCTGATGTAAGCGTAATGAGTAAGATTAAGAAAGGGACGCTTCGATGGTTTGGGCATGTACAGCAATGAGCGAAGATAGGAGTGTAAGGAGGATATATGATGCAAATGAGAATGGTAGCAGAAGTCGTGGACGCACGAAGAAGACATGGCACGATTAAGTTATTCAGATACTCAAGTCGAGCCATGTCAAGAGTCAGAATAATATGTATGAGACGGTGTATGAATATGTATGAGGAAAGAAGTGTGTGCCAAGACCGAGTTGTTTGGCGGTCCGTCCTCTCTGCCTACCCCTGCGGGGAAACGGCGTGATGGTTAGTTAGTTTATTTTATCTAAGATTTCGTAACATATTGAATGATGTGAAAAATTCGCCTTTTACAGCCGAAATCAAAAGCATGGTAGGTACTACAGTAATTTTTGAGATTAATTTTATTAGCGTAAAATATGTCTCTTAAAGTCTATCGGGTAGGTCTTGTAACACCCTTTACAATTATTACTCACCGTATCAAGTAGCCCCATAAAATTGTGGTATTTCCCCAAGGACATGGTTGTTCCGTGTCTACCCGCCCACAGCCTGTATAACTGGCACGAGTCTACCGCCCTTCGTTAGGTACTTATTCCGCGCGTGCGTGTTATTTTTAACGCCTGGTATTCAATTTTAAAACGCTGCTTGCGAAAATTTTAAAGGCACTTGTTATGCCTTAAACACAGTCGCGAAGTAGGGCGACGGTAGCCGGCAAGAGTGTCATATTATGATAATTTTAATTCAAGGCGTTACCCATGTTTTTAATTAAATTTCATTCCCTTGCATACTTATATTCCTCACTTTTTTATAGACTGGCTAACTGGGTTGGGTTGTCTCATCGTAAGGTTGTTTTTAAAAGTCAAAATTTACTGGGTTTTATTTGATGAAGTGAATTCAGTTCTTGTCGGACATTTAATAATACATATTATCGTGTTATGGCGTATGTCAGTTATCATCACGATTTTTGGACTGTTTTATTTTTATCTTTTAATTTTAACCCTACGTTAATTGTTTTATTTTTACTTTCCTGATTATGCAATCTTATATTTACGTTACACGCCTCACTATACGATGTCTGTTCTGACACGGGTACAATTTCTTCATGTTAAATAGGACTAGTAGCTTACTACCCGACATCGCAAGAGTTTCAACAGTGCTGAAAATTTTGAAAAACTGTTGGAAAAATGGCGTCTTGTCATGTAT
Organism: Hesperophylax magnus; assembly: GCA_026573805.1. Taxonomy (NCBI): domain Eukaryota; kingdom Metazoa; phylum Arthropoda; class Insecta; order Trichoptera; family Limnephilidae; genus Hesperophylax; species Hesperophylax magnus. The sequence continues at coordinate 10,350,912 of JAIUSX010000047.1, read as the reverse complement.
ATTTTGTTAAATGGATAGTAGAAATTTGCATGGCTGATATTAGAAATTACGTTGCGACCTGAAAATTTTTGTTTTTACCCTAATTTTCCATACCATTTTTAAGACACCAGAGCTATTCATGTGTTTATACAGGGTGTATAAGCAGGTAACCGGCAAATTTTAACCAAAGATTCCTGAGCTTGTTTGCAGAAAAAAATGTTCATTCAATTTTTGTCTTTTTATTTAAAAAAAATCAAACAAAAAAAATCTATTACTACTATTTTATAATATTTAGAAATCTGTCAAATTTTTCGTTTTCATCTTAAAACGGGACTAAATGCCTTAAACGAATAAATTGACGGAGTTCTTAACTAAGTTCCTAAGTATCAGTTAAAAGAAATAAGTATCGTGTTCAAACATATACTGATAAAATGTTGACATACTGATATTGTCACATTTCGTTATGATATTTATTATCAAAAGAACACGTTTTCTCGATATATTCTGAATGACTAATATTTTATCAGGAAATTGGCATGGCATCATTTTTAACAGGATATCTTTTCTCCGGTTCCATGATAAATCAACACATCGACAATTCAACACACCTTTAAAAAGTGATATAAAGTCATTAGAAACGATGAAAAAAAAAATAAACCTAACCTACTTATCCCAGTTAATAAAGTTTTTGTTTCATCACTTTCCATGACTTTATATAACTTTTTAAAGATGTGATGAATTATCATTTTGATGATTTATCCGGTCACCATTTTTTTTAAATAGTAAGGTTAAATAAACACAACACAAAAGTAACACAAATAACTGTTTCATGTCAAAAATACACATTTACGAGGTAGTAATAATCTCCAAGGTTTGAAACAAATAACATTTTAACTAAAATTCATTCAGAAATACAGAAATAATCTAGGATAGTAATTTTCAAAAATTCGTCATACTAGTCAAAATATGTGCGAAAGTACGTGAGTGTTAATTTGAATGAACATTGAAATTCATTTACGATATTCTGGCAAATGACTGTGAACAGTGAATTGAACTGATGATATTACTACAGAACACATCTTTATGCGTTAAAATATTTGTAATTCGAGTAGAAAATATTGATATCTCACCTTAAATGAAGTAATCAATGACGGCAGAAATTCGATGCAACTCACAATCAGCAGATGTCAAAATATTTATCGTTTTCGTGACAGGAATAAAGATTTCAACGGAGCGGAACAAATAGACGCCACAGAAAAGACTACAAGCTATAAGAAAACAAAAACATGGCTTTTCTAAATCGCTACCGTTACGGTAAAAAAAAATCACAAAGTTCATGTTAATTTGAATTAACCCTGGGGATGAAAGGGTTAAGTATATTTTTATGACATTTTTTTTCTAAAAGTCACCGGAGACCAAAATACGTCTATATTTTTTCCTCGAAATAACCTCATGGATCACTGGTTAAAGTTTGTCGGGCACCCTCGTATATAAGTTGGTATTTTGTCTCCTAAATAATGAGGGATCGGAAAACTATTTTTTCAACGAATATTTCGTAATATGAATACGGTATACAAATTATTTAGTGTTTTTAATTTGTTTTCCGTACAATTTTTAACCATTTTAAAATATTGTTTAAATACATAAAGCTTTCCTACAACAATAAAGCGGAGAGACCATGTTTAATTAACCCTTTAACTGAAAGTTTTCTAGTTACGTTGAAGTTATGAAATTTGCCTAGCCGCCAGGAGCCGTTCTATGTTGCATTATCCAACAACGACCTTTTATGCTTTGTTTGCTTTACGTGCCTCTTGCGATAGTCAAACATACATCGTGATTCATCACTTTTGTATAGTTTTCAGTATTTTATGTGTATTTCAAATGCGCTATATACATCTTATTTTTTCCGTAAAACAATTACTGTTTTAGAAACTAGATAAAGTTATCTTTCCGGTGAATGTATTTAAAATAAACATTACTATTTCAAAATAATAAAAGTTTAATATCAAAGTGAAAAATGTTGTCAAAAACGCTGACCAAATTTTTACTCCAATTAAAGAAAAATTGGGAGTACCTACTCAATATTTCGAAAAAACGTTCTTTTTGTTTGGTGAATTTGTAAGAAAGCTGTAGATACCTTCAGTTTTATCTCATTAATATAATAAAAAAATCATTTTTAAAGTTAAACCGATTGTTACGATAGCGGTGCAACATATGTATTTTGGCTAATTTTAGGATTTCATTAAAGAAAAAAGATAATACTTTTATAAAATATAGAAGCCCGGTCATATATGACCCTCAAACGGTGAAGGGGTTAATTTAATGATGCCGGGTCTCCAATTCCGTACGCAGAAATTAATAAATATTGTTGCAAAACTACAAAAATGCTGCTATTCACAGAATTGGAACACAAGTCGTTTTGCCACAAGATATTACTGTTTTGACTTGTATAGTAGAAAACCATTAACATCTTTCATTTTTTTCTAACTCTCGCGTCATAAATTTTGCACAGTATCGATTTTTCAGCTCAACGCAACTATTTTCAGCTAGCAAAGTCATTTCTGTCACGATCATTTGAGCTTTGAAGTGTCTTGTGTGTGGTTGATAATTAATAAGTAGTTACCTAAAGCTATTACCGATGTATATAGAATAAATAAAAAAAATAACCACTCAATAAAAATAATGTATTCCTACCTTTGTTCAACATAATATTTCTTTAATCATATAAGACAATATTATCCACTCTCAAGGAAAAAGATTCGGTTGCATCTGGAAATAGAACCCAGGGCCTCTACCTTGCCGGGACATTGCTCTAACCACTAAGCTAATTGGACCATATTAACTTACGTCGTTTTTAACTTTGCCATACTTCGACAATAACTATCAACATTATTTTAATTCTCTTAACGCATATTTTTATGGATGATTTAAGTTAATAACGAGATTTTACCAGAATTAGTGTGAATTAATAGTGTCTTGGGTAAATATATCCTTTTTTATTTTTATTTGCGACAGTGTTTAATATTGTCTTCTTAATAATGATTAAATTATTTCTTTTCTACCTTCTTCTAGATTTTAAACATTTTCTTTCCCAATGTTCAATTTCAGTGGAAAAATACAACTCGTGCAACCCCGGAAATTTGATAACTTCCAGACAATCCCCGCAAAGGTTTGCTTTCATGGCAACTGTGGGGGTACCTACCCATTCTAAATTTGCGTTCCGCTCGGAACATTTGATATCGGGACGCCAACAAATGAAAAGCGACCTACGTGCCGACACAGTTTCCCGCCAAAAGTTACACCACGATCTACGAAACGACGCGCCTTCAAAACATCGCTTTCCGACCCTCTAGACTTTATGGTAACGGCATTCCAGACTGTATGGAATTGTTGATCCTGCGCATTGAGTGCGGAAAAGACCCTATTTCGTAATTCGTGCCATGTTATCACTCACGTCGGTTGCTTCTCCGCCCGCAGCCACGAACCAAATGCGTACATCTACGGCACGGAGTAAAAATGTATCACATCTGTGGTACAATTTTGTTTGTTTGTGTGGGGTGCCTTGCTCTTTTTGTGCAGGGACTTTGGCTTCTTCGTTGGTTTGTGCGTGACTAGGCTTGGTGCGGACCTGACCTACGTATTGATTTTCATAGCGCTGGGTGAAAGGCAGTCAGTTTCTTTCTCTTTCACGCTTTAACTAAAGATATGTCACGGCGCTTTCATTAAACGCTAAAATCCGGGATGAAAAATTTAACATTTAACAATGAAGGCTTATGGTAGTTTTGATAAATATATTTTCTTTATTAAATTACAACAAGCGATCGAGGTAATTCATAAGAAGGAATCTAAAAATGTTGCGTTATTTTTTTGGTAAAATTTGCTCATGTTTTCGAAAATCGCGTTAGTTTTTGGCGAAATTCGCGTTATTTTTGTTCAAAGTTTTATTTCAGCAAAGCGGTAGTATTTTGGAACAAAAACGTATTTATGTGATTAATTTTTAAATCTAGAAATGTACGATAAAGTGGAGGGGGGTGGGATTTTATTTATTTATTTATTTATTGCATCTCACTATACATAAAACACTTTTTTTTTTCACATAAAAATCAACCTCACTAGGACTGAGCCTGTACCGAGGTTAACAATTTACATTTGAGTGAAGCAAACATAAGAGTATCACAAACATAAAGTAATTCTACATACAAACACAAAATATTTCAAAATTAAAGAAAAAATTAGTATTAGATGTGTTACCAGATGGGTAATTTGACAGTATATTGTAACAATATTTGAACCATAACTAATAATTAATCATTATTCAAAAGAAGAAGCAAAGTAGATAATAAAGACAGATAGGGTGACATTCAGTTTTTAGCAAATGGGACTTATATAAAATCTTATTATTTAAGAAAGGACAAGGATGAAAAAATATTAAGACAATCGTCTGTCAATACATAAACCTTAATTAACTTTTTAAATTTAACTAAGGAATTGGTAGACTTAATATGATTTGGAAGAATATTAAACATAAGTGGTGCCTGATATAAATAATTTCTTTATTGGATTATATGGATTATTTATATGGATTAGTTGGGTAGAGGAAGTATAGGAATTATCTGGCTATTCAGATTGCTAAACATTGGTGAAATCATTTAACAACCTTCCTCTCTCCATCCGAGTTTCAAACCTGCAACTTCTGGATTCAAAGAAAATTACCCTTTTTGCTTTTCAATAAAGATAGCCAAAAAGAGTAAACAAAATTTTATCTCCCAAATCCAATATTAGTTGTTTGTTCAAAATCAATTCAAATTTTAACTCGAACCAAACGCGATAGATTTTACTTGGTTTTATTATTGACTATTCCATATATTTCTTTCGAAAAAAATATACAGACAGAATTCTTAACGAATACCTACGCCTTCATGTTTTTTATATTCACTGGATCTCTTTGGTTCCCTGGCTTTTAAATATGTAACAGGATGAGGGATATTGTCGACAAAGCAAAAGGAAAGGATATAAATAATTTTTTTAACAAGGAGACTTGGTAGGTTGGGTATCTACCTCAAATTATAACAAAACAGTATATATATATATATATTTCACATGAAACTCGTATTTCAATCGAAGTACTTACCAAATGGTGACAACCTTTCAGATTTTATTTTATTTGCTGACTTTGAGAACTTTTTAGTATTCCATCTTGGTAATAAAGCCTGTTACATGACTAAGAGTTGTCCTTTAGCGCGCTTAGTTGAGCCGGACCGAACCCTTTTCGTGTAAGGATATGTAACATTTAGGGACATCTAAGTTACGTAACATTCGAGGATGCCCTTTAAATGAATTAAGTTGGACCGTGTGGACAATGGGTGTATAGGTCGTGTATCGTCCATACGGGCGCAATTGAAACTTTTTGATGATCAAACAACCCCTTTCGAGACATTTTAGTAATAATAATAATTAATATTGTCGTTTCTGAGAAAAGGGGTTGATTTTAAGATTCAAGGGAGCTCTACAAGCCGAATAAAATAATGCATGAAAACGTATAACATTCAATATTGTCTACATTTTTTATTTTTAATCGTCGGTGTTACAGTGCTACAGCGTTAAAAAATCAAAAAGCTTTGCGTGTAGCATTCAAGAATGTTACAGCTTGGTTCATCTGTTTTTTTTTTACTCAAGTTACAGAACATGACTAATCTTCGTTTATTTCAAACTCTATACATGCTTATTACGCATTTATCGTGTGCAGCTAACATTGTCTGCAACTTGTAATTTCAACGTATATAACGATAAGACGCAAGATTAAAAAATGTCAACGTTTAGAATTCAAAAACATATTAATCTCTTTTTTGGACCCGAGCTCTACTTAAGGGCCTTCCTTACTAGCGATCTCAATCGTTGTATGGAGAATCATGAATTGTCAGATTCAAACGACAATCTAAGTTATTAATCGTCAAAATATCGATAATGTAGCCACGCTAGGCTATCATAAATACATTTTTCTGTCGAGATATATGTTTTTACTAACAATTTATTTTCGTTAAATACTATATAATGAACATCTAAGAATTCTCCTACTCATTCGGCTCTATGAGGTGGCCGTGAATGCACGCTTCCTACGGTCCGTCGTTTCAATCTTTTTTCAAAGTTCGAAATTCCGCGTAATTATTACACTTCCATGTGACGTTTCAACAATATTCCACTCTATGCGTTGCGCGTAGGGACTATAATAGTGTGTCGCCTTTTTTTATGTTTCATCTGTTCGTTTCCGTCGAAGCTGTGTAGTGTCAAATAGTATTATTAAGAATTAATTTATTGTTAACATTTTTTTGGGTTTCTAGATAATAAACAATTTGATATTATTAAGAATTAATATATTGTTAACATTTTTTCGGGTTTCTAGGTAATAAACAATTTGATATTATTAAGAATTAATTTATTGTTAACTTTTTTTCGGGTTTCTAATAAATAAAGTAATAAACAATTTGATGTTTTTAAAATATAAAAGTATATAAAATATTCCAGCACTTACAATAAAATAAAAGAAACACATCGTATAAAAATGTTTCAGTCGAAAAGATCGAATGCCGAAATCACTTACTTCGAAATTATTGCAAAAAACTTAGATCACTGTCAGAAGATACAAAGTATCCCTCAGCATTGAGGAAGATTGTGTCAAGCCGTATTTTACGCCTGAGAACGGCTGTACGTTGTGCAATAACGTACCGGAAGGCTATGAATTGTAGTCAAGAGGAAAAATAAAACACTTTTATTTGGATATATTGAATGGTCCAAAACACGTATTTGGAGACCACTCACTATGCAAGGAACGAGCATACTTTTGCAAACGGTCTGGCGACACTAATTACGTACCCAATATGACTTCGAGCTTGAAAATGCCCAGAATCATGCAGCACGTTCGATTTTTGGCATCTAATGCTCGAAGTTTAATACGTGATGTAGACAGCAAAAATGTGGAGTGTTATAATAATGATGTGGCTAAATTTGTTGGCGGAAAGCGTATCAACTATTTTCTAAAACGGTCCTACAATGGAAGGTGCGCTGCAGCAGTAGTGGCGTTCAACACCAATCGTCCACACTATTCTTTGCATAAATTTGCAACTGGTAATAGTCCCGGAAAACTCATAAAGAAATTAGAATTAAAAAGATTGCAGAAAAATAATCAACAAGTATTAAGTAAAAAAAAAGAAAAGAAAAACCCTGCAGCTCGCTCCAGCAAAAGATCAGCATTATGGTTCCAATGCAGAAAAACCTGATATGGACCAAGCATCAGTATGAGGCAGCCAAAGATGATTTTTTAAAAGGCTTTTTACCATAGCCAAAGATAGGCAAGCAATTAAAAGGGCGACAGTACTTCAAGCATCTAGTGGAAAGTGGATCGAGATGCGCCGCAATATGATTACGGCATCGTGGTTTGGAAAAGTGTGCAAACGGCGGCAAAATATCAGTTGCGCTCCATTAGTCAAAAATATACTGTATCAGCAATCCTTATATTCCTTCAATTCGACAAGGACAAAAACATGAATACAATGTCCTGAAGGAGCTTGCAGGACTAAAAAGAATTACCATAGAAAAGTGTGGTCTTTTCATAGATGAAGAGTATCCGTATATGGGTGCGACCCCAGATGGAATTTCTTCTGAAGACACCGTGATTAAAATTAAATATCCTTTCGCAGCATGCTCATATATGAAGCAGTATAATCCGAAAAAATTACCTTTTGGAAACTTAGCAAAAATGGAGGAATGCTAGTAAATACATCTCACGACTGGTTTTACCAGGTTCGGGGCCAATTTCATGGAACAAAAAAGATATTTGTATGTTTGTTGTATGGATTGAACTCGAAATAAAAATCGAAATATTTTACGGGATGACGAATTTTGGAAGACTAATATGGTTAAACAGCTGAAACGCTTTTACAATTTTTGCATGCTACCCGAATTAATTGATCCTCGACATAATCGCTGCATGCCTATTTGAAATCCTGAGTATTTAAAAAAGTGCATAATACCGAAAAGAACTAAAGTAAAATTGGTTTCAGCTAAAACCAAAACATGTAAGAAGGAATTGTTAAGAAGAAATCAATAACATTTTATTTCATTGAAGTGTCTTCAAAAGAAATTTTATTTATATTCCTAATGTATGTAGTCCACATATTTTGAGACAGGGAAGAGGGGGTTGGAAAGTTCCTGGCTATTCAGTATTCAGATCTAGTCACTAAACATATCTACGCCGTTCTCAAGCAAGTTTCAATTCTGAATTATGGTCTCTCACCAGGATAATACTGAACGTATCTTCCACTTTGGAACGAGGTACAGATTCATTATATGTACCTATATAAAAAAAAGATTTTACAATATGATATACTCATATAAATTAAATTAAATTTATTTTGAATCCGTGACCTCAAATCAAACTAGACAATTTAGTATTAACAGTGCCCGGCCGCACTGCGAAACCAGGCAGGAACAAAGGCCAAGCCTTTTGTCACTCTTTATGTATTACTATGTGTACCTTTGTATGGGTACAATGGTACACATAGTAATACATCTCATCTATGTATGTATCAAAAAAGTTCCAAATAAAAAGTTATATTAAATGTTGTTACTGAGAACCTCCTCCATGAATCAAGCTATCGTTATATTGCATTACATTCTAAAATATATTTTAACATACTTTTCATAATCACAATATCTTTAATTAATAATAAATTGTTTTGCTCTGTGCGTGTTGATTTTGAATGGAACGCACCTGCCAGCTGCTGGTGCAGCGAGTTCGATATTCGAATTCGAGCTAGAAACATTTAGTAGCGAGGGCCGTTAAATGTTCACAGAACTACTAGTGTATTACTATTTGATTTCCTTTGTTGCTCTATAAAAGAACACGAACTGTGTGTGTATTGTATTTGCGAGGATTTGTAACATTCAACATTGTCCGTATCTTCTATACGTCGCGTTCAATGTTGTATAATAACATGTAAGATTCAACAATGTCTACGTGTATCATTCAGGAATCTAGCAGCTTGATTCAGCTCTTTTGTAACCTGATACCATAACATGGCCGATCTTCATTCAGTGTTATGAAAGGGCACTTCTATTTATCGGCTTACCCTCCCCCCACCTCCCGGGCGGCGGTATTCTTTTGTTTTGGTGGTGTAAGGGCTTGGGGTGTTTTTAATTTGCCTTACTTGTAATGCTTCTATCAAGGGAAGTTTATTTCGCCCACCGTCTGGAGGACGAGAGGCGCTTATTATGAAGTTAAAGTTAATATTGTGTCAGCGGAGTGAGATTTATTAGTCGTTGTTGGAATTTTGTAATTTCGCTCGGCGTATTGATAATTAATATTTAATGTAAAAATACTTTTAGTCTTGTTTGTTGAGGCATCTGATATGTATTGGATCTTATTATAAGTGGTCACATAAACGTATAGGTACATTATTAAGTAGATCTCAAACTAAAGTATATAACCTGTTTGTATGTTTCACAAAAACTCTCGGGAGATGTCCTATGGTGCTTTCTAATATTAGTTTAAGTGTCATAACTTTCGTCATATTGTTCGTTCCACACAACAATGACAATTTATTGGATAACAACACCCCTGTCACAGGTCACCCCTTGTGGTTCGCTAAGGTTGATGACTTAGCAGGGGCGCCCGGGTTCTTGGTGTGAGGTTTGTCTAGGTCTTGGCGGCGAATGCGTTTGCCCACCTGCTGCGTGGTGGGACGAATCGAGAGAGACTGGTTTAGGGAGCCTTTTTACCTCTCCAACCGGACTCTCTCGACCATCACTTTTGGACACATTGACCCCCAAATCGACCCACTCCTCATTCCTTTATCCCCCTCAGATCTTCCTCTTCGTGCTCTCTCATTCCTTTCCCTAAAAAAATCTTTCACACAAAGATGACATAGGCCTTAAGGGATTTTTCCTCATGTGCCAGGTTTGGTTCCACATTTTCAATTGTAAAGTTAGACGAGAGATTTTGAGACAGTGTTGTAGTAACTATTAGTGTGTGCTAAATAAATAGCGTGATTTTAGTGATTTGCTTATAAAAATGAGATTTGTTTCTTGAAAACACAATGTTTTTCACCCATCTCTTAGTTTCAAGTTCCCCGTTAACCATTAATTAGTCAATCCGCGGTTCCATTATTCAATTGCTTTTCCACTAACGGCTCTATTTTCTTATTCTAGTTTCTATGGTACCACAATGTTCTAAATAATTTACAATGTTTTCATGCTTGCACCTGCCTAATTTTCTACTTCTATAATAGATGTATTATTTCATGTAATATTTTACAATTTTCATGTCTTATATCCAGCCAAGTCACCTTTTAGATTCTAATATCTTCTTCTTATTTAAAAAATATTCTTTCATTACTAAACCGTTTCCCTAGTTTTGTTGGTATATTTTCTGTTTATTTTGTTGTGAAAATTTCGATCTTTTTGTTACTTCATTCTTGACAGCCACAATCTAAAACTTTTCATAACGTGACAGTAAAGACATTAAATATATTTGTCATATGTAATTTTCTGTTTTCGTTTATATGATGACGCCTTTATTATTACAACAAATTCTATCCAGCTATGTATATATATAAAGTTACTCTTGCTTGTGTAGTGGGTGTACCGTATGGATCAAAGTGCAAAATAATAATTTAATAATATTTTGGTTTTTGCTAAGAAGCTGAAGAATGATGAAAAGAGCAGAAGAAGAATTTAAATTTAAACGGAATTGATGAACGTTATGTCGCTAAGCACCCAGTATAAATTTAAACGGAATTGATGAACGCTATGTCACTAAGTATCCAGTATTTTTGGGTATTTGCGGGGTCATAGGCGACTGCGGACTCTTAGTTTGCACAAATACTTTCAAATGCGTCCTCTTTGCCAATCTCTAAGTAGTATAAAATAAAGTCGCTATTTGTATCTGTCTGTTTGTGCGCTTAGTTCTTCTTAACTACGCAACAGATTTTGATAAGGTTTTCACTATCATTTAGAGAATTTGTATATGTATATAATACATGCATCTTATGTTTATAGAAAGTAGAGAAAAGTAGAGCAACGTCGGGTACATGTCAGCTAGTAAATTGAATGACTAAAATATTGATATTACTAAAATCTTATAATTTGTTTGTAAGTATTTAATTGTTCTTGTAGTGTTTTCAGCGCTGGAAATACATTTAAAAATAAACATAATTTTCTCCTTATAAATTAATAGTGAGAACTAAAATGGGTCGCGTTAATATGTCAACATACGAGTATGTATTTAAATATTCATTTCAAATGTATTCCGAGCTTACGTTTATTGACCGATGAATTGTAGTACCTAGCTATCTATGTACATCGTACATATTAAATATATTGATTGCTTAAATTTCCTATAATTTGTTTAAGGCATGATAGTTTCTGTTAAACGCTGTAATTATTACCCTCTGTTAAATTCTGCCATGATTCCCACGAGAAAGCCATAAAATACTTTTTACCGCGGTACTTAGATAGGTACGTGAACAAATCGTTGTAATGTGTCTAACAATCTATCTTTCTTTGTCTATGGTTTTCCGCGTTCCGATTTCGGACGGCGCTGCGTAATTTCCCGCCTCTGGCAGACAAAATGGCTACCCATTATTGCTCCCCAACCCACGTTTTTCTCTATTTATTATTATTATCAGCCGGAGGTTATCATTGGGCGGAACATTTTTGTTTTTGTTCACTAATAAGAGTATTAATAATATTGCTTTGTTATTTCGTTATTCTTTTACAAGACAGGAAATCTTCGCAAGATTTGTTGGCTTGTGTATCCTGTCGAAAGAACAAATAACTTTATCGGAGAAACCTTTTGTTATGACTCGGTATTCTGTTAAATTTGAGTCCATAGTAGCTTTTTAGATTTTTTAAATTTGCTTCACATTTGAAGTACATCTGACGAGAGCCCGGGCTGTATTTGTTGCCGGGTTCCGCAGAATATTTTGTCCATATTGAAACTAACTAACTAAAGAGTCTTGCACCTAATAAAATCCATTAAAAACATTTTTCCACTAACAATACTGAGATCAATATATTTTGCAATGTGTCAATCCATTGCCCCTTATCGAATATTAGCTTGGGGAAGCGCTACAAACACAACAATTGACCCAATTCTAAAAGTTCAAAAGGCAATAATAAAACTCATACTGCTTTACGCCAAAACTGCTCTCCTACATCTCATCCATAATAATCTTCATATTACAAATCAACCAAAAGCCATAATAAAAACCAGGTCATCAACAAATAAAACACTGAACATTCCGATAACACACACCACACACGGACAAAGACACTTTCAACACTACGACACTTTCAGAGTCAGCCGCCGTCAGCGGTAGTGAGTGGACGTATTGTAGTAAGAAACTATATTACTGAAAGTTGTTACGTCCTCTAAAGTATTTGGCGGGAGTGAGAGCGCAATAGTAGAACCGCGCAAGCGGTATCTAGCCTAACTCATTATGGACGTGCTGTCCGTATTTGAGATTATAAAGAGTGAAATAGCTAGCATATCAACTAAACAAGACGCTAAAGCAAAAACAAACCTGGAAGCTAATATTAAAATTCTTGAAGAAAAATGGACGGAAGAAAAAACAGAAATGATAAATAAGATACTTTCTCTACAATCCAAACTGATTGAAAAACTCGAGAAAAAAATTGAAAATCCGAGTATTATGGGAGGAAAAACTTACGCAAGCAAATTAAAAGAAATCCCGGAATCTAAATATTCACTAATTATAAAAAGTGAAAATGACAACATGACTGCAGACGTAATAAAAGACCAAATTGTCAAAAAAATTAAAATTGCAAATTTGGGAATCGCTGTAAACGGAGTACGTAAAGCCGCACAAAATAAACTTATAATATCCTGCCCGACAAAAGCCCACGCAGAAAAATTAACAGAAGAAATTAACAAAACACTTAAAAAACAGATGGTCGCAGAAGAATTAAAAAAGAAAAAACCAAAAATTTTCGTTAGAAACTTACAAGCAGACTTATCTGAAGAAGTAATAATTGAGGCCTTAAAAACACAAAATGAAGGTATAAAAGATATTATGGAAAATAACCCACAAAACACGATAAAATTAATAAAAATGTTCAAACCTAAAAATCAAAATGGACTTACGAACTACATATTGGAAACAAGCGGACAATTAAGGACCCACCTCATCGAAAGGGAAAAAATTAATATTGGATTCAACAGAACACGTGTAGAAGATGCAAACCCTATAACGCAGTGTTTCCATTGTCTTAAGTTTGGACATACGGCAATCAAATGCTTCAACAAAGAAAAAAGTGCAACGTGTTTGCATTGCGCAAAGGACCATGAATGGAAGGAATGTACAAATAAAAATGAAGAAGAAAAGTGCAGCAATTGTATCTTCCAAAACAAAAATCTCAAGATGAACCTAAATACTAACCATAAAGCAAATAACCCAACCTGCCCCTACTTCAAAAAGATGATGTTTATCGCCCAAAGTCGTATAGAATATGACTAGGTATGTTAGTACTTTAAAAAAAAAAAATATATATATTTAAAAATGAAAATAATGTTAATAACTATTATTTTATATTACTACTTCTTATCACCTTCTCCTAAAAATAATATTTTTTATATTTTGCTTCTCAAGTACAAACTTTTCATATCCATGCGAAAATTACCACTAAACACATATTTAAATGTATTGTCCTATTACCAAAGTGTTAACAAGAGCATACTGAAATTTATTCTAATGCTCCAATATACTTATTGTACTCATATATGTAGAGGTATTATATTCGTGGTCCCACTTCATATTTATCAACTTATATGTTTATTTAAATTCTTACAACATGTTTATAAATTATTGCTGCAATTTAAAATATTTATGATTATATTGATGTTCGCGCACTCTTCGTGTATTCGTATGTGCAGAAAAAGTTCAATATGTAATTATTGGTGCCAATTAGTAAACCTACCTTGTTCTGTACAAAACTATAATCTAACCTGGAACATATCGGAAATACTTACTGCTATATTGTTATGTATCTATCGTATTTATATTTATAAATCCCAATACATGTTTATATATTATTGCTGCCAATTAAAATATTATTCTATATGGGTGAACTGAACTGTGATTTTGACACAGCAGAAATAGATTATGAACGCACGTCAATTTTTGAAAACTGGGCTACAAAAAAACATGTGTTAGGAAATAATAAAATAACTGCCCTCAACTTAAATATACGATCTTTATCTAAATATTGGGACACCTTCCTATTAATTGTTTCTAGCTCTTTGAGAAACATCGACTTAATTTCGCTATGCGAAACGTCTATAAATGAAAATAATATAAATCTTTATAAATTACCGGGATTTAATTCGTACCATTTTTGTCGAACAAAAAGATCGGGTGGCGGTATTATTGTGTATGTGAAAGATCACCTTACATTTGAAAAAATAAATATTATGACTAATAATTTTGAATGCATTTACGGAACTATTTCAGTAAACAAACATATTCGCTTACATCTTTTAGCAATATATAGACCGCCTATTACTAAAAAAAAATTATTTCTTGATGAGCTGGAGACAATATTGGGAAATATTGATATAAAAGAATCCGTATTGGTTCTAGGTGATACGAATATTAACTTATTAAATGTACACGAACCCATAACTATGCAATATGAAAACCTCATGTCTCATTTTGGAATGACCAGATGTATAAATGATGTGACTAGAGAAGCGATATTGACTAACTATGTAACGGCTTCATGTTTAGACCATATCTATGTAAGAGTGAAGGAGACGACCGAAATCAGTTCATGCGTATGCGATTCAATAATAGCTGACCACTACCTAACTGCAGCTAGTATTAACTTCTGTTACTATGATAAATGTACCGTCGACAAATCGCACCAAGAGTATTACACTGCACTATCGGACAAAAGGATTGATTTATTGATCGAAATCACCGATTGGAATGCAATGTTAAAATTGTCTGAACCAAACATTATTTATGCAGAAATAAAATCGATTTTTAAAAATATTTATGAAAAAAGTACCTTTACAAAATTAAAAACAAAAAAATTTCGAAATAACCAAAAAACTTGGATGAATGACAGTCTCGCTGAAAGTATTCTAATACGAGATGCCATGTGGAAAAAGTGGAAAAACACGCCTAATAATAAAAAATATGAAATCGCTTTCAAAAAATATAGAAATAAACTTAATAAACAAATATTAAACACAAAAAAGGCATACTATAATAACAAATTTAATCACTGTTTCAAGGACATTAAAAAAACATGGAATGAAATTAATACAATTTTGGGTAGGAAAAATAAATCTGGTTGCGATGAAGTCTTATCTAAATATTTCCTAAAGTCACAATCTTCTGATGCAGTGGCAGAAAATTTTGCTAACTTTTTCGATGAAGGAGTTAATAAGTTGTTACATGAATGTGATTTCCGAGCGTCTAAACACTTGCAAGAATCCCTACCGCATTCAATGTACTTACCTAGAGCTAATGCTAAGCAAATTGAATATATTATCGGAGGTATGAAAAATTCAAAGTCACCGGGCATAGATCTAATTCGTATGTTTGATTTAAAAAAACATGTCAAATTACTCAGCCCTGTTATTGCTCACTTTATCAACAGAATAATCGATACAAGCCTCATCCCCGATGAATTAAAAAATAGCATTGTAAGGCCTATTTTCAAAAATGGAGATCACTCCGAAATTAACAATTACAGGCCAATTTCTATTCTCCCGGCACTAGAAAAAATTTTAGAAAAATATATTTCGATAAATTTAGATAAATATTTGAATAATTTGAATATTATAGATGAATGCCAGTACGGGTTCCAGAAAAAAAAAAGTTGTGATAAATTGCTGGAAAAATTTTCTGATTTTATAAATTCTCAACTTAATTCTAAAAAACATGTACTGGTGCTTTTTATTGACTACTCAAAAGCTTTTGACACTCTCAGCCATATCCAATTAATTAAGGTTCTTGAAAACATTGGAATCCGGGGTAAACTCCTCTCTTTTTTTAAAAACTACTTAACTAATAGAAAAATGAACGTAAAGATTTTAAATAATATGAGTAAAGGAAGACATATTAAATCAGGAGTACCGCAAGGATCAATTTTAGGTCCAAAATTGTACATTATATATGTTATTGTTATGTCAAAACTCTTTAAAAAGGCCTTTAGATTCATTTTTGCTGACGATACTGCACTTGTAGTATCCAATGAAAATCCTATTATAGCTATTCAACAATTGCAAAGTGACTTTAACGAGCTACTTAAATGGGCTCATGATGTTGGTTTAATTATTAATGTTAAAAAAACAAAATGTATGTATGTAAAATCACCAAGCCTGGGAATATGGAATATACCTAAAATAATTGCTCATAATTCTGAATGTATTCATAGAAAAATTGAAAATATTTGCCACTGTGAAACAATTGACTTTACTAACGAATATACCTATCTGGGACTAATAGTAGACAATAAATTTAAATGGGATAAACAAGTGGCTAAAATCTGTAACCAGCTCCGATCTTTTGCAAGTAATTTTTATAAACTGAAATTTGTTTTGCCTCATTGTACTCTTAAAATAATTTATTTTTCTATGGTCGAATCCATACTCAGATATGGCATACGAACTTGGGGGCACTCAAGCAATATTTATATTAAATATATACAAAACTTACAAATTGCTATAATAAAAAAAATTGTACCACCGAATATTTACAGACAAAGAAGTAATCTAAAACTACTTTATGGTTCTGAGGGCCTACTTCCAATAAAGGGTCTTCTTTGGTACATTATTATAATGGATAATGAGGGAGATAGCAAATATAAAAAGCAACCGGTGCATAATCATACAACAAGATTCACTGAAAATAAGGGCCTCATTATTCCAAGAGTAACAAATAAGTATGGAAGCCGAACGCTTAAATACTTAATACCAGAGATTTTCAATAAATTTAATAATTATTTTAAACCTCAGAATAATGAGAGACCCTGCCCCAAAAACACTAGGCGTTGGCTAATAAGCGATGAATCAATGTATCTCTGAACTTTATTATTGATGTATTCCTGAACATCTCAACGTACCTGCCTAAATAATTTGTATATAGGTAGGTACTTTGAGATATATTATTTTGTGATATTGTTTATTGTATAATTTTGTGTCATACATGTATTAAAAATTAAAAATGTTTATATATATTATTTGTAGAACCTACAGACAAGCCGTCATGTGTGACAGCTTTGTGGGACTGCATAAAACTTGTATCTTTAAATATTTAAAATAAATTAAAAAAAAAAAAAAAAAAAAAAAAATACTACGCAAACAAACTTTTTAACAGTATGCCCATTACTTTGAAACTATTAATGACTACAAATACATCTACAAACTTTCTCAAAAAAACATATCGTAGCCTGGTTAAAAAAACAAGATATTCACTTTATTCAAAAGATTATAATTCCAAACCAAACATAACCAAAATATAATAAGTAAAATTAAATATTATACACGTTCTTCAAGAATTATCCAAAAATACATACACTCACATATAAATGTGTGTTTTAATGTTTAAATATATGTCTGTGAAAAAAAAAAAAAAACTTTCTACTACAACACATAAATACCCGTCACACTTAATCACAACGTTAACACCTCAGCACAGGTTCTCCTAGTGAGGTGTTCACGTAACGTACAATATCACCCACACACAGTTTTACCTATATCAACCTATGTTCTTTATTTTTATACCTTTTTTCTGTACTTTTTCTCTGTACTACAATACAAACCACTGTAATCATTTGTAAAATGTGTATGCAAGAATAGACAAAAATAAATAAATAAACATCACACCGTTTCCCAGCAGGGGTAGGCTGAGAGGATGGACCTCCAAACAACTCAGTCTTGGCACACACTTCTTGCCTCATTCAGATTCATACATCGTCTCATCATACTCTTCTATTATTCGGATCTCCACATTTCTCACACGATTATAAATGGTTTTTCACACACACGCCTCAGGGATCTCAACAGCATTCAGTCTACTTTCATCCTTTCTCTGCCAGTTACATGCCTCACTTCCATACATCAGGGTAGGTACCAGGATTCCATTGTGGACTACTAACTTCGCTTCTTAGGACAAATTTAAAGACAAGACAACATAAATACATTAAAATAAATAAACGCAGAAGTTATTTTGGAGTTCCAAAGAACTGTGTCAGTCATTAATAAAACTGCTGAGGAAATAGCTTTTAAGACCTTTTGCCAATGTTTTTTTGTTCGTTACCGGAATATATACCCTGATATTAAGAAGAGTTATTTATTTGCGCCCGTACATACGCAATATGGATATGAATAAATAGTTTTGTCCGTGTAAAAACTCAATTCTTTCAAAAAAGGCATATAAATACAATACTGGATTGAATCAATAAAATATTGTATTTCTAGGCCTTTATTGAAAGCATTGAGTTTTTATAAGTACGAAACTACTTATTCATATTCTTGCGTATGTACGGGCGTCAACAAATAGTCTCAAAATGTTAAAGCATTAGTTGAAAAAAAAAAGTATTTTGAATAAAACACTGAAATTAAAGCTATCTATGAACGCATAGATTATAACTTACGTTACGTTTATCATTAATAGACAAAAATTCAATCTCCTTTAAATGTGGTGAAATTTCCGATTGTATTTAAATGTTTTCATCTTGATGAACCGAATATAGTTTGGAAAGGTTTCGCAGGTATTTTTCGAATACCCATGAAGCCTCAAGGATCCCATGGATACCCACGTAAAGATTATCGTTTTTCAATATCAGATATGCCCGATACCACGATATGTCCCGAGGCATTTTATCCTCGACGGTTTTTTTTATACATAAAACCTAGGACGCATAATATTGCCATCACGAAATAAGTGGAAAATCATGTAAATATAGGGGTTTTATGATAAGCAGGCGATCTGCTTGTATCTATTTTCTTATATGCTGCGACATGTTAGAAGAAATTGATCCTAAACATTCGCAAGAAAACGCTTCAATATATTTTTTATTTCCACAAAGAATCTGGCTCGGTTGGAAAAAAATTGTACACGACAATAAAGTAGTTTGACAACATTACGAGTGTGTGTTAATAATTAAATAAATTCCTCTTGATTCGAAAGTCAAGTGTGCAAATTTTCATCAATCTCGGAATAAAATTTTTCTGTAATAAAAACCAGGCCGCCCGCTACAGACACTCTTCTTTATATAAATAGATTATTATAATGAACTAAATTAAAGCAAATTTTACTCATTGACAGAATAATTCAATATCGATATTTAAAATTAACCTCACATTAGCAACGCATTATTACTGTAATCCACAGTAAATTAATCTTGTATTGTAGTTTTATTTTTGTGTTATAAATTATATTTATGTTAACTCCAGTTTCACAAGTTAACGCTCGTGAAGTTATATGAAGACCTATTTCCTAATTCTTATTATTTACCCGTTTCTGGTTTCCCTCATACATATTTAAGCGAGATTCCTCATTTCCGCTCAAGTCAATTAAGATACCACAACCTGGCTTCATCCCTTAAGTCTTAAGCCCCGACCTTGCTTCTCTAAGCCTTACCGCCTTACTGAGATTCAACTCCCTAATCTTACCCCAAAGATCGTGAGCGAACTTGCTCTAGCGCGGTTATTTTACTTTTTTTTTAATTACACGGAGAAAAATTGCTGATATAAAATACTGTTAATTTATTAAAAACTAGGTGATGTGTACCCGGCGTTGCTGGGAGTTATCCTTAGGAAATAGACATATACCGTCGCAGACTTTTCTGTATGCCTTTTTAAGATATACAATTCAGCGTCTTAGCGCCCGAAAGTATTTTTTTCGTCGACTTTTACCAACTTTCTATAATTATAATATGCATGTTGTATTTATAAACCTTCCGGAAGAAATTCTCTAAATGATAGTGAAAACCCTATCAAAATTTGTTGCATTGTTTAGAAGAACTAAGCGCACAAACAGAAAGACGCGGATAGTGACTTTGTTTTATACTATTTAGAGATAGAAAGCCCTAGTGCAAACTTACCATCTTACTAATTAGATTCTTACGCGCCCGTTTAATTTTGGTGCGGTAATGCCAGCCTTGAGCATGGTTTAAGACCGTATTAACCAAACAGACGCGGAAAGTGACTTTATTTTATAATATTTAGAAATATGTCAAATTTTTCGTTTTCATCTTAAAACGGGACTGCATGCCTTAAACGAATAAATTGACAGAGTTCTAAACTAAGTTCCTAAGTATCAGTTAAAAGCAATAAGTATGGTGTTCAAACATATACCGATAAAATGTTGACATACTGATATTGTCACATTCCGTTATGATATTTATTATGAAAAGAACACGTTTTCTCGATATGTTTCTGAATGACTAATATTTTATCAGGAAATTGGCATGCTATCATTTTTTAACTTGATATATTTTCTCCGTGTACAATGAAAAAATTCGTTGGAATGTGCATGTTTTTTTTTTCAAAACAGGATCTGGGCTTTGCGTGGTTAGGTTAGGTTAGAATTACCCCGAAGCACCGCTGTAGAAATTTGTTTAATCGGAAAAAATACTCTGAAGAGTGAAAGGGTTTTACAGACATCGTCAGTCCTCTGTGTGGTTAGGTTGTTCTTCCCCAGGAACACTGCCGTAGAAATGTCTGAAACGAAAAATACACTCAAAATCGCAAATGGTTTACATATAACTTCAAGTATCCTATATGGGTAGCGTTCCTTTTTAGAAACTATCGTATAAAATGCTGAATCCGTTTAAAACACCGTAAAGCACAAGTGATTTACCAAGCAGTGCATAGGTTTCATTAAAGTTGAGTTAGATTTACCTCAAGAACACTGCGGTAGAAATTGCTGACACGGAAAAAGGTGAAAAGTGCAAGTGGTTTGCAGACAAGGTCAGGGCTCTGTGTAGTTAGCATAAAGCTCGCGTGGCAAGGAGGACCGGAGCCACTCTGCTGGTTCTGTGTTCCCGTGGCCGTGTGGTACGCGGAAACCCGTCAGCGAGATGGAACACGCGAAGCACTACCGATAGAGATCAATGCATGCAACGAAAAGTGCAGGCGTAAATGTAAATGTCTTGTAGTCGAAAACATTGAAATGTATGCCCGTTTAAGATACCGTATGGGAAATTGTTCTCAAAAAGTATGATGAAATCTACCATCAACTACGAATAATGTGTCAGTAGATATGAAAGTTAGATAAGTTATGAAATTAAGCGCCCGAATTAACGTCGGTAGGTGCTCGTAATTATACAACTCCTTCTTTTCAATTTTCACGTTATAATTTTTATTTAAATATACGTTTTCCAACCCTTTTTGTGGTTTTGAAAGGTCACCACGACATCGCATAAGATCACGACCCCACGGGGTCACATTAAATATTTTCACTTCTCCAAAGTAAATAATATTAATCGTAGAAATATCAGCATTGAGTTATTGCCAAAAATTTCTTTGTTAGTAACCTAACCGATCCGCTCGTATTTCTAAACATAAGATGATTTAATTACCAACTTGACTTTATACTATAGGCTTTGTAAATGATTTTACATAAACAAAAGCCGTGACTGAAATGAAATAGGTATTGTAAATGATTTTGCAGACAAAACCATTTTATCAAATCGCCACCGTGACGGAAATGATATATTCTTTGTAAATGATTTTGGAGACATAACCACTCTATCACAGTCTCCACCGTGACTGAAATGGTATATTCTTTGTAAATGATTTTGCAGACATAACCACTCTATCACAGTCTCCACCGTGACTGAAATGGTATATTCTTTGTAAATGATTTTGCAGACATAACCACTCTATCACAGTCTCCACCGTGACTGAAATGGTATATTCTTTGTAAATGATTTTGCAGACATAACCACTCTATCACAGTCTCCACCGTGACTGGAATGGTATAGGATTTGTAAATGATTTTGCAGACAAAACCGCTCGATCACAGTCGTCACCGTGACTGAAATGGTATAGGCTTTGTAAATGATTTTGCACAAAAAAAAGCTGCTACAGTGGGTTTTTACTTTGAACCAAACGTATGTGAAAACATGAAACATTGGGGTAGGGCCAAAATGTTTTTTGTTTTCCGTGTCCCAATGTTTTGTTCGATATTTTGAAAACATTTATTCGCTTCTGGACACCCGAATTTACAGTAGTCACCGTGACTTGATGTAGACCGTGATCGAGGGGTAAGGCTATCGACTGGCAACCCGAAGGTCGAGGGTTCAGATCCCGGCTTGCGCAAGTAAATTTTATTTGATTAATATATGATATTTCGCAATTAAATAATAATATAAGGTATATTTGCTGCACGTTCCATAGTGGATGATGCCCTCAGTATCGCCTTGATGTAAGACCGCCATTCAGTATTGAAAAGTTGCTTGAAATGTCTTTAGCCGTGTTTGATGACCAGATATGAATAGCCAGGTACTTCCCCACTTTCCTCTACATAATCTCCTTCCCCACCCCAATACCTTCAAACTCATAACATACTCCAATTGGGGATGTCATAGTCTCACTGGCTCCAGACAGTTGGGAGCACTTGGGACTCTTGTGCGGTAATCAGATCAGAAATCGGAAATCAGGCTTTGTAAAGATTCGCCTCTTCTAGAAAATGCTTACCCTCCTACCAGTCTCTTGCTGTCTTCCACTAGTTTCTTATGTCTAAGGATGTGGTGTTCGCTTCTACTCTGTCCTGTTTAGGCCTCCCGACACTCCTTTGTCCTTTAGATTTATCTTCGAATGCGGAGCCATCTTAGTGTTACGAATTACGATTACGTAACGCAAGTAGATTCCCATTAATTTCATAATATTAACCATTTTGCTATTGTTTCACATTGACGACATATTTTCAACAAACAAATTAATATTCCAACATTACAATGAAACAATGTTTAGTAATCCACTCAAATATTATTCCATTTCCTTTCCTAATGTTATGTTATACTTCCCATAGGATTAACTCAACACGTGCCTGCTAAATTTGCCGTAAGAAATTGTATTAAAAAAAATCTTTTTTTGTTGTTGTATAATTATATATTTGACCCATATGCTAGAAATTACCGTTTTTATTGGTTCATAGCATGTCAAGGCACACTTGCATGAAATTTGCATGTTTTGAAAACTGATCGGTGGTCACACATTGCCAGACCGTGGGGCATGCTGTAAGTCTGTCGAATAATGTACCTGACTTTTGGTATTCCGTATAAAAATAATTCATTAGCAGCAAATTATTAAAAAAAAAATGACACACATACTTAAAGAAGATATCCTGAAATAATATCTAAACACATATTTGAATGCCGTATTAAAAACCATCCATAGATGAGTTCTGTTGTTATGAAATTCGCATTCACATTTTCTGTCCGGAATTTCTAGGCGAAGTTAACTATTCTAATTTCCATCTTGAGCTATGGAGCTTCGAAAAATCCATTCAACTGTAAAAAAACTAAGACAAGGCGCAAATTTGATTGTTCCACATGTTTACATCTAAATCTCGCCGCGTGGCTTTGTCTGTGTCGGAATATTAACTGATTCTGAATTTACCAAGGATTTTCATTGTATCTTCTTTTAGGTACTCTTCTAATCTGTAATCGGCCAATGCTTTATTTTATATATAAAATGGATTGACGCTTACTTTTGTTCTCTGCTCTGTAAAGGAAATCATCCTTTCGAATAAAGTGCTCACAACTGCGTGTGCTTCCCTTCGTAGGTTTACCACCCTAGTTTTTCACTTACCTAGTTTTCCCTTCCCATTTTCCCTAGTTTCCCCTGTCTAGTTTTCCCTACAAAGTTTTTCTAGTGTAAACAGGGTCCATGACGTAAACGTAAGCCCGAATTACGTAGCTGACAAAAATACGC
Organism: Hesperophylax magnus; assembly: GCA_026573805.1. NCBI lineage: Eukaryota > Metazoa > Arthropoda > Insecta > Trichoptera > Limnephilidae > Hesperophylax > Hesperophylax magnus. The sequence continues at coordinate 10,326,962 of JAIUSX010000047.1, read as the reverse complement.
AGCGAGCGTGTCCCACTTTCCAAGGACCGTTTTTTATTTATTTATTAAATCTTGGATAGACCTTCAACGACCTTCTATGCTCCATTCTACGATTGATTCCAGTAGATAGAATAATGACAATGGCACAATGAAGACGCTCTTATTTACGGGTTTGAGCGAGGGTTCAACGATAAAATATGAAGACGGAACTAGATATTTATTTCCACTGAATACATTTTTTGTGTAATTACAGTACATAAGTCCATATCGCTTGTAAGGGAGTGCGACTGTAGGATTTTCAATTTAGGATATGCTTGCGGAAGATACTCTCAATGTCTCCCTGGTGTAAGACCATCATTCTGAATTGAAACGTTGCTTGAAATGGCATTAGCCATTACTACCTACCTACCTTCAGCCTCACAACATCCCCTAATTGAGGATGCCATAGTTCTCACGGTTTGGAGCAGTTGGGACTTTTGTGCGGTATTGTGAGGTATCTTGTGAGGTTAAATGTAGTGGGGAGATGAGGAAGGAAAACTTGGTATAACTTATATTGCAAGTAATAGGCATTAAAATCGCATGCAAAACGGTGTCTAGAAACGTTCGATTTCAAGCACAAAACTGGTTTTTATTTATTTTATAAATAATTTTATAAGAAAGCAAAAAAGTTAATAAAGTGAAACTGTCACAGATAATCTTAGCTATAATACTGTATTTTTTTAAAGTTGTGTTTTTACGCGTTCATACATTTCTATTGAAAAAATATTTTTTTTAACAGTTTACATTTATATTTTTTATAGTTATATTTATGAGTAATTTTTTTAAAATATGGTTTTTACTCAACCGAAACGATAGGAAAACCTTCAATTTATCTAAAGCTTATTTTTTGGTATTCATAATGTACACCAATTCGTTATAAAGATTAATCAAAATAGTGATTTAGCATTAAGCTTCGCCTTAATATATAATATAATATATGGGTTAAGATAGGGGCTAAGAGAGGAATGTATTAATGAGAATGAAACATAATATACTATTTTTATCTCCATTGCGCTACCCTTTTCTTTAGTTAACGTTTCGGACAGCGTTACATAGCTCTTTTATCACACTTCTGTTTTATTATATTCCGTTTCAACATGTTCTGTTTTATCATGAACCCTGTACAAGGTACAAAGATACGTGTCGTCTTCACACCCTCTCGCGTGTAAATCGATTATGAAAAACACGGAAACCTTCTCAATGTTTTTTTATAATGAAGTCCCGACGGCTTTACCCCGATGCGATAAAACGCCGCGCATCCATAAACTGGGACATTTTCGATTCAGGATTTAACCTGTTTACACTCCCGTGTCTCTTTGGCTTTGTTGGGAATATACGCCTCTGTTGAGCAATAAATTTACAACTTTACAAATGGAATATCGGTGCGCTCGACGTGGAGGCTTTTTAAAATTAATATTCTCGGTTTATTCTGTTTGATATTACAACAGCAAGCACAGAAATGAGTTCACCAATTAGAACCGTATTAGCGCAGGTATAAATTAGTTCAGAGCTATTAGTCTAATTACCCATTACTTCTTCTTATACCTACGAAGGATCTTACACAATCAAGAAGATTATTCTATGTATGTGAAATTTTGCGATGTGGATAAGGGTGCGTATAAACAGGATAAAAAAGCGAACCACTAATTATGGTAAAGGAACGAAGCAACCGCAAGTATCGTTTAGAATAGAATTTGCATATTATTATAATCAATAATTAGTCGTTTGAAATGTCCATACAAATTGAAAATATCTCCCGAGTAAAAATAAATGCCGCCGACGGGGATTTATTTTTATTTTAGAATTATAGAATTATTGCTTATAATAATTTGTTATCCTTTGTGCTATGCATAAAAAACCTTGTCTTATAAACATTAGTTTATCATTTAAAAAAATAGAATTTGCATATAAAAATTGCAGGTAATTGAAATAGCTAAATAATTTCCTTCAGGACCTGTGTCATATTTGGGGATGCTGTGTGGGAGGTCTTTTGAAGGAAAGGAAGGAGAGGAAATTCTGGGAAGGAAAAAGGTATTAGGGGTGATTAAATGCCCACTAACTTATTCCAGAATTTCAATATTATGTCAATAGTTAGATAATCTGAATCTGTCTGGATCGTTACCCACATTACTAACTCCTGCCGTGCCTTACGATAAGATATTATTTAGTATTCATTTCCTGCACTCGTTAAACGGAACATTACCCCTCTTGTTTGATTGCGAAGGGGCGGGGGGATGAAACGTGATAGGGGTATCAATGCGTGCCCTCCATTAAGGCTTCCAGGGGTCGCAAACTGGGTCACTGTTACTATCCACTGGAACACAGATGGGTTCCTGTGACCTAAATGATGCTCCGTGGCCCAGTTACCCGAGATCCTGTTACAGTGTGGCTGAAATCCAGTCTGTCTATCAATTAACTTTATACAAGTGTTCTGCATAATCATTATTGTTAAACTGGGGTTACACGATGGTCATTAAATTATATGAACATTTAAAGGGTTTTCATTTTGACCCATTCGATTAAGCCTCTTATATCGAGGAGCACTCTTTAGTAATCTCTGTTTTTTATGTGAATTCATCATAAAAGTCCCTTCTGCTCCCAATCGTCTAGAGCCAGTGAGACTGTGGCATCCACAATGAGGATATGTTGTTTGACTGAATGTAGTGAAGGGAAGAGGAACCAAACAAGACTAAAGCCATTTCAAGCGACGTTTCAATTTTGAATTGTGGTCTTATCAGGGCGACACTGAGAGTATCTTCCACTCGGTAACGTGCCGCAAACATACTATGTGTATACTTTTTTGTTGTTTGTTTTTGGGGTGTTATGCCGTGTTGCGCTAACTCCTTCTTTAGCCGACGTTTCGGACAGCGTTGCAGTGTCCATCATCAGGGCAGATCCGGTAGATCCGAAGATGTGATGATCTACCGGATCTGCCCTGATGATGGACACTGCAACGCTGTCCGAAACGTCGGCTAAAGAAGGAGTTAGCGCAACACGGCATAACACCCCAAAAACAAACAACAAAAATGCTTTTGGCCGTGAGAATCTAAAAACTTACCTATGTGTATACTATTTTAAAAGTATAGTTGTAGATTTGAACCCGCTACTTCCGGATTGCTAGTCGAGAGCTTTACCCCCGACCACCGAGATCGTATGATTCCTAATTCCTACCATCCAGTTTTAATCTTCTTCACACATTGAATAGAAACGCTTTCGGCTTCTAACGAAATTTCAATACAAATTTTTCGAAAAATTCGTATCGATGCATTAAGATATGGAGCAAACTATATGGGGTCTTGACTTATTTTTTTACACTGGAAATGTAGTTACGAACTGGAAATAGTTGCATGAACCGATAAATTTCAATTGTAAAATCATAATCAGTATTCTTTTTTATTTTTGAAATTGTAGAAGTGAACAGTCGAAAGGATTTCACCATCAATTTAAAAAAATATATACATTTATTTTTTCTTGGTCAATTCATAGATAGATTTTCTTTGTTTGGTGCTATTTCCATTTTGAAACACGATACCACTTTCCTAAGCCGTTAATATACACCCCACTTATTTGATTACGTAATATAAAATCGATGCCATAATGTCAGATCAGTCAATTAAAGAACAGTGTTTATACTATGTGTATTTTCACCATCGAGGGATTGCGGGCGATAAAATATAGAACTCTATTTTTTATGTGTATTTTGTATCTACCAAATAAACTGTTGTTTCTGATTCTGATACAAATCTCCGAAAAATTAGTATCTCTGTCTTCTCTATTATACTAAAATAAAGTCGCCATCCGCGTCTGTCTGTTTGTGAGCTTAGTTCTTCTAAACTACGCAATAGATTTTTTATAGGGTTCTATCATTTAGAGATTCTCTTCCAGAAGGTTTAAATATACAAGTAGAGAAAAGTCGAGCAACGCCGGGTAAACGTCAGATAGTTATTAAATAGTATAAAACAATTTGGCAATCCTCGTCTGTCTGTTTTTGCGCTGTTCTCTTCTAAACTACGCAAAGGATTTCGATAGGGTTTTAACTGTCACTTAGAGAATTTCTTCCGGAAGGTTTGTATATATTATGCATACATATTAATAACTAAAAATGTCTGAAAGCGCTGAAAATAACAGACGAGTAATAATTGATTTTAGCTAATACTGAAGTCTAGACAGTAACTTCTTTATAAAATTGGTTAATTTATTAATTTTGAGCACCGCATTGTAATTTTTGTGGATTCATGTATCTCCACTTTCACATCTTGTTTTTTTTTACTAACTTATTATTATTGATGTGGTATTGTTATTCTATAATTAATTACAGTTAATTATCTACATATTCCCAAAAAACTCCATTCTACATTATTTAAAATCCGAATAAGAAAAGTTTTTTGTATTTGTCACAGTTATTATACATGGTGTCCGGAAACTCGTAGTACAAGCGGGAAACTGGTGAATCTACATCACATTTGGAGTCGATTTTGTAGTATAATTTTTTTTGATTTGAGCTTTCGTTTTCGAGTCAATCGAGTCAGAAGTTGATTTTTTTTTTGATCAAATTCCTTTAAATTATTACTGAAGATCAAAGTACCCAACTAATTAAAACTATTTAAAAAATTAAAAATAAAACAAATAATGCGAAAAAATTTGAACCCTGAAATAGCCGAAAAATATATTTTTTTGTTTTTTTTTTTTTATAAAAATGCTCAAATCAAAAAAACTTTATGTTTATTTGGGTTCCCCGTGTGGTATACATTCTCCAGTTTCCGGCTTGTACTACGAGTTTCCGGACACCATGTATAGTGAAAGTAAAATGATGTCAATAAGGCAGTTGTACATAATACTGGCTCTCTTTAAATTTTTCAACAACACTGATACTGCCAAAAGATCACAAAAATTGCGCAAAACTAGATTGGGTTCTTCTTTAATGTATCAGTCGGTGAATACCAGAACATCATTTGGACTAAGGAGTTTTTCTTATAAAGCTCCGTTGCTTTATAAAATGATCGGTGAAAATATAAAAACTATTGGTTCGTTGAATCTATTCAAGAAAATAGTAAAAAAATCCATACATTATGATTTTAAAGCTGCTCATCTCGACACAGGAATTCGCTAGTGAGATGAGCAGCGGAGGAAAAAAAAATAATAATTGAAATGAAAATTGTCAGAAGAACTGAATCTGTTAATATAAGGTCTCGGAAAATTATATAAAATGTCTGGTCCTAATAATTTATTAATATTATATGAATATTTATTTATTATATATTCATATAATAATATATAATTTATGATTTTTTTTGCGGAGGAGTTTTAGGTGGATGATCGATCACTCGGGGTCAATATTGTATGAAAATATTTAAATGCAAATTCAATTAACTGTTAGAAATGATTAATAATAAGTGTTTCGTAACACTGAATTGTTTTAACGCTTTTTCCGCTCCAACTAATGAGGAGGCTAGTATTCAAATTTTACTGGTTTGAATCTGCGCAGTGTTGCTTTGAGTTGAATCAAACCGCCCGCGCCGTAGCGAAAACGTCAGCTAATGACAGTTGACAAAAACACCGTACCTAGAAAACAACCTATGTGTCAATTCGATTTTTAGCCGGAGTCATAATGTTAAATCTTATACGAGTGCCTGTGAATTCCTCCACCAAACGAGCGCTACCAAAATAACCATATTATCGAAAATCATAACCAACTCTTCCGTAAGTCACATTTGCGAATAGAAGAAAAGAAGTCGAAAAGTGCGAATTTTAACAAAAGCGAAATATCCACATACTTGAAGTTTTCACAACGTGAAATACCCATACACATTAGCTCTATAATAAAATTATTGTTTTTAATAAAAACAAATATATCTTTGCTTTATCTTTCGAAGTACCTCCTTCTACCTAAAAAATAATTTAAAAAATCTGAATTAAAATTACCTACTGTTGATACGTTCATACAAGAATTGCGTAAGTAATACCTATCCAAATTGTGATAGGGAATCAAAAATAAGGTTTTTTTTTTTATATAACTCGGGGCCTACTCAGATACATTAAAATAATATAATAATGGCTTTACATTATATACCTAGTCATTTTCTATTACACATAAAGCAAAATATATCAATTTTTGAAAATATGAATTATTTTGTATTCATAAAGTACATAGAGAATAAGACGAAATAACCATTTTGGGTAGATATTTATTGAACCTGACTTAAACTTATCATCATTTCTTAAGTTGCTGAAAAATTCCGGAGTAGCTGAACATTATTGACCGTTGAAAACTACCGTAGGCGGTGAAAACAACAATTAGACGAGCTTAATTCTTATGAAATTACTAAGTCACTGAATTCGTGAAATTAATTTCTACCGAGTTCTGCGAATAAATTAATACAAATGTCTGTTTGAATATTTCCAGATTATTGAGTTTGTTTCCACTGGTCGTGGAAGGGGCCGGAACCACACTGAGCAATTAATTAATTTGGAAAAGTTTGCGGGAAAATGTGCAGATCTGAAACACGCCTCTTTCCACCCTTCCTCGATGAGAGCTTGCCGCCGAGAGTGGTGGAGTACCTCCCTGAAGTAGACACCGAAAAGTGTGCTTTGTGCGTGTCGTTGTGTCTGAAGATTACCACATTTTTCCTCGCTTCGGATGAAATTGATCAATACATTTTTAAACATCGAAATTCATTCTACAACATGTCAATTTAAAAATTTATTGAATACGGGAATAATGTGACTACAGCATTCGGGAATTAGCATCCCCAATTGGGGTATGTTGTGAGACTAGCGGGAGTAGGATGGGGAATGAGATGAGAATGAGATACCTGGCTAATCAGATCTGGTCACCAAACATAGCGAAAGATATTTCGAGCAATGTTTGAATTTTGAATTATGGCCTTTCACTATGTAAGCACTAGCAATAATATTACGTAAACTGGCTTCAGTTTTCTTTCTGATTGGTATATCACCCTTCTAGAGATTTTCTGTTATTTTGTTTACATTATGATTGTACAGTAACGTACATTCTACACAGTCGTTGTGACATAATAAATAATCATGATAAAATATTATTTAGGTATATTTTGAGAATACGTAAAACTTCTTGTCTTGACTAGAAAAAATAGCAGTATTATTTCATAATTATTACTCTTTGATAAGAGAGCTCAATTATTACTGGATGCCTCAGGTAATCCACCGTATTTCTAAAATCTTGGGTAATTATAATTTCTACCTCTGCGACTGACTGCGTGCCATATCCATTGTTGAAAAGGATCGGGTGTGTTAAGCCTGTTTACCATTCAACACAAAGCCGAGAATTTAAATGGACATCGTGAATAAATAACCAGATTTTATCTTTACAACAATTAGATGAAATTGTTCTGCAGAACGCTTACATTATTTATGGAACCGATTGTATTAGCATAAAAAAATACTGCGTAATTAACTTTATAGCTTTTATTTGTTGTTCTTTTGTTCCATTTATATTTTCGTATGCCTACATTATTTTAATGGTTTAAAAGTTTAATAATTGTTAATTCATAAGTCTTCTGGCGTCCAGCTTTGGATATTGGCCTCCTGCAAATGTGTTCAATTTGGTCGGTTCTTAACAGACCCAACTATCTGAAGCTTGTAGTTATCTTCAGGTCGTCAGCCCATCTCATAAGTTAGCTGGCTTCTGTGTATTCGAGTGAAAACCTTCGATGAAGTTGAGCTTTGTATTATATTTGTTGTTATAAGAAATAAATAAAGATTGTTGTAGGGTACTCAGTTCTCAATCTGCTGATCAAAATGCGAGCTTTGCCGATTAATTTATTGCGAAGTTCAATACTAACTCAGCTCCCAATCTGCTGATAAAATGCGAGCTTTAACGATCAATTTATTGCGAAATTCAATACTAACTCAGCTCCCAATCTGCTGATAAAATGCGAGCTTTAACGATTAATTTATTGAGAAGTTCAATACTAAGTCAGCTCCCAATCTGCTGATAAAATGCGAGCTTTAACGATTAATTTATTGCGAAGTTCAATACTAACTCAGCTCCCAATATGCTGATCAAAATGCGAGCTACGAAGTTCAATACTAACTCATGTCATTAGAATGTGAGCTTCACCGATTAATTTATTATAAAGTTCAATACTAACTCATGTGATTAGAATGCGAGCTTCACCGAATAATTTATTATGAAGTTCAATACTAACTCATGTGATCAAAATGCGAGCTTCACCGATTAATTTATTATGAAGTTCAATACTAACTCATGTGATCAAAATGCGAGCTTCACCGATTAATTATTTTTCGAAGTTCAATACTGACTCAGTTACTGATATGCTGATCAAAATGCGAGCTTTATCGATTAATTCGTCACGAAGTTTAATACTAACTCAGGTCCTCGAGTTAGTATTGAATTTCGAAGTTAACTTAATCTGCTGATTAAAATGCTAGTTGGTTGCATGATAACTCAACACAATGACAATTCATCACACCTTTAAAAAGTGACATTTAAAAGTCATTAAAGCCGATTTATTTTTAAAAATTTATTTTATAAATTTTAAAAGATTACAATTTTGGTGATTTTCTCAACTACCATACCTATGTAACATATGTAACCCATTTAAGAGGAAGCTACAAGCCAAAAATGTGTATATTCTTGGTATAACTTATATTGTAGGTAATAGGCATTAAAATCGCTTGACAAACGGAGTCTAGAAACGTTCGATTTCAAGCACAAAACTGGTTTTTATTTATTTTATAAATAATTTTATAAGAAATCAAAACAGTCAATCAAGTGAAACTGTCACAGATAATCTTAGCTATAATACTGTATTTTTAAAAGTTGTTTCTTTTACGCGTTTATACATTGCTATATTTTTTTTTGTAGTTTACATTTATATTTTGTTATTGAGTAATTTATTATTTTATTTGTATTCTACTCAGGCGAAACGATAGGAAAGCCTTCAATTTATCTAAAGCATATTTTTTAGTATTCATAATGTACACCAATTCATTACTAAGATTAATCAAAATAATGATTTAGCATTGAGCTTCGCCTTAACCTAGTTTTAGTTACATCACTTTTCAAGACTTTATATCACATTTTAAAGATGTGTTGAATTGTTTTTGTATTGATATTCATCCGGTCACCGAGCCTTGTGTGGGAGTCGAGAGAATACAAATAAATAATTGTAATGTAAAATTTACATTAAAAAAATCCTTCGTTAGCTGTTATTTAGCTAATTTTGTGAAAGAATATTAATGCAAGGGCGTTTTTTGAAAAGTGAAAATAACTGAATATTCTAACGGTTGTGATTTGAGTTTCTCACTGCCAAAAGTATTGTAGTGATTTATTTTTGGGGTATTATGCCGTGTTGCGCTACCTCCTCCATTAGTCAACGTTTCGGACAGTATTATAGTAACGGCGTTACACATCTGCTCTGATGATGGACACCGTAATGCTGTCCGAAACGTTGGCTAAATAATGAGGTAGCGTAACACGCATAATACCCCAAAAATAAATCACTGCAATACTCTAACCTATAAATGAGTAATAAATATAACATTTTATCTCATCCTCCATACACACAAGCCTAGCATTATTATGGTGGTACATCTTATATATTACACTATATGAAATTACTATTAAGTTAATTGCAAAATATTTTCTCTAAGTGTTGTAACCTTATATTTTTAATAAAAAATAAAATAAAAACTTATAACTGTAAATTACCTAAAAGTATTGAGCGAGTAGCAAAGCCTGGACGCGGTGTTCCAAGTTTGTTACATTTAATAATAATTTAATTAGATATAAACTATGTACCTATTTTACATATTTTTTTAATACACTTAAAATACATTCCCTAGAAAACAGAAGAAAAATAAATGACCTAACTTTTTTGTTTAAGATTATTAACTCCAAACTAGACTGTAGTGAACTCCTGCAATTCATAGATTTCAGAGTACCTACTCGAGCAACTAAGCAAAATATATTATTCTGCAACAATAAGTTTAGTACCAACTATCACATACATGCACCTATTTCTCGCTTTCACACACTTGGAAACAAATTCACCTCAAATATCGACATATTTAATATAAGTTTGCCTGTGTTCAAGAGATACCTGAATGACTATATTTGTTGTTTTCTTGTAGATATGTTGTGAACTTTAAATTTTTTTTTTATTTTTGTGTTGATGTTTTAAAAATAAAAACCTTCTGTTGCCACTGTATTATGCAGTAAAATATGTATAATGTAAAAGCCCATTAGTGCGTTTAAATTAATAAATAAATATTATATTTTAGATTTCGCACTTTCGCAAGGTTCAGGTTTGTGGGATGAATGTCAAGAATGATTAAATGTAGTGATATAGAGTAAAACACACAAAACCGTTTAGAATTGTATAGATAAAATGGAGTGATATAGAGTAAAACACACAAAACCGTTTAGAATTGTATAGATAAAATGGAGTGATATAGAGTAAAACACACAAAACCGTTTAGAATTGTATAGATTTTTTTTTTATAAAATAGTTAATTTGTTATTCACATACATTCTGTTTAAACGGCTGGAACTAAACTCTGTTACGACAATACATTTGTATTCTTATTATCTACCAACATGTATGAGAGTTCAACGTCTGCATCGAAGAAATCATCATGCAAGATTAATGTAACGGATTAAATATTCAGCCGTGATTTTAAGAGGCTGTGCAACTGGAATAAATCTTTGTTTGGTTTTGTAATCCTATACACAGAAGAGGGTGTGTTTACTGATACCCCTTCCGCCGGTGTTTGTAAATATCACAGCCTTCCAAGAGAATTTCTCGTCATCTCCAGAGAAACTTCAATTTCTTTTCAGACCAAAACCTCGCAAAAAAAGTTATCATCTCTTCTGTTCATTTCTTTTGCTGGAACTTGATGGAGGAAAGTTTCTCGTCTTAGCTGGGGATGAAATGCCCCCATAAATAGACCGACTTCGTCTGAGGGAGATTGCTGTGATATCTAATGTTATCTTCCCCTCGTGGCCATTCAACCCTTAATTCACTTTACGAGAAGAGTTACAGACGACTTTAAATGGCACCCGCAGTTGGGGAGTTTAAAAAGAAGCCTTATTTGATTTATTACGATTCTGCAGATATTAAATCAGGGTTAGACTTGCTGGAAAGATGATTGATGAAGAAATCGGCAGCTCTTAATGATTTACTTATAGAGATTCTTGCTGATAACAATGGCGGTTAGGCATTATTTTAATATCTTTAGAAATTTGCTAGTCATCTCGGGGAAAAATACGAAATTATCCATACCCAGTAGATTCTTTATGGATTCATTGCCTTATTCTCGTGTATATTTATGAAAAGACTTGGCACGGACAGGGCACTCAGGATCTAGAATCCAGAACTGCGACGCTAAACACTAAACACACTCAGCCGGGTCTCCCTTGGCAAAATGTTTTCAAAACATTGGACAAAAACGAAATCATTGGAGCCAACCCTACTTCCCGACTTGATCCGGCTTTATGCTACTAATATAATATGCAGTGTCGAGTCAATTATGCACTCGGAAATGATTAGGTATTTATTTTATTTATTTTTTATTTTTTTTTTGATTTAACATTATTATTTTAGCTTTATCGGCCACCAAAGTTGGTTCATGCCCTATTCATGATAATTGAAAATACGTCGATATCTCGCTGTTCAGAAAAAAAAAAATAATTTATTTATTTGTAAGAAGCAAACAGCTTTTACATAATATACAACGATAGATATAAATATACAAGTTAACTGAAGTCAAGCCACAGAAGTTTCTTATGCTAAAGTTCATTGGAAATGAAGTTTTAATAATAATTTAGGCCCCGTAGTAAGCGTTCACAGATGGTTTGAATGTAAATATGTAAATACGAATGTTAGAGGGAGGACGCTAATATTAAAAAAACTACAATAATTAAGGGAAAATGGTGAAAATATTTAATAAAAAACGACTCGTTTGAATTACAGAAAAAATCTCGAAAAATGCTTTAGTTGCATTTATAGATACGCTGTGAATTTTTCACGTCTATAACATATTAAATAACAGATCAAAACGTTTTTTTAATAATTTACTTCGCTTACTTTGCGATTTTTTCTATTGAGGGAATTACATATACTTAACGTTTCGGCATTACAAATATAAAGATCTTCAAATATTTTTTTTTTGGAAACAAAAACAAGAGCTAACGAGAAACTTGTTATAAATCGGTAGAAGTTGGGTATGCAGGGACTTAAACGCTGAGCAAACGAGTGACGTAATACAGCAAGAGAGTGATCGTACTTGGTTTTTTGATTTCAAGCCAACCACTTCGACGGTTTATGGTCGTAAAGAGAATATTGTCAATAAAGTATAGATTTTATAATCTTTAAATTCATATAATCTTTTAATTCTCCCGTAATAAAATACACCGTATGACCCGACCTCGTACAATAGTAAAGAGCGTCTATTTTGGAGGCTCTGAAGATTGCCACGGAAATAACATCCATTGAACAAGCCGTACGAACAATTTCACAAAACATAATAATAAACCTTCCATTTACTTCGACATTCACCGCTAGACTGACTGAAAAAATAATGATTGGTATTTCGGGTGATATACTCGTAATTTAGATGTACATATTTAATAACTGAGGTTATTACTTTCATACCTTTATTATTTCAATTTTATCTCTTCATTATGAACGACACATTTTCGTGTCTTATATACATGGTGTCCGGAAACTCGTAGTACAAGCGGGAAACTGGAGAATCTACACCACATGGGGAACCCAAAAAAACATAAAGTTTTTTGATTTGAGCATTTTCACAAAAAAAAAAAAAAAAACAAAAAAATATATTTTTTGGCTATTTTTGGGTTAAAGTTTTTTCTGGTGTTTAGGGTTGAACAACAGATATTTTAACCCTGCAGAGCAGAAATATTTTATGATTACACCGGATTAAATGAAGGGTGATTTCAAAATAATGCTTAAAATCCGAGTTTCTTCATTTGTTTTACTTTCAAATAGTTTTAATTAGTTGGGTACTTTGATCTTCAGTAATAATTTATAAGAATTTGATTAAAAAAAAAAAAAAAAAAAAAATGAACTTCTAACTCGATTTACTCGATAACGAAAGCTCAAATCAAAAAAAAAATACTACAAAATCGACTCCAAATGTGATGTAGATTCACCAGTTTCCCGCTTGTACTACGAGTTTCCGGACACCCTGTATAATAACATCAATGGGCCATCCGCGTTTTGTGCTGTGTATTTTCTAACTTTATTTTTCTAGACGGATGAAAGTTCTAGGAATACGAACCAAGTTGGCCAGAATGAAAAGCTCACAGAATTGCACGTGTGTTCCGTAATACGTTAGTTAAATAGACATGTAGGAATGTAGATGTGCCCGAAGTTTTTCCTTGTTTGTCTGCAGTGGAATCAATAATACCGACTACGTGTCACTTCGTTTTTATTCCGCACTTCGTAACTTTCCGGTCTCATAATATTGAAATTGAAAGTTTTTCTCGTCGATTAATCTTCTGGTCTCGAATATAACTGTCTTTTTTTGTTTAATTATTGCTAATCACTGACACCATTATCGGTATTCTACCTAATTTTCATGGAGGCTTTCGTTATTATATCGAAATTTTTCGAACATTTTTTTTACTATCGCCAGTAAATTATTGGCCTTTCTCGAGGTTCTTTAAAGCCCTCCGGGGAAAGCTTTCCAATAAGCGAGCTCGTCAAGTTATTATTTCAATAATTTCAATATTCCTCCGTGTAATGATGCAAAGGTTAACGTGGGGGCTAGGTTTTGGGTTTTAGGTTACCAATTTGGTTGAATATCGAATTGTTTCGGACGTAATTTGCTAATAGTGTTGCTATCAGTGGCAGCTCGCGATTTTTGGGTGTTCTAGAGTGCTGATATTACAACAAATGACATTATGATTGTCGTTGTAGCTGAAAACCAATTTATTTTTTTTCGAAAATTTATTTTTTGTTTGAAAATTTTCAGGAATTTACAGTTTGGCGCACGAATCGTTTTCAGCTTCAACAACATCAATAATATAATATTAGTACTCTAGAACACCTAAAAGTCACGAGCCGCCATTGGTTGCTATCGGCAATTATTCGTTTTTATTATCTGTATTTGATCACTTTCGTTCACACGGACATATTATGATGTTTTTCCAGCCAATATTAGTACCCAATTTACTTAATGTTGGTACTTAGTATGGCGAATTACTTACATTAATTAAGTAAAAGAGGACTTTATATGGATTACGTTTATTTATGACAAATAGTTGCCGTCTATCACTTATAACTATAATATAATGACACGTAGAACTTAGAAATGAAGTTCCACAGAATATAATATTATATAAAAAAGCAATTGTGTATATACTATCATATGATTTAATGGTATAATCATAGAATAAAGACTTTTCTTCTCTATTCTGTGGATGCCTTAACAGTTTCTTTACGTCGCTTACGTAGTATTAAATTGGCAAAATTGGCAAAAATGGCAAAATTGGCAACGACACTGTAAGTCACTTACTGTAATTAATAGCAAATTACAGAAGTCGTAAGAGGCTCTTCGTAGGATTTTTTTTCCCTAAAAAAACTAGTAATTTTATTATTTGAACTAATAATAATACGAGATAAGTATCTTTTCTCCCGAAAAAAATATAAAAAAATAACACCAGATGAAACTCAAATAAGCACTACGAAAACGAATATAAACTGAAAGAAAATTTACGGATTCCAAAAAACCGAAGAGATATCATTTATTTATCAGGTGGTAAAATAATTTGTGAAAATGAGGATCCTTCTTTTCATCAGTTTAATCTTTTCCAATCGTAATGTTTTTGTTTCCAACATTATTATTTGAATTCGAATTCCGTTGGTGTCATTCGGATAAAATTTTATAATTGCTAGCAATTGGTCCTCCATTAATTTCTGCCGTTAAGGCCCGCCATACACTTTCAAGTACACTTGACAAGTATACTTGAAGGTGTCTGGCGGGCCTCCGGAACAAAAGCGCGTAGAGAATTCTCTCAAGCCAACTTTTATTCCAACCCTTTATTTGGACCCTTTTGTTTTTATTAACAAAAGTGCGTGAATTTGACAGCAGCAAATAGTTGCTAACAGAAAGCCATCTTAGGCAAATAAACTGACAGCTGTAACGATGTGATATCTAGCATTTTAACTTAAATTATCTTTTAGATTCGCTGGTTTACTTGAAATGATCTTATTTATATTCATTGTAACACCCTCAACCCATTACGCCCACTAAGTGTAAGGAACGTAGAATATATAGTCCTGCCTCAGAGAGCTCTCATATAGCCTCTATTTCTGAGAAATGAGATCGAGAAAGGGCGAGGTTACAGCCGAGCTACCAGCGGTACGCCTGTACTCATATATGCCTGGAAAGATGTTCTAGCCGGGCACCCTCTCGAGGCATTAGTCTCGAGAGCCTGCTCCGGAAACTACGCCTTGCAGAAGCATATCATACTTATTATGCTCGCATGCAGTGAAACGAACGGTGCATAATGCATACTAAAAGCATACTATGAGCGGAAGCATTTCAACGCGGAAATAAATAACTCTTTTGAACTAGCTGTGTCTAACCAATTTTTGCATGGGATGCTTTTATGTAGCCTTGGCTCGGAACGGAATTAATTTGTAAAAATATGGTAATGTAAATTCTTCACACAGTTAACTTTGATTTTAATCTATTGATCCTTTGATACTTCCACTACCTTTACTCACTACCCACAGTAATAGTAATAATAATAACAGGTGGATAATTTGTATAGCGTCGTTTTTGGTGAAAAATCACCTCAAAGGAGCTGTATACGAGACGTGTGGGCCTGTACAAGAAAAAAACTGTAAATATTAAAAGCACCGGCACACATCAACCCTCGACCTGTGAAATGATTTAAATAAAACACCCTGAGATGTTCTGTCCAAATCATCGTAAAACTAAAGACAATTCAAATTAAAATAAATATTTTAATTACATTTATTGTGCTAATGTACCTACAGAAAGTACAAAGAGGTATAGATTGTAGGTACTACAAATTTCTTACAGCCAACCCAATTCACAAGGAGTGAAGTATGTATTTTAATATAACTGTGTTTTAATACACAAATAGAAACAGAGGCAATCGATTTGTGTCCAAAAGGAATGCTTTCAGTGATGATTCAAATTGAAGCACATCGTGCATCTGTTGATTGGATCAGCGCACTCAGATGGCGTCAGCGATGGCTACAGCAGCTACTGGCTGTAGTAGGTGTCCAGCTTTAGGTGGCCAGCAGTGGTGGCCAGCAGTCGGTAGTCAGCAGTAAATGGTCAGCCTTATGCTACGTATACATCCGGGAGCCGAACTGCCGAACTGAACCTCAACTTATGGGAAAGAAACGAAGCATCAGTAAATGGCGAGAAACGCCGCTTGCAGTTGATTCGTTCCTTTCCCGTAATTCGTGGTTCGCAAATGCATACGTACCCTTAGGTGGCCAGCAGTCGCTTGTCCCAGGACGTCAGCGGCGGAATGTTCATTTGATTATAAGGGCCGGCACACGGAGACGCTCGACTATTGTAATGTCTTGATAGAGATGCCTTCGCTTTATCTGCTGTTGGAGTGCGGCAGTAGGTAGATCGTTGCACGTAGTCCAGTAGCGGTACTACTTTTATTTATTTTTATTTCATTCAATGTAAATGCTAGTTTCGCCCGCCATGCTAGTTATAACCCATGAATTATAATATTTATCTCATTAAATTCAATTGTCTAATTGTAACTGTTGTTTGTCCCCAGGATGCCATCAGGAGCAGCGGCCGAGCCAGTTGGGGAGGCTCCTGGAGTCCCCAAGACAGAGCTGCAGGAGCTACAGATCAAAGCTGGACAAGTCACCGATGACGTGAGTATTATTTGTATAGAATTAGTATGTATTACAGTCGATTATTTATTTTTGGGGTTGGGTGAGTTTCTGGGCGGCTCTGTATTGGGATACGAATGCAGATTATCCGAGTCTGCAAACGATTAGCGGGACCACGGGCGCCCGGGCTGTATGTTGGCTCGGAAATATCTTGCAATTAGAAACCACCACACTTGCTTCTTCACAGCTACCACAATCCTGCAAGTGAATTGCTACTTGCTAGTAAAACCAGATAAGAAAGATGATGAAATAGGCAAATAAAACTAAGATTAGAAGAATATTGCTAACATTTAATTGGTCCTAATCATTAATTCCTGAGAGTAAGTACAGCAACACTGACAATTTGAGTAGGTGCTGCAAGTAACTCAGTTAGCCCAAACGTAACGAAGCTAAATTTGAACCAAATATGAGGTATCAAAACATCTATCCTTCTACAATAAGAATGATTGGATTATTTGTATAGCGCCGTTTTCGTGAAAAAATCACCTCAAGGGCGCTACCCCTTAAAGTCAACCCCAAACCCAATAATGTGATAATCATGCAATATTGCAATAGAGCTAGAGATTTTTTTTCGTAGAGAGAAGACGATATGTACAATTTTATTGAAAGATTATTTAGAATTTTTAATTGGTACTGCTTCGTGAACAGACAAACAGGGAAATCAGAAAACACCCTTTCAGAAGCAGTATTTAGTTACTCGTCATCGAAGCAGAAAATACCAATTTTACTAGATCAATAGTATCTATTTTTTGTTGTCAGCGAACTCTTTTATTGGACACACTGACGCTTATTTTTCTTCTTCATATGATTGGAGAGTTGATACTTGCTTGATAGGGATACTGAGATTCTTCGGGTATTCAATCGAATCTGTCGTAAGCGTTGTGGAGCATCGATGAGCCCCCGAGGAACTGGTAGAGTGGCCATTCTTCAACAATCTTTTAAATTTATTTATTAACTTCTATTCTCTTACATACAGTTTACATAATAAGTACAAATTATACAAAAAATGTTAATAATCAGTATCTATAAAGGTTAGCAGTAGTGTTTTGTGAACACCTCGCTAGGAGAACCTTTGCTGAGGTGTTGCATGCTTTAGGTAAAGTGTTATTGTGCCGTCATAATGCAATGTTCCTATCTTGTCCACATACAGATCGCAGAGTCCTCAGGTATCCATTCGCGTATCATTTATGTAAAGCTGCTTTGATTATTTATTATTGATTGGACTATTTTTCAGTGTTGTTGAATTTAGCCATCCATCCTTAATGTGGTTGTTTAATTGATATTTTTTATTGCAGTCCCTGGACAGTACGCGGCGGATGCTCAACCTCTGTGAGGAGGTAAGTTATCACATCCCTGTACCTCTATTCACTGGTCTTATATCTGTAATACCTGAAACCTGATACCTGTTTAATATGAAAATTGTCTTTCAATCGGATCACACGATCAACAGAAGTTCCTCTCTAACGAGAATTTAACGTTATGTAGCTTTAACTTTGTTCGGGATTTCATTCCAGTTAAACTTTCAATGTTTTTCTTTTAATCCAGTTGGAAAGCATTATAAAATGACCATCGTTTTTTTTATAATCCTCGTAATAACTGTTCATGCTAAAGTTTCAACATTGCACATATAGTGACTATTGTTGATCGCGTGATTGGTTTGTACGATGGACGCCAATTGTTCTGGGAGTAAAATGCGTTGGTCGGGCGCCATGTACCAATTATTGTAACGTGCTGACACGAAGGATGCACCCAATGGATAATGCCATCCCTCAATTTAATTGACTGAAAGTAGCATTGCCTTTGTTATGGAGATTCTGATGTTTTGCTAAATTAATTACCTAATTAAATCTTTTTACGAAAGTCCTGGCCATTTTTCATTGGGTGCTTCCAAATTATAAGCATCACAAAAATTTCTGGTGTGGGTAATGATTATTTGGGCGTATGGTCACTTTAGGGCTATTTTAGGGTTTTATGGTCAATCCCAGACCCTTCCCCGCCTGATCTGGTACTGGACCAAATATTAATAAGGCCACCTGGGGGTAGGAAGATATTAAAAAAGGATATATTTTATTTATTTGCACAACGTCAGATTTGGAGGACTAAAAGTTCTCGAAATGGACACTGGTTAATCTTTTATAATATTAATGTTTCAGAGCTTACTCAAATTTGGCGAATTTGCTTGACCAAAATGACATTGTTATTGATAGACAGAATATCATATTTTCTCATTAATATTATATATTATGTTAAAACTACTTCGCCAAATTTGGGTTTTGCGCTATTTGTGTTTTGTGCTACAGTTTTTTGGGTAAGTTCAAATGTGTTTTTTTTCGGTGTACGTAATAATGTGATAATTCTTCTCAATCCCCCCTCCGAAAGATAGGAATTCTTATGTTGTCTGTCTTTTAAAATAACCCTGGGCTGGATATTTATAGTTTCTTGATTGGCTGACTAGTTGAACGGAACATTTTTGGTTTTATGTGAAGTATACACTTGTCATTATTATCGTAAGTATCTACTATGGTTTTTTCTTTTGATTTTGAAATGATCTCACATTTCATACTTAGGAACAGATCTATGAAACTTCTTATGTTGATAGGTAGGGAATGTGAAAACGTATCGCAAATCAAAGAAAAACAATCAAACATGAACATGGTATGAAAATATCGTATTATTTCAGATCAACGGAAATAAAAATAATATTTTTTGTAGTTACCGTGTCAATACGTTGGCCGAAAAGATCTTATCAATGAATCCAAAGTGTTCCAATCAATCAAAGGTCAGCCAATCAATCAGAACCGTCTTGGTTATTGGTCCCATCAGCGCGGTACCAGATCTAGGCTATTTCAGGCCGGGGCTGGGTAGACTGTGTGGACTGTGTGAGGGTCGATTGTGGCCTGGGACCCGGGCTGTCCTGGGTAGGGGCAGTCCGCCCCCTGGTAGGGGCAGACCGCCAGGGCCGGGCCGCCCTGGCCAAACTAGGGCCCGGGCACTGCCGTCACCCGCTGCATGACCTCATTCGCCGCGCAAGTGCAAAGTGCTCGATACTGTTTCTGTATTGTTGGATTTTATGAACTTTCGGTATTCTAAACATATCGCCTGTATCGCTTGCTTGTATGAACTTCACTGTTCGATATTTGAAACCCATTCTCTATATCGTTTGATTTTATGAACCCTACCAATCGAAATTAAAAACCTACTCGATGTAATAATATACGGACATTGTTAGGTTTTATGAACTCTTGTGTTCGATATTCAAAAACCATTCCCTTAAAATGTAGTTTATTGTTGTTATTTTATTTTCAAAACATGTTCGCTATATCATTTGAGTTTATGAACTTCACTATTCGAAATTTGAAACACATATTTCATAGCTTCATCTTTGTATTTTGTGAACTTTATACTATTTAAGGCGATGCACTACGTAGTAATGCAAAATCATGTGTTTTTGGTTTGAAAATTTGGTGGCCTAGAAATGTTTCAGATGCTTTAATAAATACCGCGAGTATAATACATCTTGGCCTTTGATATAATGGAGTATTTTTTACATAAGTCTTTTTATAAGCGCAGAAAAAAATAATTTATATGGCCTATGAAAACTGATTTAAAGTTCGAAATTTCCTACTTACGAACCCATATTCGGTTATTGTATAATGTGGCAAATTAAGTTATTTATAAAATGATCGGAAAACATTTAAATATTTATGCCTGAACATCCACAAAATAAAATAAAAGGTACTTTTTGGCCATGTTTTTTTCTTGCCTAAATCAAAACAGCTGGATGGTGTTAAGCGGGAATTTAAGCCTTATCGCCATCTACGTACGGAGTTTTATTGATGGCGGCTCGATTCAAAATATAACACGACGTAGTGCATCGCCTTAATGAAAGATATTCCACTGATCAATAATTTGATTTTACAACATTACGCTGTCGAAACTAAACCATACGCTTCTCGGAAATACTTCAACGGAAACTAAATACTTTCCATGTCGATACGTACCATCAAATACCCTACAAAATTAATAATACCTGCAACTTTTGACATTTCCCATACATTCTGATAACGACATGCTAAACTAGCGTCTCCTAGCGGCATGATTTGTGCGCCTTAGTTTTCTCTCGTACTTTTTAATGGATATTATGTGAAATATATATATTATTTTTTTTAAATTATGGAAATCAAAAAAAAATAAATAGATAACCCACGTTAACTCACCTTACTGCTTTTTTTGCTTAATATTAAAGCGGCTATTAAATCTGTCTTTGATGGTTCAGGAAGGAATTAAACTACTAATTTTACAAAAAAAAAATTAAAGTTTTTAAACTCGTATATCAATATATGTAATATATTCAATAATAAATTCAGAACATCGACATTGACCATGTTTTATAACTTCAACATGAACACAAAATGCTGCATGGAACTCAACTAACACAGCTTTGCTGAATTCACCTTAAATTTTTTATAATTATATTTTTCATGTTTTAATCCACTTTTACGTAATCAATAACATTTTATTTGCTAGGATTATATTTCACCAAATAACCTGTCAACTTTTTTTGGCATCCGCACTTGTGGACTTGTGGAGTGCTTTTGGTGGTTTGTAATTATTCCATCCGTAAACTGCGCACGCAGAACCTACTTATTGTAACATCGTTACATATGTTTTTATCAATATTGATCTAAAATAAATTTAGAATGCGCAATACACCGCTACGAAGTATTAAATAAATTAAATTTGCCGCCATTGAAAGGAATGTCAACGTCAGTATGCTACACTAGCGTCTCTAACGACCAGAGTTGTTGATATTGCCACTATTTTACTGGAGCTGGACATAATTAATATTATAGGGTATTTGGTACCATCTAAACGAGGAAAAATTAATTGTGTAAAACAAATTCAGGGGATTTCAAGACAAAGGATTCTTTTGCGTATTTTTCGGGCGTAAGAATATATTGTAGGTTATTGGTAACCCGGGGATGTTTGTCATTAAACAAATAGCCGAATATTGATGTTATGCCTTTTTGTGCACGAGGTTAATAAATTGGTTTGTTTTGAGGCAACAGTATTGACCGGTATTGATTGACCTTTGTGTTACAATTTTCTACAGGAAAACTTAATTCTTTGGGTTAATATTTTTTTTCACTCCTTATCGATATTGATGGTGTCTTGTTATAACTTCAGCATACAATTTTCGCATACATACTGTCTAATTTTCCTTATACTTAATAAATATCTTATCATTTTGTTTGTACAATTCCTTTATAAGCATTTTCTGTTCACGTCACGCAACTCTGCGTGTATCGCTTCGCCTGTGCTTTATTCTTTATCGATCTCGGAAAATCACAATGTTACGATAACCATAGGTAAGTACCGCAACTTATTTGAAAAAGAAAGGCAAACATTAGCGCGTTATGAATAGCCAATATTATTCCTACTACCATCATTTGTTTTGCATTAGCTCACTGGAGGCCGTGAGAAAATCTCTTAGGGCCTATGTCATCTTTGGGGATGCTGTGTGGATGGGTCTTTTTAGGGAAAAGAAAGAAGAGGAGAAGAGAAAGTTCTGGGAAGGAAAAAGGTATGAGGGGTGAGTATGAATCTAACCCCTCACATCGACCTTTGACGGTCTAATACCTACTTATTTTCTAAAAGACAAAAATGTCACCGGAGACCAAAATTTCATTTACATTTTTTATTCCAAATAATGTCACGCGGAGAAAAATGACTTATTAAAATATGTTAAAAACGGGATTGCAAGACGTTTATTAAACTTTTAGTACATTCCTAATATATCGGAACACGTGTTCTCTATCCTGTCCTGTAATAAAATCTGTCCTGATAATATACACGTTTTGACGTCCCGTGTTCGACTGAAAGATTATTAGGTAACTGATCAATTCATTCATTAATCAATTCAGTCCCGTTTTTAACAGCATTACGAATAATTTGAAGAGATTCACAATAAATTAGCAATATTTTATATCAGTAAGTTTTCTCCGTGCAGGAATTATTAGATATAGTAAGTCGAGTACCTACGTCTTTTAACACCTTACATAAATGCCTAACTATTAGAAGAGCTTGGTACCTTGTTAGAATTTCATAAACAGCTGTTACCATTTTTACCTATGTATAGTTATATACAGATTCGTGTCTAGTCAGAGTAGGTAACTAACCTTTCCACAATATCGTATCACTGAAATTATTGTTACGTAATAGTTTCTGGAATATTTTCTGACGTGTCGTGTGTCGAATTGTGACGGAATTTTTTTCAAATGCACCGTCATATATCAACATTTTTCAATTTTCTACTTTTAAAATCACTGTATATATTTTCCCGAATTTTAATAGAAAATTATTTTTGAACAAGATCGGCGGCCATCTTGGTGGTGAGTGCCTGGAACTTTACATCGGTTGACGTTGATTGGATCCACCGATTAACACATAGATATTACCGTATAGGTTGTCTTAAGTATTAACCAGCCTCTGTACAGTACTGTATACCTTACGTCATTGTATCTCAGATTTAGCTTACATAAGTCGTAAGCTTAATTAACACCCTCGCAGAATATGGGAAGTCGTTGGTGCTCTGATGAAAACTCAGGCCTGTTTAATGGTCGTATTAATATTTCATGTTTTCAATTTTCGCAGACTGAAAAAAATGCGTATTGCTAATTTATTAAGAATTTCTTAAAATTATTGGTATTTCGGTTAAAAACGGGATTGCAGGTCGTTTCCTGATAAACTTTTAGTAAATTCATAATATGTCGGAACGCGTATTCATGCACCTGCATTTACCTTGATGATATATAATTTATTTATTTATTAATTTTCAGGAAATCGTCAATTTACATTTAATCAGTTTGTACATTCGTATTATATAGCCAAAATAAAACCAATTATGGATTTCCTCCTTGTGACTTTACCTCTACTGAGACAGCATAATATGGAATAAGTAAATTAAATTTGTAAGAAAGGAATATGATTTTTTTTTTTTTTTTTTTTCAAAAGAAAGACAAACATTCCCGGGTTACGAATAACTTGACAATATTTGAAAATCTCCTACTACCACCACAGTAAGCTGAAAATGTTGCTTGTGTTGTGATGGAGGACTTAGCCAGCCGAGGAATTGAACACACTACGCCTGGGTGGGACCCAAGCGCGATGTCAACTCGGCCACCGACCGGTCGAAAAATTTATAAAACAATTCATTTACAGCCATGGAGAGAGGTTGTAGATGGTTCCATGCTAACTCAACACAGTGACTATTCATCACACCTTTAAAAAGATATAAAGTCATTAAAAACGATGAAAAACTTTTTTTTTTTAACCTAACCTAACCTACTTAACCCAGTTAATAAAGTTTTTGTTTGATCACTTTCCATGACTTTATATAACTTTTTAAAGATGTGATGAATTTATCATTTTGACGATTTATCCGGTCACCGTTGTAGATATATATAATGACGAAATGCGAAAATGTTAAGGGCCTGCAATCCCGTTTTTAATCGGATTACTATTAATTAGCAATACTCGTTTTTCTCCGTCCACCATTGTGGTTCTGACATATTCTGGCATTAAAGCTTTCTTTTGACACTTTTGAAAATAATGGCATTTCATTTGAGATTTACAATGAGTCTCAAGTATTACAGTGAGGATTTTCCAAAAAATATATTTTTTCACACTTTTTGAAAATGGATATTAAAAGGATTACCAAAGTTTTGTCATAATTTTTGGTATTTTTTTTAACGGCGCCGTAATTAGATCTCCTTTACGCTTTTCAAAAATAGTCTTTGTTAACTTTTCACATTTTTTGAAAATGGTTATTGAAATGCATATTGCATCTTGGGTTTACAATGATTTTATCAGAAGCAATAGTTAGTGAATATTTGAAATTCATGAATTAGCAGTCAGTCGTTGCAAAGGCAGATGCTACTTTGATAATGTTCGAATTACCCCCATTCCATCAATATGACGAGTTTTACAATCAATCTCCGAACTGCCGCTTGCGTTATAATTTGCGTTGAGAGCAATCTGTTTTTCCCGCCGACTCATATCCGAGTCTTGCTAACTTCTGCAGTTTCCGGCTGATGTTTCATTTCCTCTTCCGCAGTCCTATTGCTTCCAGCATCTCACCAAGTGCTCGAATTTTTAATGGGATTTCTCATAAACTCGCTAGCAACAAAAATGTGTTCTATGGCTTTTTTGAAAAGGTTTTTATTTATTTTGATCTAAGTATTTTTGTGTAACCATCTGTTATTAAATGAAACACTAACTATGTACACCTCACTTTCATTTATAACTCGCTAACTGGAATCGGCACAGCCATGCCTTCGTCAATGCAGAGCAGATATTAACTGGCAGATGAAAAACACTAAGGACGGGTTGTTTCGGAGAATTTAAACAATTCATCAAATTTCAACGTTCATTTACGGGTTCTGTGAAAGTCCTATTCAAATTCTGTTATTATATCATTATAGGCTAGTTGCTTGACAGAACTGAAATAAAAACAGAACTTAAAAATATCTTTCACAGAACTTGAAAATTAACTTTGAAATTTGAAGAATTGTTCAAGTTCTCCGAAACAACCCGTCCTTAATTGACCATGACTAGACGTCCAATGCTTTTTGGCTTAGCCGTGCCTTCGTCAGGTTGGAACCGGTCGAAAGTGTAGAATACAAAGTCACCGTTTGTTTTATAACTACGAGTATTTATTTTTCCTGTATCTCTTAATACGTTTTCTCGTTTTTTACGATTTTTTAAATCTTTAACTTTATTAATTTTCTTGGGATAAGTTTCATTTTACTGCGTTTTTTTTTCTTGGAACAGATTGGACGGGGTTTCTCTGGGAAATTTGCATTGCTAATTTGCGATTGCGAAAGCGCTTCCAATAAATTAAAGCAATTTGCATATTACAACGGAAAGGTCAAATAATCATCTTCCCTCATGCAGATTTTTAAGTTTGCAACGAAACAAAAAGGCTAAAACTACGGACAGTGGTGAACTTTGTTTGTTTCCCAAGACTGTTTTGGCTCTCCTGGGTCGATTAGGAACAATGAACTGGCTTCTTCATTTTTGTGCCGTATAATTAAGGCGATGCAATGCGAAGTAACGCAAAATCATTCATAATCGTGTGACTTTGGTTTGAAAATAATATGATAGCCTACAAATATTATAGATGCTTCAATTAAAAACAGCGAGTAGGACAGTGACCGGATAAATCATCAAAATGATAATTCATCACATCTTTAAAAAGTTATATAAAGTCATGGAAAGTGATGAAACAAAAACTTTATTAACTGGGTTAAGTAGGTTAGGTTAAAAAAAAATTTTTTTCATCGTTTTTAATGACTTTATATCACTTTTTAAAAGTGTGTTGAATAGTCACTGTGTTGAGTTAGCATGGAACCGAGTAGAACATATCTTGGCCCTTGAAATAATAATTTATAAGTCTACAAAAAAATAATTTACAGGTCTATAAAAATGCTTTAAAGTGTAAAATTTCCTACTTACGAACCCTCTTTTGAGGTATGGTTTCATTGTATGATGTTGCAAATTAAGTTCTTTAGAATATGGTCGGAAAACATTTAAATATTTGTGCCTAAACAAATATTTAACAAAACAAAATAACAAGATAACAAAAAAATCGCGAAGTAAGCTCCCTAAATTATTAAAAACACTTTTTGATCTGCTATTTAATATGTTATAGGTATGAAAAAATTCAGTGTATCTTTAAATGCAACTTGGACATTTGTCGAGAGATTTTTGCTCTTTTTCAAACGAGTCGTATTTTATTAAATATTTTCAACATTTTCACTTATTTATTATCGTTTTTTTAATATTAGCGCGCTCCCTCTAACATTCGTATTTACATATCTCCCTTTCATATCTCCTCTTTGAACGCTTACTACGGACCCTTAAGGAGAATTTTCAAACTTATCACCGTTCGAGTGCGTGTTTTCGTTCGAATTTTACGAAATCTGTCCCCTTATGCGGGGGTACGTAATTGTCTAATTATAATGAACAGACTTACGGAATGTTTTGATATAATTTTCGCTCATTATAATGTTTATTTCTTTCATAATGGTTTAATTATTTCGATTATTAGAATGGTTTAAATTATTTAATGGGTTTTGATTATTTTCACTAATTGTTTCGATTATTATAATGCATTTGGTTATTATGTTGATTTCGATTATTATATTTAGTACGATTATTGGAGTGGTTTCGATTATTATTTAATTAAAAATAGTATATTACAATAAAATCACAAGCCGCTCATATATATTAATACAATTATTATACTAAATAAAAAACATGTATATAGAAAGACGGTGGGTTCATAATTGTTTCGATTATTATGATGGATTCGGAATTGTTTCGATTACTATAAAATAGTAGCGATTATTATTTAGGTTTTTCAATTGATTTCAATTCAATCCAAATCGTTTTGATTTTCCATAATCGATTTGAATTTTTTCGATTATTAAAAACTCTTCAGAGTATCGAGCACTTTGCAACTTCGCAATCCTTGTGTGTTTGCTGACGTGTTGTACCTATGTTACATGTTGTCCTAAATCCCCGTCTTTGTATTAATTACCCATTTTCCTACTTTATTTTATCTTACACCTTCCAAGTTTTATAATTTTCCTAATTATTCAGATATATTTCAGCTATTTCTAAATTTCCCAAGATTAGTAAAAAAAATTAACACCTTTATATTTTTCTTTTTAGTAATTTTAATCAAGTATCATATAAAAAAAGAAAAATGTTTTTAACATCAAAATATTATTTCTTGAATAAAATGTAGTTTTAATATATGTAAATGCCTAGTTAAGTTAACGGGCATTTTGACTCTAAAAAACTTTATTTTCCCATGTTTATTTATTATTAGTACTTACCTTATTTTTAATCCCTTACTACCTTTCTCATTCCTATTCCACTCCCCAAAACCAGTAACGCAAAGATTACCAAAATGTGTGTTTTGCACGTTGCCAATGTGAATTATGATTAAAATATGTTTTGTTGGCAGAGTAAAATAAAGGCCAATACTTACAAAAAATCTATATAATTTCTTGTAATTTAATTGGCTCATCATAAATACTTCAATATTATTTCTCTGATAAAAAGGGCTATCTTACCTAAAAGTTCAATAACTCCTATTTACTCCATTCAGAATCTCAGTTTTTATAAAATACTTGGAATAATGTCAATATAACCAATTTTCTAAAAATACATTTAGTAATCTTTGCATTGTCCCTTTATGTACTGTTAAATGTGCTTTTCCCAAGCTTGTCCGCGGGTGGTGCCAACTTATTGTTACGTGTAAACTGACTGTTTGCCTCCTGGAATTGTTCTGCAGCATTGATCGTCACTGACTCCCCATTGTAAATTGTCCCTCCTCCATGTGTCTCCTGTTCCCCTATTCCTCGTTCTCGGCTTCTTCTCTCACGTGCCTCAACTCTCCCTTGCCTTCTATCTTCTAACATGTACTTGTCTCGTGCCTCGAGCCAGCCTGAAGTCCTTGATCCCTGGTCCTTGATCCCTGCTCACCGGCACTGTTCTATCGCCCATCCAATCCTGCTATTGGCTGTTGTCTGTTGCTCCCTGTCTCTATGTTATGTTACTCACTGTTTCCATATGTATATTTTACTGTCTATGTATGTCTTTACTTCTTCCTGTTCTATTACTTTTCTATGAATGTGTGTTTTATATGGATATTATATTATACTTTTGTATAAAATACACAAGTCTGCTGTACCTTAATAAGATATGTTTGTCAAATGCGACTGGGACGATGGGCTGTCAGAAAAAAATTACCGAGACAATTGAAACTGCTGGTTTTTCTTTGGTGTAACTGTAACTAACCGTTTTTGTTGTAATTGTAAACGATATATTATATTGTTTATATCAATGGGTAAAGCTTGAATGTTTTTAGTTTACTTTGCTTCTAAGTGAATGATGGATTAGTTGCTTCCTTCCAGTTTCTGACCTCGCATTGTCCCATGCCCGCACATGAGATGTAATAAAGCATGTTGTACACACAATATGACTTCTCTGTTTTACTCTATCTCTCTTTATATCTCTATCTCTCCTCTGAATATATATAAAGCCTGTCTTTATAGATATCACGCTGAACTATAATCAGGAATTAATTCTTCTTTAAGCACTCGACAACTCGGGAGCCAAACATCAGAACTAAACCTAAATCATAAACATCATTATTTAGACAATCACAAATCATGTAGAACTTACAGCTACCCAAATCAAAAATGTCCAACAGTTGTGGAAACAGATTGGTTCATTTTCTCTTTTATTGGTTTGTTTTATTTGAAATCTTAAACAATAACATTCCCAAACAAAAAAGCTAAAATGAATCTTTATCTCTTGTTTTCTGTCTGTAGGCTCTAACCTCCAACTTAAGTTGAGGATTACTTATTTTCTAATATCCCTGTTTTAAAAGATTGTTTTTCAAATAAAATCAATCTCGTTGAATCATTTAGTAGAATAATTTATTTTATTAACCCCCTTTCACAGCTTCATTTAAATTGACTTCCACATATTTCACAAAATTTTCCTTCTATAATCAAAATTTTCTATTTAGCTTTATAATCCTATCATTATATATATATTCAGGCTTGACACGCACACAATTATTGCAGGTACATTAGTCACACCGCACGCCTTGCTTTAAATTATTGTTGTGCCTGTAATCAAACAAATATGTTCTTACATTCATCACAAACTTGCCTTGCATTTGTCCAACCATCATCAGTAAACATATAACTTACTCACTAACTCGTTGCCTAGCCTTCCTTACCAACATTATGCTATACCGGAACATCACATAAAGCTTCTACATTATCAAACCGACGCCAGACATATGCTTTATTATTTCTGGAAAGATTACACTCATAGTAACCGATATAGGAATTGCCATAACAGCTGTGGAATTCTCAACAAGAATAGATGCCGCCAGTCAATGATGATTCCTACCAAGCTGTTGACCAACCATACTTAAGTATTCTTTTCATAACTGGCATTAACGCAATTTCCAAGTTAATTCCTCAATTAATTCAACCATCAACAACATCAAATCATTGCAAGATTCATCATGGCACATTCATTGATCCCCTTTTACAAAACAACCACTGAAAACAGAATGCTAAACTGTTTAGTTTTTGCTTATTGTATCCAAAGACAAGATATAAAAAAAATCTCTGAAAAGGTGGACACTGATCAGGGTCTGTTACCGTTTTCACCAATAATACCTACTTTCCTGAAAAATATCAGCACATACATATATTACGCAATTTAAACTTGCATGACACAGTTACATTTTGAATTTCTCAGAAGATTTCTACTAAAACAGAATTAGTGTGGTGTACCTATATAAAAAAAAATCATCTTGCGATCCAAAGTTCCAGTCTCATGATTTGATGATTTTTATACATCCTTGCCTTAATTTAACTGATCACTCGACTCTTTTACTGACCTTAAATCTTTCAAGAATCTGTAATAATAATAATGAAAATAAATTTACTGTCAAATTCATTGAGATATAGAGAGTGCCTTCCTTGGAACTCAGATTTTCATTTTAATTTCAAGGTGCTTACATAATTTATTTATTTTTCTGTTTATAATTTGAGTAGATTGTAGTAATGAATTGGTTGTGTTACCAGTTTGTTGGTGTGCGTAAAGTAGTACATATGTAGTAGCAGTAGTGAATGGCGCAGACTGCACACATGAATGATATGGACGCATGTCACAGCGTATTCTATCACAAAGCCCACCTCACTCACATCCCCTATTCATGGCACCTCCATCCTGCGTCATGCCACCATCATCATCACCATCACCACTAACGACAATCATGGCTCCCGGTTAATGTTGGTTACTAAATAAACACGGGCCATCTCAAGTACCGCCCTCCGCTAAGAGCGCTAACTTCCTTAAGCACCACTCAGCGCAGATTCACAGACCACGCGATGGGAGACCAGAGGGAGACCATCTCTTAGATGGATAAGATCACATATCCATGCTGCATTGATTGACTCACTTGATAACCACTATCCTATGTGAATACACCGGGAGGGCCAGGAGAGTGGGCTCCGGAGGGAGAGTGTCCCGCGGCCCGCTGCCCTGTCCTCCCAACCACTCTGATACTAACATGGATGTGTCCATTTCTGTTTGTTTTGCTGGCCCGTAGAGCAAGGAGGCCGGAATTCGTACTCTGGTCGCCCTAGACGATCAGGGAGGTGAGTGAACCATTCTACATTAACATTTCCTACTACACCACCCTCCTGCGCGGGGGTCCTACTCTCTACTCTCAACTGTCCACTAGCACGACACAGGTCAGGTCAGGTCAAGTCAGGTCAGGTCAGGTACAGGGGCATGGCTAGGCACAGGGCACGGGGCACAGGACACAGGACACAGCCCACAGGATACAGGACACGGACACAGGACACACACCAGGACACACTATACAGATAGCGAGCAAGGTAGCTGCATGCGTGTCGCTCGTAGTTCCTTGTGCTGTGCTGTCTCGCTTGTTGCTCCCCTCCCAGCCCCGGGTTCAGTAGTGTGTAGCGCGGTGTTGGCGTGGCGAGGTGTTGGCGAGGCGTGGTGAGGTGTTGCCAAGGGGGCGAGTGGAGTGGCCACATGGCCAGGTGGCCACTGACGCTACTCACTGTGACTGTTCTGTATAGAGCGAGGAGAGCGGAGCAGTCAGCACCCGGCTGTTGGGTCGCCAGGGGGGTAAGCACAGCTGCACCTGCAACCATCTCCCTTTCTGTGTGTCTGGCTCTCTCTCCATCCTTCCCATCTCTTTCTCGGTTGGATGTATCATCATATGTATTCTATTAATTACTTTGTACTATGGGACTGGTTTGTTTGTTTCTGTGTTCTATGGCTATGGGGTTACAGTCTCTCTTATATCATAATCATATATTATAATACATATATAGAGATTGATTGATTGGTTGTTGCAAAGCTATCTATAGAAGGTTCATCTTCAATCTGAGTTATGCGTTCTGCCGGATCTTTCTATACTGTTTTATTTCATAGTTGTTTAGGAAAGATGTTTTTATTGCTGATTGTCCTTATTTTGTATTTGGGATCTGTTTACTTTTCGATGTTTATAGAGAGAAAGCATTTCGTTGTTGAGGATGTTGGATCAGAGATGTTTGGAGGAATGTTCTATGGCTCTTCCGTCTTTCCTGTTATACAATATAAAGACCGCTCTTCTTGTGTTCTTTACCCAAACTAACCATTATATTATATTATTATTCACTTAACATGTTGTGTGTGTTTCCTCACGAGCCTATCAGTGCCCGCAAGAACAGCGGTCCATATTGTTTCATGTTATTTTCATTTGGTATTTTGGTATATTTTTTATATTTGAGTAATTATTAAGCTCTTTGAATCATTTTGTTTTAATTTAGGAATGGCTTCAATCTAAATTATTGTTAATTGGCTTAATTTTTTATGATTTTTTTTCCAGTTAATGAATTTTTGACTTCCGCCACCATACAGAATTCATTGTTTTTTTATAATGTCATGATTTGGTTTTTATTTTAAGTTGTTTTGGAGTCCTATAATTTCGAAAATCTTATATAAATATGGTTTATACACTTTTTAATATAAAATATTTCATTCCCCTTTGATACCAAATTATGAGACTCCATTGTAGAAGATTTTATGTTTTTATATTGTTTAACTTATTTTGTATTTGATTTTTATACTTTTGTTATTTTGATTAATTTGATAAACCTTCCAGAGAAGCTTTTGCATTTTGCTTCATGTTTTGACTTACTGACTTAAAAGACAATATTATATATTAGACTTTTTTGTTACACAATAAATGATTCAGGTAAAGATTCCTACAATGTTGTGAGATAGGTTTAGAACATGAAAATGTAAGGTTAAAATAGCTAGTATTCAAAATTAGTAATATACATTATTTAAGAATATTTAAATTATTCTTTTTACTAACCAATATGCAAAAACAAAAAATTTGTTTGGTACTCATACTGCAATATTGTATCTGTTAACAGACTGAGGCAGTAAAATCTGTCTATATACTATACTTGAAAAGCTTCTGCGAGTTGAGTAACGACAGCGTGAAGTCATTTTTATCATTAGCTATGATAGAGCAAGATCAGGTTAGATATTAGATTAATGACTGAATACCAACTGATGAAAGAAATGGCATTAAACTTAGACAGGAAACAGTTTAATAAGCAGGTAGATGAAAAGGTTATAAGGTCAAGCTGGATAACTTATGAAGTTCTATCAGACTAATTGAGAGACTGGGTTAGAAAATTGAAAGGGGAACCGTGAATAGGTCAGGCTAGAAAGTTGAGACCAAATTAAAAGTGTGCTAGTTAGGGTCAGATACAACTATTGATAATCTCTTGGAATCTGACAGATTGCGATATGAGGAAGGAAATGAATTTGACAGCCTGCCAGGTTAGGTTAGGTTAGGTTAGGTTAGGATTGGTTACAACTGACAGGATGTGTAAATCGCTAACTGTGTTTAAAATAGGGTTAGGCAATACACATTGCTATTTGAGAACTGAATTTCAAATAAAACTAGACAGTATACGCTATTCATAACATTGATAATGGCTGACTACTGTCTTAATTGGCTGATTGTCTGTTATAGAAATGGGATGAGTGAGATTGCGTTTTTTTTATAAATAGGTTTATCGCTGTCTCACTCTACACTATGCAATCAAACCACAAAGTGGTTTTTATTCATTTATTGGTAAGAAACAAACACATTTTATAATTTAAAGCTATATTATGTAAATAAGGTTAAGCCAAAAAAGGTTCTTATGCCAATGTTGGTTAGAGATATGAGTTTTATTATGCCTTAAAACTAATAAAAAGGTGAAGTGGAGAGGAAGAGGAATGTAGGATAAGAATAGTAAAGGAATTTAATCCTTACATGAGTTTATGCAGACCAATCAAGAAGCGAGTTTAAAACAAGGCTAGACAACAAATATACCCAAGCAAATTGCAAAAGCTTCTCGTGTCCCCTTTCCTTTGGCCGCTTATAGTCTATCGTTCCTACCGGTAAGCGAGTAGAAATGTGGGCCACAGATATAGTGACACTGTGTGTGTGTGTTGTAGAGCCACGAGGTGGGCATGAAAACCCTCGTCATGCTGGACGAGCAAGGGGGTAAGCATCCACGCCTTTGTACCATAAACAAACCTTACTTTAACCATTCTTTCATTTCTTTTTATTATGTTTCCTTTTGTGATATGGCGTGATCTTGTTTCTCATTGGAAATTATTGTGTAGTCTGTACTATAAAGCATAGTGCAATGCAATTAGTAAACAATCTTTTTAAAAAAGCTATGATTAAATTAAGAATATTAATATACTCTTTCCTATAAATCTAAATGTTGAATATTGTAGCGGTGAGTATTATTAACCTTTCCTTGGTAGGGCTATATATTATTTTAGTAAGATTACAAGGCTTTCACTAAGCAACAGAATGTTCTGAAGAGGGATACATTCTAAATTTTCATTATCATTCCAACGCTGTATGCAAACCAGAACAGTAGTGAAAGTGTTATTCTTTTTGGAAGCAGTATTATTTTTGAAATGTTACATGACGGATATTATTTGTTTGTTCATATCCAATTTGCACTAATATGTACTAGACACTTCAAATAAATGTGACAAAGTTTCATAATAAAAAATCATATCCATAAATTGTGTTTTTTTATATTGCTTTTATTGCACATATTTGAAAGAATCTTTAAATTATTGAATTATTTGTTAATTGTTTACGTACTCTATTATGCCATTTGAATTGGTGTTTTTGGTTTAGTATTTCACAAAATGTTCACTTTGACTTAAAACAAAATCACGCCACCATTTGTCGTATTTTATTTTATTTTGAGAGCACCTTGTCAGTTTATTTCTATAATTTTTACTTTAGTTTTATTCTTTTACATAGACGCCAATTATATTTATTTTATTCTATTCTCTTCATTTCTCTGTTTTAATGAATTGAATTGATGTGACAATGCGCAATGTTTCATGTTCAACTAAAGGGAAAATTTGTTACTTTCACAAAGACGAACCCATTGCAAAATTTAATAAAATCGAGTCATCTATGTACGTAACGATGTAATAAGTGTACTAAGATTTTTTTAAATCATCACTTTTTTCTGCAAGAATAAGATTGACAAGTTTCACATTATCTTAGGTAATAATTTTGAAAAAAAAAAAAATATTTAGGCAAGTTTCACATTATATTATGTACTTAATAAGATTGAAAAAAAAAAATTATTTACGCAAGTTTAATTTATTTGTTTTATAAAACACAAGTTGTAATTTAAAAATTTTCACCACAGTGCGATTAAAAGCACACCTGCCAGTAAATTCTGGTTTGATCTCTTCACAAATATACATTCACTTTTGGTAGGGACGGACATTGATAAATAATCTGTGCAATTGTTTTGCACTTCTCATAGGAATAAATGAATATTTCAATTTTAGTACCTAGTGTTCTATGAATTTTGCAATTTTCGTGTATCTTTTTTTCCTCAAAAAAGCATAACATTTAGTTGACAAAGTTAACATGGAACATTACTCATGTTTTTGTTAGTTGAGCACTAAAGTAGTAATTAGAGCTTCAACTCAGCCCCACTTCTACACATCACCGGATCTTCTGATCTCCATTATTACATCAGCATCTGCTCCACACTGGGCCTCAGACAATATCTACATCACGTCAAACTATCAAACCACCCACCATATTATCAATTTATAGTAATATGTTATATTATAACATCAAGATCTAGTTAAAAGAAATAACTTACAAATTCCTGTTTTTGAACAATATTTTTTTTATGAAACAATTTTTACAACAAGCTGTAAAAATTAAATTGAATTACTAACTCAACCAATTTCTAAATGATTTTATAATATAAAAGTAGTCTTGCAATTGACTATTTAAATAATTGCAAGATACATTATTTGCTTAAAAGAAGAAAACATTATTTGATCTATCTTTAGCTAGTTGTAAATTTTGAATCATTAATAATGATATAAAATCAGAATTGTGAAAAATTTATCCAATATACATAATATCAATTTATTTACTCATCAAATTCAAGCATACATTTGAACATAATATATCATCTACTAGAACGTGCAGAACTAATATAAACAGTCACAAATACTAGAATATTCCACAGAACCTCAACTATTACGCAGCTCTACTTTTACAGATAATTTCTTCTTCCCGCAGGTTTTACTGTACTCTCCAAAATATTATAACTACGATGACATCCACATTAAACTTTTATATTGTACTGACATCCATAATTCTCAGCTTACCAAGGATTTGAGTTTGTCCTCCCAAAATATCAGAACTGGCAAATTACAATTTTTCTGATATGTTTTCAATTTCAATAAAATAATGGTAATTTTATTAACCAGTCGGACTTGGATGGATAAGCTTATTCTCCATTATTTTGACCAGCGAGGCTTGAACATGTTAAAATGAAGGAAAAAAATACATCATAATATGTATTATGTAAGCCATGTTTCAAAAGGTGTACATTTTGTTCTCAAAAACAATTTTTTTCTTAAATGAGAAGTTTTCATATCATAAATATTTACTTTGTTTTAGCCCCGCTGATCTAATAAAAAATGTAATATTATTATATACTAACTAATATCAATTTACTCTTTCAGAAATGATATTTCACACATTAATACCAACAATAATACATACTAAGATTACTTTCACAATATTATTCCTAAATTTGAAAATTAAATGTGTTCATTACAGGGCTATATCATTTCACTGTCTATTTTATGCATAAACAAATTAAAATCCATGTTCAATCACTCAAACTTGTCAATTATTCACTAAACGACACAGTAAAAAAAAAACATTTTCAAAGTCAATGTAATTTCTATGTTCTATCAAATTTCATTGCCTAAAACCAACATTGATTCACCGATAAATATAAAATTTCCACTTGAATACAATCAGAAACAATGATTGCAGTTGTTGCAATTTGGACATACCCCTAACTTGGACATGTTGTAATATTCTTGTCTCACACAAAGTCCGAACTTGGACATGTTGTAATAGTCTTGTCTCACACAAAGGCCCAACTTGGATAATATGTTGTAATATTCTTGTCTCACACAAAGTCCTAACTTGGACATGTTGTAATATTCTTGTCTCACACAAAGTACCTATTTCGATAATATTATAATCATACATTTGTGTGCCTCTTGCTTTCCTTGTTTCTGTTTGAGGAATGTGCCTGGGATCCGGTTCCCATTCAAGTTTGCCGCTTAATGTTAACATGACATGGTTGTTGATTTATTAGTGTAACAAGGGCTGTTTCAGAGGTTCTAACATACTGCAACTTAAAAATTATATTAAAGCCTTTAGAACAATGAAATTCTTGTACATATATATTTTTTTTTTATTTGCCCGAAATATGTAAGGTTAACCTAACCTTACTTTTTACTTACTAAGGTTATGCGTGTAAATCACATTAGCTGTTGTTGCTAAAACTCTGCCAACTGCATGCTGGTTGCAAAAATCATATCTCTTTTATTTTGGTTTTAATTTTTTAAATATGTATAAACAGCTTTCCTAAAATTTACATAATAAAAACTCCCTTAAGTTTCACCTTATGAATGTGAAATTCGTTGTTTAGAATCTCAAGTAAATTTGAAAGCCATGTTTCGCTAGCGTATATACACAATGGTTTTGCGACTGTCTGATTTAAAACATTATTTGCAGCAATGATGAAACCTTTGAAACAGCCTGTATATATATTTATAATGATTGTAAAATGTTGGTACTATTTATAAGATGGAAGATATTCTTAAATATCTGACAATTCTTACAAATGCTGGAAACATTATATTAATAATCAAAATGATGGCAAGTTCAGTTGATTATTAATCTTCCTAGTTGATTTTAGATTTTCATTGTTATTGTTTATATTATTTGTCTGTATTAATCCTTCTTCTGCTTACTAATAATAATTTCAGCTATGGTAAGTTTTTTCCAGAATTTTAAATCATCAACTTAGCCTGTCATCTTTTCAAACCCGAGTGAAACAGAATTAATTGGTATCATCTCAATATCATTGGATACTGTTTTACTGGGGTTATTTTATGTATGTACAAACTTTGGGAAGTTTTGGAAAAATGTTAATTTGTTTATTCGCATTAAAGATACACCTTCCTTACCTCTTTATCCGTAGGATCAACAAACATTTTTAAAGTTCTTCTTTCAATAAATGATTATTGGTTTTCTAAAACTTTCTTGTAATTAGATTTATTTTGTGTATTCGGTTTAACAGATATCCAAAATGATACTGGTGTGAGTTTTTTTTTTGCAGTTGTTGAATACGTGACTAGTTTTTTGCAGTTGGTGAATATGTGACTAGTTTTTTGCAGTTGAATACGTGACTAGTTTTTTGCAGTTGTTGAATATGTGACTAGTTTTTAAACACTTTTTATTAAATCGTTATACAAGATATTAGTTATTAATTAAATTAAGAAAGTAACGAATTTACATGTGTATCTAGCACTAAGCTGTATGTATCTCAGCTGGTGGTAAATCCATGAACTATAGTTGTCTAAGTGCATAATATAACGTTAGAATTTACATTATGTTTCTTTAATTACATATTTATCTGTGGTGGTTTTGACATTCAATTCAAATGTGAAAAGTGTCATTTTGGACTTCTGTTTTATCTATGGTACAAAACCTTTCAACTGCCATGAACGCAGCCACTAATCTCGCCTCTTATCTGCCCTTGCCTCGGCACTAAACAGAACAACTGGACCGTATTGAGGAGGGCATGGACCAGATCAATGCGGACATGAAGGAGGCCGAGAAGAATCTGTCTGGGATGGAGAAATGCTGTGGAATCTGTGTGCTGCCGTGCAACAAGTATTAACATTTTGACGGTTGACAGCCCATACACATAGAGTGTGCCTTAATGTAGACAGGGATGTCGAGAACTAAAAAATAAATTATCATGACACAATTATACACTCGACTCAATTAGGATGAAAGAAATCACCTCTAAAGACTCACCTTAAATATATTCCCCATATAATCAGCTGCCTGTCTCAAAAGTCTTATTATTCAAATTATTCATGCACTATGGGTACAATAAAACTTCTTCAATAAGCGCATAATATTTTTGTGCCGCTATTTTATAAGATAATTAGAATCCTTTCCCTCTGTAAATTATAATTTTTTCTACAATTAAAATTGTCTATGTTTATGATTTAGTTTTGGTAAATATCCTAGAATATTAATAATACGTCCAACTCCAGTTAAATATTGGCAAAATTGCTGTATTGGCTGGCCAACAGAGGCCGCTGGTCGCTAGAGGTGCTAGCGTAGCATGACATAATCATGCATAAAATTTATTAAAATATATGAAATAAAACCAAGCCTCACAACTCGCGCCGCTAGGAGGAGCTAGTATAGCATACTGTTATCAGAATGTATGTGAATGTCAAAAGTTGGAGGTATTATTACTATTTTACA
Source organism: Hesperophylax magnus (assembly GCA_026573805.1). Classification (NCBI taxonomy): domain Eukaryota; kingdom Metazoa; phylum Arthropoda; class Insecta; order Trichoptera; family Limnephilidae; genus Hesperophylax; species Hesperophylax magnus. The sequence goes on along the minus strand of JAIUSX010000047.1, from coordinate 10,287,452 downwards.
GTATTTGGTTTTAGTATACCTACGTTGTAACCTGAAGAAGAGAAGATTGTTCTTGAAACATATTCATATAATCAATAAATAGTGGTGAAAACATTGTTAATTATTTATCATCGAATGAATATAATGTTAACTGATGTTCTTGTACTTGTCCCGCCAGGAGTGCGTCGTTTAAGGAAGACGATGGCACGTGGAAAGGCAACGACGATGGAAAAGTGGTGAACAACCAGCCACAGAGGGTCATGGACGACCGCAACGGCATGGGACCTCAGGCGGGTTACATTGGCAGGTAAGAGAGTTTACAACGCCTATTTTAAAGTTACGGAAGACAATGAAGGTTAACGGTGACAGCAAAGCGATGATACATGAACTGTATGCGTGGATAATGATCTCCGTGTCAATCGTCTTGCTTTTTGTTTCTTTGCTTCTGCAGTCCGGGCCACCGCTCCTGAATTCGGTGGTGTTTGCAGCGGATGGAGTATGTTCATGAATTCGTTGTCCCCCGTAGTCTTATTCAGTATAATTGTACATTTCCCATTAATTGACTTGGTATTAATCTAAATATAAACCAGTTAATTATTATCAATTCAAATGAATGCACAAAAGTCTGTATCAATCATCTTGCGTCATAATTGAAGTGGTCAGCACAGAAGGGCCTATGAATATCATATATGTATGTTAAATCAAATAGAAGTTGGCAAATTTGTATGGCCTGCATGATTTGTATTGCCCTGATGATAGCCAACCTCTGGTAAGTAACGTCACCAGAAGAAGAAGAAGACCAGTACCAAAGACAACCTCCGTGGTCGAGGGGTAAGACCCTCGACTAGCTAACTGGAGGTCGCGGGTTCAAATCCCGGCATGTGCAAGTAAATTTTATTTGATTCATTTGTATTATTTCACAATTTACTAATTTGAAATAACATATAGTATATTTGCGGCACGTTCCAGAGTGGAAGATACTCTCAGTATCGACTTGGTGTAAGGCCACAATTCAGAATTGAAACAATGCTTGAAATTGCTTTGGCCATGTTTGGTGACCAGATCTGAATAACCAGGTACTTCCCCACCTTCCTCTTCCCCATCTCCTTCCCCTCCTCACTACCTTCAGCCTCACAACATCCCGATTGGGGATGCCATAGTCTCACTGGCTCTAAACAGTTGGGAGCAGTTGGGACTCTTGTGCAATTTCACATTAAAAAAAATATATTTCTCAAACGTTTGTAACACATCTTAATTTTTTTACATTAGCTCCACATAATTTTTTTCCTCGTGTCGTATTTGGGGATACTGTGTGAAGGGTCTTTTTAATGAAAGAAAGGGGAGGAGATTCTGGGATGGAGGAAGGTATGAGGGGTGGGTAGGAATCTGGGCCTCAGTCAGTCTCGGAGTGACGGATGTATGAATCTATCCCTCCCACTGCAGTTGTAGGCGATAGTGCTAGTGCAGCAGAGATGTGCTTTATTTCAAATAAATCCATTTCAAATGGAAATGCAAAATGGGTATTTTCCATTTTGCATTTCAAATGCTTTTCTAAAAACCATTTTGCATTTTAAATGCTTTTGTCAATGCATTTTCCATTTTAAATGCTTTTTTGCAACATTCTTCCTACTTTCTCCACTCATCTTTTTTTCATAAGCCCCAAATATCAGTCGGTCCTCAACCTCGCTATGAGAGATAATTTCCATATGTCAAGTTGCTCCCTGGTAGGAGCCCTGGCAATTGATTGATACCATTACAAATATACTGATTGAAATACTGAACATGGGGCCATGACGCTGTAATATTAAATGTTAGATAGCAGTTTCTATGTTTTTACGTTGGCAACATTAGTGCAGCGCAAATTTTTTGTGGTTTCATAATCTGAGTCGTGGTGTTTTTGGATTTACCATCATGTAATATGTTTGTTCTACATTGATGTCCATTATTAAATGACAAAATTGTTTAAAAATTTTATAATTATTTTAATTGTTTGACCCGAGAAACCATTTTGCATTTTCAATGCATTTTAAAAATATGTATTTTGCATTTTGCATTTTCAAATGGAAAAGTTTTGACCCATTTCCATTTTGCATTTCAAATGGTTTTGGGTACCCATTTTGCACATCTCTGTAGTGCAGTGGGTGGAGAAAGTCCGGTTGGAGAGATTAAAGGGTCTCCCCCAATCGGCCTCTCCCAACCGAGAACCCGGGCACCCCTGCTAAATCACCAAACGTAGTGGACTACTTGGGATGACCTATGGCAGAGGTGTTGGTTATTCAATAAATGGTTCCCGGGAAGGCAGTACCCATATCCGCCTCCCAAATTTATTTGATTAGTTCAACATTACTTTGTGGTGTTCCGTTAATGGCCCTAGATAGTAGCGAATTGATTCAGTTAGCTCTAACAGGTGTCCTCGAGAAGACTTGTGTTCCAGACAGTCTGTCCAATGTTTTCACAGTTGGAAATATAGAATTTGGCCATATTCATGCAACATTTAACCTGCACTATGTATTTCCAGGATAACGAAAGACGCCCGTGAGGACGAGATGGAAGACAACATGGGGCAGGTGAACACCATGATCGGCAACCTCCGGAACATGGCCATCGACATGGGCTCTGAACTGGAGAACCAGAACCGGCAGATCGACCGCATCAACCGCAAGGTGAGCCGACCCATCACTTCTATTCGCCACTTTCTCACGATGGTCCAGATCTTACCATACAGTCTGGTTTTAGTCCGGTTAAAATTCAATTATTTTATTAAAATTGCAATGAAACTTGTGAAAATTAGATTCATTTGCACATTTCACATCATTTTATTCCAAGGAGTAAGATTATTTTCCACCAAATAGCAGCAGAGCCCTTAGGGTGAAGTTTCTCACAAAAAACCGTGCAAAAAAAATTATTTATAGAACTTTAGGTTGCCTAATACTCACGTCACAAAATTTTCAATAAAATTGTGAAAATGATATTACTTTCATAAACCAGAAAACACCTTGTTATATTTTGTGTATTTCAAAATCTTTCACTTGACCATCAAATCGATGATCAGCACCATTTTGAATTTTTGACATTTAAACGGTTAACCTTACGGTAATCGCTGTGAGATTCGAATTCGATTCGTCCAAATGCTAGTCGAGTCAACCATTTAGGCTATCGACCAGATGTCGGTTGATTGTTGGGAACTTGTTGACAAACCAATCTAATACAGATCAGGGAATATTTATTAGAATGATTGGTACATAATCATTATTCATAACATATTTTAGTCATCTGTTCTATAAATCTCATGAACCAGATTTTTTAACAAATTTTTATCTCTTGTGTATTTTTAACTTACACGTTACAATTTTATTTTTTTATCTGCATGAAAAATATTTCAAAAAAACTTTTCAAACGATTGATATTTTCAATTAAATCTTTTATACATATTTCTAAATATTACATTTTATTTTAAATGTGGATGGCTTCGATCTTAATTTTTCTCGAAGGCTTTCCCTTATGATTTGCCTATTGATTGAAAAACTATTTCATTCTTCTAAGATCCATCTCAAAAGTGTCCTAAAAAATTAAATAAAAATAATAAAAGTCTTTTTTCATATGGTTGACGATTGATTCTTACGCGAATGGGATAGTTTTATGCCTCGCAAATGAATTGATATTAATAACTCATATCTAGGGATGATTCTTGAATGATATGTGGTACAATACATGCTTATATGTAATGTGAAACATTGTCCTTATTTATACTAACACACCAACCGGTTTCAGCACAAATATTCATGATTCAGCCTTCATCAGTGGGGTTATAAACTTAGGACGGGTTGTTTCACAGAACTTGAAAGTTAATTTTCAAGTTCTGTGAAAGTTCTTTTCAAGTTCTGTTATTATTTCAGTTCTGTGAAGTAACTGGCCTATAATGATATAATGACAGATCTTGAATAGGACATTCACAGAACTCGCAAATGAACTTTGAAATTTGATGAATTGTTCAAATTCTATGAAACAATCCATCCATAGTATAGATCTGCCATGACAAAGGCATGGCTGTGTTGAAACTATTTGCTGCGTTCTTATAAATGCTGTACACAAAATGACAGTGTTTTCGTTTTACTATAATATTTATTAAATCAGGAAATTCAATTGATTTAATGTAACACATTATTATTTGATCTGTCATACCTTTTGTATCCAGTGACCATTTAATATCTTCTCTCACGATGTGTTGTTATTTTATGTATTTGATCAATCAATTAATATCCTTCATCTGACTCTGTGTTGATGTGTTGTCTGCCCTTTCGTGTGTCTCATGTGTCTCGTGCTTGGTGTTTGTTCCTTTACTTCTCTCAAATGTTTCTTCAATCAATCTTAGTTTCTTTCGCACATGTTCCTTCACAACGGTAAGCTAAACCAGGCAGAAATTATTTTATTTCAATGAGGTGAACCTACGTTTGGTTAACTGTTTTGCAATATCGATTATGTGGTGCAAAAATAATTATCTTGTCAAAATCTTTCAAGTGAGTCGACGTTATACACATTTATGTAAAACAAATACGTATATTACGTAAATATAAACCATAATATATTATGTAATAATCTAATAATTTTTAATTCATTGCAAATCCTAAAAACATGCATTTATAAAAAAGAATGTTGATTTTTAGCAGTTGTGGTCTTATTACATAACAAAGTTATGAGACAAGCGGATATTACTTATTATTGTTTTGCACCGATAATCGATATGTTACTACATATTTATATTATAATATATGTACTATTATTCCTAACATCAGTTATTTATATTTCAATAAATAGTTCTCTTTGGTTTAACTTCCCAGTCATTTAGTCATTGATCACTTTTAGAGGAACATTCACATTTCTTGCCCAAGAGCATGCTCTATTCTGAATTATTTTCATTCTTTTGAATATATTTTTGTACAAAATATATAAAACGTCAAAACATTGTACATTATGGATGAAATAAACATGGACTATCGAATACATCATTCAAACATGAATAATTGGCATATCAAAATGGCAACAGCATACACATCTCACCACCTCTCATACCTTTCTATCCAACAGCCCCTATCTTATAACTCTTCTCACATCTCCAGATGTTTTACATAAGACAAAGGGTATTATGTTTTTTAATAACCCAACATTCTTTACATAATACATATTAAAACATAATGCCCTTCTCAGAGCATATCATAAGACCCTTACCGTATCATAAATTAACTCTTATTGACATTGATTTTTCATAATATTCTACTACAGATTCATTTTTACTAACATTCAAAATGTCAGATTCTCACAATATCCATTGACAAATTAAACTTGCTTTTCTTTCTTTCACATTTTAATACAAAAATTGCAATGATTCACTGTTTCTCTATTTATATTAATATAGTTGATGTCACTCTTTAGCGTCAACTTTATAAAATTATTCTCAATCTGTGACTTTCAATGTGCACTTTCAATCTTCCAAGGGAATCATTGAAGTACTAACTTTACTAATAAAATGAATGCTATTATTTAACTGTCGACTTGACTAACATCTGCCTTATTTCTCGAGACTCTTATTCTTGTATCTGTTTCATTTCCTTTTAAACTCCTTGTGTACGTCCTCACCTTCATGATTCCCATTCCTGTATCTGATCATTTCATGTAAGAGCCATTACTTGTAATCGTATGGCTGTCAGATCCAAGTCTAGATCTAGGCTTAGATCTGGTTCTAGTTCTAGTTATGTGACTAGTTTTAGTTCTATGATCTAGTTCTAAGATCTAGTTCTCCAAATGAACAAAGAATATTGTCTCGGTAGGGTGAATCTAACGAAACGAGGATAGCCGTGGCGAACCAGCGGGCTCACGATCTCCTCAAGTAACTCCCTGCGGGAAGTAGAGACAGTGGCCACGCCTCCACACTCCATACAGACCACACAGAGATACCCCACTGCATGCTACTACTACCAACCAACCAACCGACACATCTCTATAGTGATAATCCAATGTTATTCATTATTATTCTACTTGTATGCAAATGTCTCGCTGTAAGTTCTGCACTCCTGGATATAGAATTCCTACATCGGTCTTTCCTTTACGAGAAACGCTCACTTATCAACTTTCAAATGACACCACAGTGCCGTTAATAGGCGTACAAACCTTGAGCCTTATTTCGTACGCCTTGTTTAGGACTTCTATATCTATGTTTCCAGTTTATTATATCCACCTAAACTCTATAACTACTTGTAAAGGGCTGTGAGCCTCGGGAGATGTGTGAGATTCACCATCGGCCAACTGTGATTTGAAAAATTCAGTAATGACTACTTGGTCCACTTTGTTTTGTTGGTACAATACAATTGGTTTCAATAACTGTGCATTGTTGTCCTTTCTGTTGAATTTAAAGCGTGAAGTTGTGTCGACTAATTATCTGTTAAGTTTATCCGTTATGTGAGGCCAATTTTCCTATATGAAATATATCATGATTTAGTCAACTTTTCGGCTGAAATTAATTCGCTAGTACAGTGTAGGATGACATTCGATGAACGATAAGAGAAAGCCATTTTGGAAAACTTGAGTTTGTTTATGATTATTCAAATTTTAATCCAACCTTCAGTATTAGACTGTTAATTTGTTAAACATCAAAGCTTTGAACAGAACTTTGATGCAGATTTTGAATGATGTTCAATCATCCTTATAAGAAGCCAATTAAGATTATTTTTACAATATAATTGCATATCTGTGTTTAGGTGTCTATTATTTGTAAGACTATTTCAGTTTGATTTCTTACTTCTGCGACGGTGAAGTGCATTGAGCGTATTGTGATATTTCCGAAATGGCATTCTGGATCCCTTGTCGAGGCTCTGAGGAAACAGAAGTTGTGACTGTTGGCTGTTGCCTTTGGCATCAGTTAGTTGAACAGTCATATTTTAATGTTATTTGGCTAGGTAGGAATATTGATAGAGGTAAAAGATGATGTTAATTATACTATTATATTAACTGTAAAACAATACATAGTTAAATATTGTAACCATGTTGCCGTTATTACACAGTTGTTATGTCACTGGTTTATTGACACTAATTTTTATCTTCTTAGATGTTAGAACTTTCTTGTATTATGGGCTTCATTCAAACCTTTAAATAACCTTTTCTTCAAATTGCCTTCACAAAGTATTAGACAAATTATTGGTGTAGTCCGAAAGACTTGTTCAGCTTTGCGAAATTGCCTTTAAAGAAATAACAGAGACGATAAATAAATTATCAATTAGAATCAAAAATTTTATGATTGCATTTTGTCTTCAAAATCTATTTATGCAGTCCTATTGAATTTCTTCATTTTTTTCATTTAGCACAGCTCATAATTCTAGAATTTGATATACATATTTATATTTGCCCTATAAATATATAAAATAAATATATTAGTTTCTATATTCATTGTTATCTCAAGATTAACAATAATTAATTAAAATTTCCTGAAACTTTAATTTTCCATCAATACTAGCAAAAATCCATTGAATTACATTTAATTTATTTCATCAAATGTATTATTTACGTTGAAAAGTAACGGCGATGATATTACGACTATTATTTTCCTAAGTATAGGTGCATTTATCATATTATTTCTATTTAATTATATTTAGCTTTTAAAATCTCATTAGCGCAATTTCTAATTAACAAAGAATGATCAAGAAGTATTTCTTCGGTAGACGAATGTATGTTTAAGTATTTATTGCATAGGTCCATTGACTAAATGCTCTCCTGATAAACAAATCTAATCACATTTACCCCTTTGTCTAAATCATCGATTAGTGTCCTAAAGTTAATGTTTATTTCTTTATATTAAGAATCTATTTATGATTTGAGATAATACGTGGCTTAGTGAGTCGCAGCCAGTCTATGGATGTCTTGTATAATTTAGTTATGGTGCCCCATGCCCAAAAGGTAGAGTGATGTACAGCACTGTTTATAATTTTAAAACGCAATAAATATTTGTCTTTTGTATTGAAAAGTACATAGGCTAGTATCTTGAAATGTCATTAAGTGGCGGTAGACTTGTTGGTAAGTTAAATATTATGTATTGGTCACAACTACAATTATCAAAGTCTAAGGATGAAAGAATTGACAAATAAGGAATGGAATTACGTTATGTGAATTTTCACACAGGAATCGGAAAGATTGTTTCAAATCATTTTAGAGTTATTATTGTATTTTGGTTTTGTTTTTAAATTTGAAACATTAAAAGTCTCAATTATTTTAAGGTAGGTACTGAAAATTTTAAAGTTTTAAATAATTTCACCTCTCCTAGTAGAAATAATGCAATCTTTTAATTGGAATAAGCGATGCAAGATGATCATTTAATGTACCACTTTACAACCTAATGTAGATGGCACTTGAATTCAACTTCTATTAGCGATCAGATCTCTATTGCATTACATTACATCGCTTGTACATAATATGTTTGACAAGCTATTTGATTCTTTAAAAATATTGTGTCCTATCTATCCAATAATTCAGGTGCGTTTTTTCTCAAACGGTTTTATGATATATTATGTATTATTTATATTATGTACTTAAATGTCATTTTTACTTTTACATATTTCTAAACTTTAATATTATCAAAATATGTTACGAAAGTTCATATTCTGTTCTTCCCTTTTGTAGTTTGCAATATTTTTTAAATTGTTGTAAATACCTACCTATACTGTTAACAAACAAAAATATTAACTTGGTGCAAACCCTCAAATATTAATTTTGTAGTTTATTTATTGTATCAATTGACGTCCATTAATTTGTAACTGGTTTCACTTTGTTTATTAAAGTTAATTCATTCAACAAATCTTTCTCGTAAATCCTATACATACATCTAGGTGTGTTGTCTACATATTTATTTAATCTATAAAATGAATGTATTGATCTTTATAACTCTTAATGCTTAGCTTTTCATAATATTACTTTAGGTTATTCCAAAATAGATATTTTAATCAAAGGCTTTTTCTGAAAAAGCTTCTAAATTTGATGAGGCGAAAGCTTTGTATACATTATTAATTCAATAAGGCAAAAGCTTCCTATGAATAATTATTAATTGATTGTAGCGAAAGCTTGCAGAAATGGAACATTATTCTTTTGATGTCGCAGAAAGCTTGTGAAATTGAACTAATTTATATAATGAAGCAAAAGCTAACCAAACATTGTTGATTGATTAAATTAAAAATAAACGCTCGCAAAAATTGAACTTTGTTTATAATCATTTTTAGTTTAAATGGAAAACTTGTAAATTTATTAAAACATTATTAATTGAACGAAGCAACATTGTTAAAGGAAAATATATTTTTCTATAATTACCAGTTGCATTTTTGAATTAAAACAACATATCTATCGTCATCCCAAGCCACTTATTTCATAAACCAATGCCATTCATTAATGTAATTTTGGAAAATTTCTAGCTGTTAAAAAAATTATCAAAGTTTATTGTAAATTTCTTAATCAAACCATTTTATTTGTAAGTAATCAAATAATATTTATTGTTGTTTCCAATAATAGTAACAATTCTCATTTAATCTTGTGAATGATTTATAAATATTTTTCAAAACAATATTCTAGTTGGCAAATTAATTATTTTGGAATCGTAATTATTGTATAAATATTTTATTGTAAATGAGATATAAATTTCAATATAACAACGAAATCGAGTTTTATTTTAACCCCCTATCTTTGTCAGTTTATAATAAAATAAATTGATTTGTACTGACGAGTGAAGAGTCTTGAAGTCTTCACTGCCCCGTTACTTCAGAGGGAGAAGAGAAGGTGAAGATCCATTATGATTCTAACCAGTATTTCCACATTATGTCTGCATTTCGGTTAAATTACTACATATGTTTAAAATATTTATATGTATTGAATTTGTAAATGTCCTTATTGTCTTTGGTAACCCATTGAAACTCACATGAACCTAAAAAGCCCTGGAGAGAGCATTAGTGCTATTTTGTATGAATAGTATTGAAGCCAAATCTAGGGTGAGAAATTACCTGGCAGCCATCTTAGATGACAAACTTTTAAAATGATTTGTATGCAAAGTGGTGCATAATAAATTATTCTAATTTTATTTTTGTGTTGTTATTGCAGTTATAACGGTTAACGATTTATTTTAGGGTATTTGATGAGACAAGGAATAGGATATGTCATTAAAAAATTTAAGTAGGTTTCAGCATTTTTAATATATCTTCCCCACCCCGCGGCTTCAAATTATTTTCGAATAGTTCCGCCAGGGCTTTTTAGGTTCATGAAAATTCACGGTTGTACAGTTCATAGAGACTGTGAAGCTGTGCAATCCCTACGAAAAGTAGGATAAATAAAATCAGATAATTTTTTGAAAAACTGTCTTTTAATAACTCTGCTGATTGAGGGAATAATAAATATTTTGTTATTTACATTTTTTTTAAGCAAAATATGATAAAAATGACAAAAAATTGTTAAAAAATTGTATGTACCTAATGTAACACAGTTACACCATCATTTTAAACTGATTCACACAAATCTTGTATTAATTACCTCAGAAATATAATACATACAATCTACTCATATGCTATTCACACCACTCAGAAACACAACATATTCAACAAAAAGTGGATTGAGTAAGTATTATTTTATATTTTATTTATTTTATTTTATGTATTTTAAGTGTTTGAATGCGACGACACTGCACCGCTAAACTAGTGCATTTTATTTAAATTTAATTTAACAATATATCTGCTTAAAAAAAAAACAGTATTCTTCAAACTCTGAAAGTGTTATCTTTATTTTTCCTTTGAGTAGCAAAAAATATATATATTTTAATTAAAATTTAATATTATTTTAAAACTAACAATCTCAGTTATTATCTTTATTAAAACATTGACATTTTGTGAATGAATTGTTATTATTTCAATGGCGTGATCCTTAAAAAAACATTATGTTTGTTTGTTAAAATATTTATGCTCTAATTTTTTTATTGTATTATAGCTAATACTAATATGTTTTACGTCTGTTTAGGGTGAAAGTAACGAGACTCGTATTGCAGTGGCTAACCAAAGGGCCAATAAGTTACTTAAGTCCTAAGGCAACTGATTGTGAATGGCAACACCCATCGAGAAATCTAAGATAGGAACTTCGATTCTTATAAGTTCTCAGTACCTACTCTATAACTATTTCCCTATTTCTCACTACACAGTTCTACAAGTCATTATGGTCATGTTTTGGGGTAGCAATTTTACTAATCTATAATGATCTCATTGGGTTAAGTATGCTGTAAATGTTTATAAAAATAATATAAATGTTAAATGTAATCAGAGATGTGCAAAATGGGTACCCAAAACCATTTGAAATGCAAAATGGAAATGGGTCAAAACTTTTCCATTTGAAAATGCAAAATGCAAAATGGTTTTTAAAAAAGCATTTCAAATGCAAAATACCTATTTTCAAAATGCATTTAAAATGCAAAATGGTTTCTCAGGTCAAACAATTAAAATAATTATAGAATTTTTAAACAATTTTGTCATTTAATAATGGACATCAATGTAGAACAAACATATTACATGATGGTAAATCCAAAAACACCACGACTACAGATTATGAAACCACAAAAAATTTGCGCGGGACTAATAATAATAATAAGGGCCAACGTAAAAACATAGAAACTGCTATCTAACATTTAATATTACAGCGTCATGGCCATGTTCAGTATTTAAATCAGTATTTTTTGTAATGGTATCACTCAATTGCCAGGGCTCCTACCAGGGAGCAACTTGACAAATGTAAATTATCTCTCATAGCGAGGTTGAGGACCGACTGATATTTGGGGCTTATGAAAAAAAGATGAGTGGAGAAAGTAGGAAGAATGTTGCAAAAAAGCATTTAAAATGGAAAATGCATTGACAAAAGCATTTAAAATGCAAAATGCAAAATGGTTTTTAGAAAAGCATTTAAAATGCAAAATGGAAAATACCCATTTTGCATTTCCATTTGAAATGGATTTATTTGAAATAAAGCACATCTCTGAATGTAATTTACATAATATGTACATTCCAGTGGTGGCTCGTGACTTTTTATTGATGTTGTTTAGTACAAAAGATTTATTTTTTTCAGGAAATTTCAGTATGAAGATTTCCTGATAATCTTCATACAAAGAAATCGAATTATTGAAGAAAAAAATTGTTTTCAGCTACAACAACATCACTAATGCCATTTTTGTAATATTAGCACTCTAGTACACCCAAAAGGCACGAGCCGCCACTGATACATACAAGCACCGTTGAGGTGATTTTTTACAAATAGCGTGATTATCCAATTATTATTATATACATCAGGTTTGCCTCAGATTTTTAGGGAATGTAAGAATATTGTTTGATTAGGAAATTAAAGGTCTGTTAATTATTAAAACAATGGTAATGATTTTTTCTTGCCTTTTACAGTTGAGTTTTCTGAGAAAGTACTTAACATTAAAATTAATATATTTTGTAATTTGTCAAAGTTTTTTGGAGGATGTTTTAAAACACACTTTTTTAATCCGCTGAAATAGAATACTATTAGTAATCCTTTAATTAACTTCATATCAAAATGGAATTATCAAAGAATTTTAAAGTGTGGCCACTCTGTAGTATTTGAGTTTTTCTCCAATGTTGGTACTGTGAATTAAGTAAAATTGCTACCTAGGAGAGAATACAAGTGCCGGAGTAGAAATAAATATTGTCTGTTGACTAAAATAATAAAGCTGTTTAATAAATATATGTCGTTTGTCTGTAGGAAATTTACTCTAATTATTACATCTATTTCTATGGCTACATTCTAAATTCATGTAGAAAAATAATTGTTCTCAATGTGAACATTATAAGTTTTGTATATTTTTCTTTGGCTTACACTGAGAAGTACCTATTATTGAAATTTAATAAGTCGGTAATGATGAAATTCGAATATGAACTCAATAATTATATGTTAGGTACAAATATGTATTTTTAGATGGTTTAATTTAATATTTTTAATAGTAATTTACAGATAGCTAGTTACTTTTACTAACCTATAAAGAGTTTTCTATCCAAGCTGTAATTTTTTCACATTTTTCTTGATTTATTCGGTATTTTGTAATAAATTTTCAATAGTATTTTTATAGCTGAATAGACGAACAAAACAACTTTCTAAAAGAGTATTTTCTAGTCATCTTTCCATCAGATTTAAAAATAAAGATCTGATCTCGAAAATCGGAAGAAAAATAGTGACATGCAAATGCAATCAAGTAATTAATGCGTAAATGCTTATTTTTACAACTTAAATATTAGAGTAAAAGAGAACTTTATTATTTCATAAATTATATCAATTGTTAATTTACTGACCGCTTTCAAGTGTTTTAACTTTGTAGCTAGGATTAAAACAATATATATTATAGGTATATCTTATTATAAATTAATGGCAACATTTGCTTGAAAGATTTAGCACCAATTTTTAACGTAGTTAACTTATTCCTAAGAGAAATTTTATCGACGAATGTGTCTAGCAAAAAAATAGAACCATAGATAACCAAATATATTTAATAATAATAACCAAGTGTGGGTTTAATAATTTCTTTACAGTGAATCTGTATTCCAGATTGGTTTGTTATAATTTTTATCTTGAGTGACCTGACCTCAACTAATTAATAATAATATAATATATATGAAAATAACTTCTCGCATTTACTTAGCTTAGTAGACAAAACACGAAAATAATTCTAGTTTATTAAGATCACAAATTTCTGAAATAAATATTGCTCAAATAAGTTATTTAGTTACTGCATTTATAATATTTATTTGCAAATATACCGGTAGTGTGAGGTTAGGTCACATTTTCCTTGTAGATTACACCAATAGTGGAAACAGAAAGGAGGATATGCAATATTAAAATAAATTGCTTTAATACATAATATTATGATGTACAGCTTGGTATAATATCCTATAAATTTATTCAATTGGTTCTAACAGTTTTCATTAAAATAGCAACACCCGGGGTCGGCCTTGAGCCAAACGTCACCTGGTTCTGATTCAAAATGGTGGCCGTGTTGAATACTACATTTTTATCATGCCAGAGTTTGCGTAATCGTGGTTTCTACTACGAGCTGTCAAATCGGAATAATCAATATTATGGTACCTACTTACAGGCTTGAAGAAAGCTTGAAAAAAGAATTGATTTCTTTGGACAAATTTTCTATGTGATTCCTTATTTGAAATTTTTTGTTACATAGAATATTCATGGTATTTATTTATTTATTTTTTCATGTTCTCCATGAAACGGTTATACACCAATATATCATGGAGAAGATTACAAATTAAAAGGTTTACACAGGCAGTTTTACTATTTTGTCACATGCATTATAAGATAGTTACTGAATTGTCTGTAGGTAACATTGAAAATGTCGATGGTATATGGTATATAATTAAGTAAGTAGGTACATATTTAAGTGTCTACTTACAAATCTTATGATTTCAGAGGAAATTTGGTATTTGATTTATTAAATAGGAGAAAATTAGAATTATTTTTAATGCAATGTCTAGTATTCACAGAACTACTAGTTTATTTACAAGATTAAACACATATTATTATGACTATAAATGGTATTTCTTTATAATCTTATTTGTTTAGTTAATGAAAACCGGCATATTACACCAACATATTATATCGACAACCCTCCAAATATGAAAGTTATTGAAGAATAGTAATGTTATTGGAAGTATTGTGCAATAGATAATTTAATGATTGTAACATAATATATAGAGTAAGATCAAAAATTGGTAGATTTCGGCCTAAAATGGAAGGTAGGGAGAGTTTTTTAGAGTAATTTCCATAATTATTATTTTTTTTACATATTTAACCCTAGATAACTAAACTGTTTTCATTGTTTCATTGTAACTACACTTTCGTCAAGTGGACTACGCAATAAAACACTAGAAATAAATCAAACATATTTAATTAAGATAGGAACTTGTTACATGGCACAAAAGTAAGGTTTATAATGAACAAATTAATATCAAAATATCAGTCCACACCACAAATAGCCTTTCTACATCTGGTGCAATGATGTTTGGTCATCCTCTGGGCCTTGGATGGACACAGGTAGCAAATTTTACGCACATTTGACATAGATGGAACTGGAGCTTTTATTGTAGAAGATTCGCCAACATTAACAATAAATATAAGAATATATGAATGTACATACCTTAAAAATAAAATTGTTATAACTAAACTTTCGTCCAGCGGACGACGAGATGGTCATAGGGCACGTCCTAGTTTGTGTGTGGCCGCAATCGCGTCACGTGCTGCACAGTTTACTCAAATTAGGAAGGTAATGAAAGTGTCAAGGTCGGGTAGCGGGGGAAGTAGGTGATTTCGAATTTCGCCGAGTAGCGCGTCGTCGCCTCTACGAGCGATTAGTTATCTAGGGTTAAAAAAATATATTTTTGCATATTGTATTAACTCACATATTCAACAATAACAATACAAGGTGGTGTAGTTAAATTGTTTCATCGATAGACAAAAATTTAAAATAAAATAACCCGACTACTTATGTTTGAACCTTAAGAAAATAATTTATTTTTTTTTGATTTTTTTTTATTCAAAAAAAGTAATGGTTTAAAATAAAATATGTTACAATGTAATATTTTTATATAACGTAATATATATAATATGTAACCCATAATTAAGCCGAGGTTGTAGGGGATTGTGTAATTATAAAATTTTTGTTATTTGTTTGTTTATATGTAGTAGTAGTCAGTACCTACTTACTTGCTTTTTATAGTTACATAAAACAAAATATGCTAACCATGTTATTCTTTTAGAATTCAGTTGTTATTCATGGCAATAATAATTATTAATTGTTTTTAAAAGTTAAAAAATTATTATAATGACTTCTTTCATAATGAATGAACTATTATTATTGCATGTAATCAACATTTTAAATTATATTTCTTGTTCCCTAATCTCAATTGTGCTACTTAGGATTATAAATACAATTGATATAGATTTGCTAGGTGGGCCCTCTAGCACCAATGTGTGAGTATGTATGCGGACTCACTGTGAAATAGTGACAGATATTTTGCACTCCTAGTCAAAGACGATAACTAGTAAAAAAAAGAGATTTTTGAGTTATTGATGTGGAAAATCTAAACCTAACCAAACCTAACCATTCAAATATTTTATGTAAAACGGTTAGAAAATTTTATAAAACGTTTTCCAACTATAACATTAGGAGCAAGCACCAGATTTCATTATTATAGACGATGAATTAGTAACTCACTGTGGGATTTCTCTAGAAACATCTGAGATTTTAGTAATATTTCATCAGAAATAATTCAAACAAACCCCACGAAAAGATCAATTTTCTAGGCCTGCTAGGATAAATTCGACCGTAGATCCGTCCATTACAACGGGCTGTGTGGCGAATATTGTTTTTATGCGACTTCATCACTTATGTCGTTAAGATTCCCAATTTATTTTAGAGATTGCAGGTCTGTCCAATGCACCAGGACCGCGTGTCGCATATTTTTGTGCATGTCTTCTTTACTTACGTCGTTAAGATTCCAACTATTTTTAGGGTATTGTCTCGTCTTAACATTTCATTAGTGTAGAAAAAATATGCATTATCATTATACTTAATAAAAAAAGATAAGAATTTTTTTTATATTTGAGTGGAGACTTTCTTTGAATTGGAGAAATTTTTAGGTGTAGAAGTTTTTAATTATTCTATAAAAACATCAAAGACGTTATCTCAAAATCACATTTTTTGAGATATTATTGTCTTTCACTAGGGGTGCATTTTTTCCAGATGATATTAGCGGAGTGGTCAACTTAATAACGTAAAGGCCAAAATACCAGTAATTCTATATAAATCAGGACTATTAAACTATTCTATATGTCACAGTAATACCTCGGTTAATGAAAATGTTAAGTTGAAAAATGATTTAACTTTATACCAACTTCAAATTTCTTAACTTATTTTGGCACACCATTTCTTTTCAAAGATTGCTGTTATTACTACTTTTTCAAGTAAAAATAACAATGGCAATATTGCAAATCACTAACAGAAATTAAAAAAATTAAAATTAACAGTCTTGAAATTTGATCCTTTGTAATATACAGGGTGTTAAGAGATGTCCCTGACTTACTTTAACCAGCGATTGCTGAGTTTATTTAGAGTAAAAAAATCAGATTAAGTTTTGGTCCCGGTGATATGTGGCTATGTCTTCTGGTTCTACAATGTGTCTTCCCAGGTATCTGAGCCTTATTCCCATCAGAGCGGGCCATTGGCACTGAAGGTGAATTGGAGTCTCTTCGATCTCTTCACATTTCCTGCATCTGTTGGTGTTTTCCACTTCCAACAACTGCATGTGCCTCCTGAGATGGAAGTGTCCCGTTAGTAGTCCTACCAACTCCCTCAGTGAGTTTCTGTCCATATTGAGTAGTTGTCTGGTTCGCCTTGGGTCTGGTCCGTTTATGAGTACTTTGGACTGCCTCATTCCGGGTGCCCTTTCCCATTCCTCCCAGTGCCGGGATTTGACCCACCTTTCAATATGTATTTTAGTGTGGTAAGCTGCTACTCCTACGGCCGGCTTGGATTCTGCAAGTGGTGCTTTCGCTCCTTTCCTTGCTAGTCTATCAGCCCGCTCATTGCCCTCAATTCCTTTATGTCCTGGGACCCAATTTTCATTTCATTAGACAATTGCTCGCATGCGAGGATCGCGCACGATAAATTATCTACTGTTTCGATAAATGCGTATTTTCGACCGTCGTAGATAATGTAAAACAACCGATATTAATACCAACATAAAAATGTACCAATTTTATTTTTTTATATGGTAACTCGTGTATTTAACTCCATAGATTTGATACATTTTTCTATATACATCTGTTTACGACTGTCAATTTTCAATTCACTTTGTTGTTCGTTGAAGAAGTAATTGTTTCCTTTTGCGTGTTTTTCAAAATATTTTTAGATTTTGATACAGTAGATTGCGATATTGCCATATTTAAATTTGACCCAACAGGATGTTGGTAAGATCCTGTGCCAAAAAAATTCAACGCAATTAAAATCTGAAAAAAAAACAATGTTTTTTTATCATATCACTGATTGAGTACATACAAAAAATGATTTGTTTGCATATAACGGGGATCATTAATCGTTTTCACCTTCGTTTTAACATCTACAGACTTGATTTTATACGGTTCTTTCATCAAAGGCGACAATAGATCAATTAATTTGAGCACCAATTGTTTAGATCATGGAACTAGGATTCATGGAAGCGGCATAATTTGTCGAGATGTATTAGAATACGCAAAACCAATGAAGCTCCCATGTTTGTCAACGCCCTTGTGGGAGGGGATAGAGACGGGGAAGAGCGGTAAGCGAGCGCGGAGGGGGTCATGGGTCAGAGATAAGGGCCGAACTGTGAACGGGCTGCACATTATTTTATTTATTTTTTATTAAAAAAACATCCGTAATTTTTTACCACATTTTGGGCATACAGCGCATTACGCATTATTTGCCAAACAAAGAATGGTGGTAAAAATATAAAATTAACTAGTGCGGAAAGGGAAGTAACAAAAGACATACATATTGTTTATTTATTTATTGTACCATACATGTTATTGTAAATTACCTAAATCTGATTTCACGTAACTCTTTTTTTGCCAAATCAAGATCAATCGATAAATCGGTATCAATCTTCAGGGAATGTATCTAACAAGTGCAATTGGGTAATAAACTAATGTTATGAACTTGCTGAAACTCGCAGCGCCATTCCTTGGTGCTAACATTGCACAATTTATCAGTTTGAATAGATTTTTTTTTCTTTATTAGGTAGAATTATTTTAAATAATCAACAGATTTGCAGAGTACAATTTTGTACATTATTATATTCTTTCCTAATGTAAGCTGGTGCTTGACTTTTAGGAAAGGAGTTGTCGTTAATAATATAAGAAAAAACTTAAAACTTATCCATCACACTAGACGAATCAAAAAGACAGAAAACATTGCAAGTTATAAACCCATATTGCGATGAAGAAACTTAATTTATTTTGTAACAAAAATTGACAACATCCTTCCTCCAGATAAAAAAGAATATTTGAAAAGTTTCATGAATACAAATCAAAAATAAAAATCTGGCTGAAAGAGTTCGATGAAAAAACTCTAATAAAAACGACATAAAAGTCAAATTAAATAACTTTACAGTTTTACAGTGTATCAACTATATAAATACTAGCTGACCCGGAAACGTTGTTCTGCCATATAAATTATTTTAAGATAGGGACACCCTATTTTTTATGAAAAGGGACACCTAATCACCTATTGGTAAGAAATATACTTTACGACCTATTCTCATACCTAAAAAATTTCATAAAAATACCACTTTTAAAATTCGTGTTGAATCGTCGATCTGTTGATTTATCAGGTCACCATACAAGACAACTCATTATAAACGTATGTTATAATTAATAAAAAATAAAGGTTTGTTGGTAATTTTTAATTATTATAAAATAAGTTGACTGATTCGGCCCATTGACATTCGTCCACGGCGTGATTCCGAGCTGGCCGTGCTTGACGTGATGGCGGTTGAAATGAACTCGTCAAAAATTAACTATAAAATGTCTAATTGAGCGGTGTTTAAATACTTACATGTGAAAGGTAAGACCGTCTTTCTTCTTAATTTTCTTCACAGAATTGCTTTTACACAATTTTACGGCGCAGTTGACCATTTTTCTATGTTTTATCAACGTTTTACTAGGAGCTCAATACGCGACCGAGGTGTAAAAGCTAATGTCAGCCGTCTCCGTAAAATTCCACAAAATTCACACTTGGAGCGCGCGGGCACACTTCACATGCTGTCTCTTTAGTATCCATACTCTTTGGTTTAGATAGTCGAAAATTTTTTATGAACAGTTCATTACTCAGACTAAATGCATCATTTCTTCAAAAAAAAATTCTTGGTGGCCTTTCAGTTAAATATTCGGCCTGTTCCATGTCTTCGATCGCTTGTATGTGCGTCAAATCTTCAAGACTCACCATTTTTATAATAATTAACAAAAATACGACACACGCAAACCGTACAAGTAACACTTTTTGACAGTGGAACTACTACTAAAACCAATAGTCCAATTATCTACTACTTTGTAATTTATTTATTTATTTATTTATTTAACGCCCAGAGGGCTTTTACATGTGGGTGGTACAAATTAAATGACAGTTTTGAAACATAAGAAAGAAAAGAAAGAAATAATAAAAATAAAATTACATAAGTATATGCAAATTCATATATATATATAAATTATATATATATATATATATATATATATATATATATATATATATATATATATATATATATATATAAATTTCTAATAGATAATTATCTATTAGAAATTCCAAAATACGCTTTCTATCAAAAATTAGTAGATAATTACTCGATGATAGAAAAACCATAGACAACGTAGATAATTATCGCATGCGAGCAGTTGTCTACTGAAATGAAAATTGGGTCCCTGGTATCCAGATCAGGGTTATTTTATTGATGGTAGCAAGTTCTTCAAGAATGGTTTTGCATTCCATCACCAGTCTGGAGTCGCCTAGGTTACTTTCCAGTACCATCAGGGCTGCCTCGCCATCAGAGCATATGCCTGTTCTTATTCCTGTACCCGATACGTATGTTCTCCTGTGCACAAGCTAAGATGGCCTCCATCTCGGCTTTAAATACAGTGCAATGTGTATATACTAAGTATTATATCCTACACTATGTTCCCTCTTGGATTGTTGTTGTTTGAATTAAAAACAAACAAAAAATTTCACCAGATATAAATTTCATAAACATTTTTTAATCAAAAAAGGTAAGGAATCGCTTGTAAGGTACGTCTCTCAACACCATCTAAAAATTTTATATGTTTCTTTGGAATATAAAGCACATTGAAACATCCAGAAACGATTCATAGGTTGATGCTTGACTGTAAGGGAAGGACGAGGGAAAATATATTTTAGTCAAACAATTTTATCAATGCCTTCTTATTTCCTCGCCGCATCCCATCCCTTACTGCCTCTTTAACCTATCTATCTCATGTATCTCCCCATTGCCTACAGAGAGGTGATTTTGATAACTTTGACATTATTGAATCTTATTTTTTGTAGATCAACGAACAATCTTTTACAGTTAATCAATATGCTGTGACTTTATTGATATGATAAGACGCTTTTTTTGTTATTTGTTTTTGGTGTGTTATGCCGTGTTGCGCTAACTCCTTCTTTAGCCAACGTTTCGGACAGCATTGCAGTGTCCATCATCAGGGCAGATGTGTTATTTGAGGTTGTGGCGAAACGTTGGCTAAAGAAGGAGTTAAACAAATAACAAAAATACTTTTTGCCATGAAAAACTTAAATCATATTTGATATGACGCTGTTAATATTTGATATCACCAACAATCTTAATCATTTATTCCAATATGAAAGAGATTAAGGTTCTGTTATTGTGACTTGACACACTGCTCTGCATGCTGATATTGCATTTCAAAGTCAATATTGATATATAATATGACATTGTTGATATGATAGTATATGATACTGTTGACACTTTGGTTTGTTTGCTTCCCATGTAATTTTTAGCATTGATACTTAAATTTCCTCAATCATAGTATTGTTTACGAGATTATCTACGTACTTCATTGACCGTGGTATTACTGTAATTACCTGTTTCTTCTCTGTGTGTGTAAATATGTTTCTTGACTGTCACTTGCTCTGTTGATAATAAAAAATATAGATTAAATTATTGATTTTCATTTTAAACATTTACCCAAAAATATAATTTGTATTTTGTTCATTCTGAGGTTTTTCTCTTTTGTGGCTCTCTCCATTAAATGCTTTTTTTGATATTACATGCCTGTTTATGTTTTATCAATTTCGTTGTATTGTCTGTGGCTTGATTCTAAACCTCTCGAGCGATTTTTACCTAAATTTAGGAAGGTGATTTTAATGAATTGTAAATTTAAGGATTTATAAAAAAAAATAATGATCCCCAAAATACACGACACTGAAATCTAGATGGATTCATTGACTTTAAGCCGCAGTAAGCAATTCATATGTTTCTGTATTCATATTTGGAGGTATGATATAAATTAAATCGAATGGATGAATTGAAAACCGAACACCTGGAAATCTCTATCATTCGAGTGGTTAGAGGGCGAATATCAGTTTTTTTCGTAAGGTCTATGTAGAATTTGCCCTTTTTAGCAAGTTTTTAGTTTAAGAAAAGCGATTTTCCAGCGTTTGACCCCAAAAATTTGAAAATTCTTTTTCGGAATCGAAAGGTTCTTTTAGAATTTGGAAGATAAGCCAATTTTGAGGCAAAATAAGTATTTTAGTTTTTTTTAAAGTCACGTTTCATACATTTTTTTCTCCAAATAAACTCAGGAATCATGGGTTAAAGTTTAAAGTAAGCCAGAGGTACATCTCTTAATACCCTGTAAGTATAAAATGTATTTGGAAAAACTGACATTGGCCCCTTTAGCCAGAGAGTATGACATGGTGAATGAATCAATCCATTACTTTACCTTGGAACTCATTTTATTCTGCAAAATGATGTATGGCAGAAAATGAACAAAAGCATCGCCCTGACTAATATTTATTTGGTGTTCATAAACACTTTAAATTGAGACTTCTCTCGAGACCAAACTCAATCTCATCAGACTAGACAATCTATGGCTCAGAATGCATGCATTTGAAAGTTTTGTGAGGAAGGTTTTAAGATGAATCTTTGGAGCCATACAAAAAAGGTGGATGAGGTACAACCACAAGCTACAACAATTATTTACGTATCTGCCACTAACAGAATACATTCATCTGGGGTGGTTTTGTAGTCTGTAGGATGAAGAAGTATTAGAGAACACCGCTTTGGAAGACAACACCCCTTCTTTAAGCATAAGGAAGTTGAGTAAAACAGCAGAAGCATAGGTGTTTCCAAGGCTGTCAGGCCCTCAAAGGTTTAGCGCTGACTTTTTATATTCATATTTAGGCATCATCGATTGATGATTATCAGCTTGAATTTATTCAATGAGTTTGAATTTCTGATGTTGATTCATAATATGATCTATAAAAGCGCCATTGAGGTGTTTTTCTCACAAAAAACGGCGCTATACAAGTTATCCAATTATTATTATTTGTGTGTGTCCATTACAATCTTATATACATGGTGTCCGGAAACTCGTAGTACAAGCCGGAAACTGGAGAATGTATACCACACGGGGAACCCAAATAAACATAAAGTTTTTTGATTAGAGCATTTTTATAAAAAAAAAAAAAACCAAAAAATATATTTTTCGGCTATTTCAGGGTTCAAATTTTTTCGTCATTATTTGTTTTACTTTTAAATTTTTAAATAGTTTTAATTAGTTGGGTACTTTGATCTTCAGTAATAATTTATAAGAATTTGATCAAAAAAAAATCAACTTCTGACTCGATTTACTCGAAAACGAAAGCTCAAATCAAAAAAAAATATACTACAAAATCGACTCCTAATGTGATGTAGATTTACCAGTTTCCCGCTTGTACTACGAGTTTCCAGACATCATGTATTTTGTGCAGTGTTCTTAATTTAGGGGTATTTTCACAAAACTGACTTATTATACTAAAACATTTTGTTGGGAAATTGCAAAAAAAAAATCAAATTTGTTTTTAGTGTTAGAATACGGGAATAAGTCGCTCTTGCAACATCGTATTGCGAACATATTGTGTAGAAATATATTTAGAAAATATGTATATCATTCACAGGTCAAATTTGATCAAAATTGGAATAAGTCACTTTTTCAAAAATACTCCTCAATTTGTCTGAAATCATTAATAGTTTGAGGTAAAAAGGGAACAGTATAAAAAGTCATCTACATTATTATTATTTTACACTTTATTTCTCTCTCACCAATAATTGTTTATATTTTAATATCTATTTTACTCTAAAATTAAGGCACAGTATGGAAATAAGTCCAATAAAATAAAACACTTTCCTTGGAACAACATAATCCCATTTAACAGCCACCATCACAATATTAAGCACTACCTCCATTTATAGTGCATCAAGGGTATATTGCGGTCTTTTCCATTATAATTACACAACATTTAACATTTTGGTAGCCTTCAAAAAAGCCATTTTATATACTGACATACTAACATCATGTTCTAATTCGATTTTTTTTTTGATACTCACATGTTACATCATCATAAAAAAGTTCCGTGGTCATTTTCTTATAAACACAGCTTTTCAGCATTTAGAAAAAAAACCCACACAGGAGGCCCTCTTCGGGGATTCTGTTTGGAGGGTATTTTTAGGAATGAACATGGGTCTTGATGAGTATTAGCAGCTTATTGAATAATTTATAATACATAATATTGTATTGTGCATGTGTTTTTAATATCGCTTAATAATTTTGTAAATAACAACTTAGAATATGTACTAAACTTATACAAACCTCAATTTGATTGGCATATTGCTTGGGTGACTGACATTGCCATCTATTGAGAGTTGCGGTAAGCACATCTCTAAATAGTAAAACAAAGTGGCTTTCCGCGTCCGTTTGTTTTTGTGCATAGTTCTTCTAAACTACGAAACGGATTTTGATTGGTTTTCTCTATCATTTAGAAAATTTATATAAAATACATGCATATTATATTAACAGAAATCAGAGAAGTCGAGCAACACCGCGCACCCGTCAGCTAGTTTAAAATATATTAATGACAATGGATACAGACTTTTGAGTAGGTTTTTGAACAGGCATATTCAATATCTGTGGTGGCGACGTCACCGTCTGCTAAGTTATTACTGTCAAGGTAAACCTTTGATTTCGGAATATTGTACAACAGATCTTAAATAAATAGAGGTTATCGATGTAGGTATATATTGCACATTGCACATCTAGTGAATTGATAACATTGATTTGATCAGAGGAATAACCAGGTGAGTGGGTGATTTGTGATTTTCGATTAAAATAAGAGAAAGGAATTATCATGATCATACCTACAATATGACAAAACAACAATTTTTATTTTCATCAAATTCTATCGTAATATCTCCTACATATTATCATTTGTATATTATACTACGATAATATATTAATATACGTAAGTAATTTGATGAAAATAAAAATAATATATACGTACCTAACCTAATAAACTCATTTGATGGTAGGTTCTCAGTTTTCGGTATTGGTGATACAACATTTGTTAAGATTATACTAGCTGTACCCCGCGACGCGTTGCTGTGGCTCAGTCTGTCTGTGCAGAAAGAGAAACAATAGCGCGTGTTGTTTTTACGTCCAACAGATGGCGCTGTTTTATTTTATTTTTAAAAGCATGTTTTTACTTGTCACAGGTGACATCCATATGATATAAAATTCATAACATATTCTAAGCAATCGGTGAAGAACTTTCGGAGATTTAAGATTTTGAACAAACGAACATTTACATTTTTATTTATATAGACAGAAAATTAACAAATTACAGCAGAAAACTAAATATAGACTTTTTATTTATAAAAAAAAATCATACACATTACAATAATACGATTTTGTTATTGCTCAACTGAAATGCATTCCGTTTTGCATAACATGCATTTCAACATGCACATGTTCGTAAAGAGCATATATTATTATGGCGCGAATACATTTGCGAGCCGAGCCTCGAATTCTGGGAAAAGAACGAAGCAACAGCAAATGGCGCGAAACGCCGATTGCGGTTGCTTCATTCCTTTTCCATAATTCAAGGATCGGCTCGCAGATGTATACGCAGCATTAGCAATCATCGAAACCGTTGGAATCTTTTTGACATTATATGGTTTTTGTTGCTCAACAAATTATTATAATCAATGGCTAAACAAAAACTACTGAAAAGAAACAGCATTTCGAACATTTTATAAAAATATTATATTTTATTATACGTGTTGTACAGTGTAATGTGACAAACTAAACACATAAATTAGGTGAATAATTATTAATTACCTATCGCAAATGATTGATTCATTGTGTACAACTTACAGCAATAAATAATACTGCCATAATCAAAACGGTTAACAGACATATAATAATAATTAACAATAACTACTGTTTTATGGTCACATTATTTTAAGAACTGATTGGTGAATCGTCTGCAATAAGTATTTTATTTCTGGTGCAACTTATGCAGTTTGTCTCGTATTTCTGGTGCATCGTATGCAGTATGTATCTTATTTCTGGTTCATCGTATGCAGTATTTATTTTATTTCTGGTGCATCGTATGCAGTATGTATCTTATTTGTGTTGCTTCGTATGCAGTATGTATCTTATCTGGGGTGCATCGTATGCAATATGCATTTTATTGGTGGTGCATCGTATGCAGTATGTATCTTATTTATGGTGCACCGTATGCAGTATACCTCACTCATATACTTTGAGTGAGGTTAAACGAGATAGCAAACATTGTTCATTGCAAATTTTACATATAAATGATTGTATTGATTCGAATTTACAATGATGGTGGCATCACCTAAACTTTATATTGCTCCAGAAGTGTTCGTATTAGATATATAAAAAATATTTACATTACTCCCCACGATCTAACGTTATTCGTAGGTACTTAAATACTAATAACTCTCTAATAATTCTCTTCACCCTTTCAAATTCTCAAAACAAACAAAATCAATTAGTGTAGGTAATACTGATTCAAATTTCATGCGGTTAAAAAACAGACTTTTTACATCAATTTAAATGTTAATTGTATAAAACACAAAACATTTTCCTGCAAATAAGATTCGTTCTAATAGCTTTCAAATTTGAATACTAACGCTTGTGCAAGAATTAATATGCCCAAATATCTTGTTTTCTTACGATCTTCTTATTTAAATACAATAAAGTCAGTGAAACAACCTTTCGTACCTATCTTCTAAATCTTTAACACGACTCTCCAGTGTTCATAACCCATCAATGATGCTCATATATATCACAATGTAAAATTAAACCTAAATTATATTCCTAGGGATGAATCTCAAATGGCCGCCTGTCTTCTCGATGTGGTGCTGCGAATATCACAAATTGTCGTGACACGTCACAAGTTGTTGTGAATGTCACAAGTGGTTGTGACTGTCACCGGTGGTTGTGGCTTGTGGCGGTCACTAGTGACTGTGGCTGTGGCCGTGACCGTGGCTGTGACTGTGACCGTGGCCAAGAGAGGCAGGTTCTGCAGTAGAGTCGATACTGCGATCGTGTTCGTGGCTGTGTTCGTGGCCAGCTGTGAAACAAAACATAACGTGTTAAATAATACTGAAATCTTTGTGGTTGTTTCATGTGAAAAGTTTCATCTGTTTTTTTTTATATCCATTGGGCGATCTAGGGTATTGATCACACATCAAAAAAGAGTGTGCTATCAATACGCAAATCTGTTGTCTTAGGTTATATGAAAATTAATAATTTATGGTTAAGTATGTTTCATCTTTTCTTTAAAAAAAAAATTACAAAAAATGCGTAAAATAGTTATTTTTAGGTTTATAGGGACACATTTATAGAAGTTAAAAACTTCCAAGAAATTTCATACATTTCATAACTGAAGACTAGATAAATTCTATAAACAAGCAAAACCATTTGACATTAAATAACTATGATAATAATAAATCCAATGATGTTTATCAAACTTACTTGCAAACTGAAGTCCAAACATGACCAGGAAACCAACGAGCGCAGAGATGAATTGAACAAGCCCTGCTCTGTCGCGTTGGAGGATCTCAAAGAACACCACGTACAGTAGAGTACCACTGGCCAGTCCTTGCAGGATCACTGAAGTTATTCCACTGGCAGCGGCTCCTCCCCCACCAGCCATCGCAATCCCAATTCCAATTCCAAGAGGCGAAACGACAGCGAAAGTCGTAATATAGACAATGCATAAAGATGTCTTCGTCTTCACCGTGACTAGCTCAACACCAACACAGAAAGCGATTACAAGCTTGTGCGCGGACACAGCTCCAAACATGTACCAAACGTTTCCAGCTGATGATTCTAGACCAACCGCTAAACCTTCGAAGAGCTCGTGCACGGATAGAGCAAGCACTATCAACAACCCACGCAGAGAAGCGATGACGGGATCATCGTCTCCCTCCATAACAGGCATGTGTGAGTGTCCATGGCTGTGACCATGGTTACTGTGGTCGTGGCTGTGTTCGTGATGGTGGTGGTCTCCGTTAGCCTTTGTGATGGTCTGTTCAATAGTGCTGATGGCGTCAGGAAGTTGGTTCTTCTCAGGGTCTTTTACTCCGAACTCGGGGTGGTTATTGTTGGCGTTGTTCCGGCTGTGACGGATGGAAAGGGAGCGCATGAGGGCGGAGTCCGGGGGGGCGCTGGTGCGACGGGCGGCCCTCCGGTGCAGGTAGAAGTGGACCGCCTCCTCCACGAAGTACATGGCGAAGAAGCCTGCGCAAGTCAGCAAGGCCTCCAGGTG
This sequence comes from Hesperophylax magnus, assembly GCA_026573805.1. Taxonomy (NCBI): domain Eukaryota; kingdom Metazoa; phylum Arthropoda; class Insecta; order Trichoptera; family Limnephilidae; genus Hesperophylax; species Hesperophylax magnus. The sequence continues at coordinate 10,258,990 of JAIUSX010000047.1, read as the reverse complement.
GAAGGGGAGATCGCCCAGGGAGCCGTCCTCTGTAACAAGTGGAAAGAGATAATTAGTTAAATGTCATACTGACGTGTAAGTCGATATTATTTTGATGTGATCAATTAGGATATGAATACAATGATTTCGTAGACGGAGTACACTGGAGATGAGACAGCCGTAGAGATATTTAGGATTCTGTATCCAGAATATAAGTGACGTTATATTCTGGACACAGTCGGAGCCGGGAGACAGGATCAGAGGCAGCCGGGAGACAGCCGGGGCCGGGAGAAAGGACCAGAGGCAGCCGGGAGACAGCCGGGGCCAGGAGAAAGGACTTTAGGCAAATGGCCTGAGATGGCAGACTGATTACCTACAGTCGGAGCTGGGAGGAAGGACGAGAAGAGAGACTGGAAGGGGCCACTGTGAGGAATTGAAAACACATAGATGGATTCAAAATATTGGTGAAGTTTTAGTGACAATATTTTGACAAAAAAATTACAATGTCCGGCTCTTAACCGTTGTGCAAACTTACTATCAGAAGCAAAACTGTATTAATGAGCATCCAATAACTCTTGCTAAAACTACCATTGCCTTTTAAGTGCGGTGAATAAATTTGTTGATTAAATTAAATTAATTTATGAATTTAAGACTCCCATATTCAATTAAAAGATAATTAATAATCTTCGCTGTCGCCTATAATATGCCTTATTATAATATTCAGACTTTGAATGGAATATCTATCTCTGAGATTCATCAATAATTTCTTACTGTGTCATAATCGATAATGCAAAATAATCATTAGATAACACACATTACAATTATTTAATTATAAAACTTTGAATAAATAATAATTGTTGCAAAAATACTTAAAAATACGCATCGATTGTAAAATCAATTGACATCCACACGCAACCACATGTTAACCTTTTCATAATATAACAACGATAATGTAACTTTTAAAACCTCTTTTGTACACGAATGGAATAAATGGAAGCCGAAGGCTTTGACATTAAATTTATATTGTTTTTCCTTTACGAGCTGTTATTTATTTTTCACAATATATCGCAAATTGCGGTAGATCCGTTGGTTGGGCCGATTAGGGGTTGTAACGGTGAGTAGGTACGCCAATAAGTGGTCAAGTAGGTACAATTCGCATTGCGTAACTTTATACGTATCATCATATAACCGGAACGAAATTGCTTGAAATTACGCAAAATATCAAAGTAATTATTATTAATTTGAATTAGAGAAGATTTTTTTGTGTAAAACTTACATTATTTTTTTAAATTACAAAAAAATATGTTTAGTTGGTTTATATAGTTCGACTTGGCCGATTATTATTCAGGTAATAAAAATGTAATAAATTAAATTACAGTAAATGGTTTAACGACGAATTGTAATTTCGTTTAATAAGATATATACAATGTCGAACGCCTGTCGATCGACACGAATACAGATATTCCGGGAGCAACAGATTTATTTATAGCCAATAGTTAGCAGTAATTTTTATCAATATTACTTTATTAACGCCCTTTTTAGGGTCTTTGACATAGAAATAGTAAAAATTATATATTAATACAGTACATGCTTATTACACATAACTAAACTGTCTCAGTGACAATATTTTGTAAATTTTAAGTGGTAAATTAAAGATGTCCACTGACTCGGTATGATTATTTCCCTCTATAAGTATTCTGGGAAATGAGGAATACATATGGTAGCTAGTACCAAAATTTCTGTACTGAAGTAAATCCCGACTTCTAATATTACGTAGTGGAATTCGAAAGTTTATCAATGCAAGCAATTCTGGAGTATCAAATGCATAATTTAGAATTGTATACGGACATACTGAGTCAATAAAAATCTTTCTGTCAGACTATTTAAGCATATTTATTTCATTTAAGAGAGTGTTGTAGTTCAACAAAATTGCTGGTTGTGGGTTCCAGAAGGGAGAATTGTATTCAAGTTGATTTCTAACAGAGGCAAAATATAACAGTTTATTACACTCAATAACATTGAAATTTCTATGTAACCTAGTTATAAATCCCAACATCTGTAAGCCTTTATTAGAGATTTCCATTACGTGGTTAATAAAATACAGATTTGATTGAAAAGTGATGCCTAATTCTTTAATATTTGTTAACGTCTGAAAAGAATTGTTATCGATGTTCTAATTAAAGATCACTGGATTTTTGTTCGAAAAAATCTGACTAATTGACATTTTTGGATATTTAAGTAATGTCTGTTTTCATCGCACCAAATTAACAATGTGTTGATGTTGAATATTACAATGATAAATATTTTGAAAAGTTCTAAAAATTTAAGGTCATCAGCATCAAGTAAGATAAATACATCATGAAATATTTTTGTAATATCATTTATAAATAAGATAAACAATATTGGACCAATGTGTGAACCCTGTGGGATTCCGCTTGTTGCATTATTTTTTTCTGACTTGGAGGATATAATTTTAACAATTTGTTATCTACCAGTAAGATAGCTCTTAAACTTATACCAACAATAACTAATAAATAAAGTAGCTCCACGATAATTGAATTGTGTCGATTGCTTAAATTTTCCTATGCATTTTTATTGACTTTATGACAATTCACGACATATATTATATAAAAAATACGTATATAGAACAACTCAAAAGTGTGGGCATCAAATAAAGGTTAAACGATGATTAAATCCAACATTGTATTGTATGTCTTTCTTGAAAGAATTGAGTTTTATACATACAAAACTATTTATTAATATTGCGTATGTACGGGCGCAAACAAATAATTTGTGTTAATCAATTAAAGCGTAGCTTGCAAAAAACAAATTTTAATAAAATAATTATATTAATGCCATTTATGAACGCGTAGATTATAACGAACGTTGCGTTTAACCGATTCACTGACGATAGAGAGAATTCAATTAACTTCAGAAAGGGTATTACAAGTGAATGTTTAAATTATGATTTTCTACTTTGTCAACTAAATTTATTAAAATTATCCGAACCTAGAATAGTTTATGATTTTGTTTACATAAAATCATGAAGTCATCATTCAAGCCATCGTCAATCATTTTAGCAGTAGGTATATTACAAAGATTCATGGACTTATATTGGTACTGATAATGATTTTTGATCATTAGAATTAATCAACAGAAATGTAAAAGAGAACAATAAAAACAAAGCATTTATTGTTTGAATATTTCACGTACACACCCAATGCACGAGCCTAGAGTTCGTGAGTAAATTTACATGTTATTTTTTTTTTTTTTTATAGTAATACCGCACAAGAGTCCCAACTGCTCCCGTCTGGAGCCAGTGAGACTATGGCATCCCCAATTGGGGTATGTTGTGAGGCTGAGGGTATTGGGGAGGGGAGGGAGATGGGGAAGAGGAAGGTGGGGAAGTACCTGGCTATTCAGATCTGGTCACCAAACACGGCTAAAGCCATTTCAAGCAACGTTTCAATTCTGAATGGTGGTCTTACACCAGGGCGATACTGAGAGTATCTTCCACTCTGGAACGTGCCGCAAATATACTATATATTAATTTAAATTAATTAATTGTGAAATAACACAAATTAATCAAATAAAATTTATTTGCGCACGCCGGGTTCGAACCCGCGACCTTCGGATCTGTAGTCAAAAGCGTATACCACTAGACCACGCCGGCCGTCAAAATAATTTGTCAATGTTATAATTTGTTGTTCCGTGAATTCCGTGTTCTGTAGGAATATTCAGGTATTTATTGTGTAAGTATACACAAACGAATTTAAACTTTTTAATTATTTTTTTTTTTTTTGGTAAACTAACGTTTTAAGACAAGTTTTTTTATTATATTACAATTACTGCTTATTACATTTTTTCACATGAAAACAACCAACTTTATTTTATATGAGAAAGGCATTGTAAGTGCTAACTCTCTCACTAGATGGCGTCGAGACAAATTGTCTACATTTTTTGGTGAAGATACTAGAACTTGTCAAATATTAATTATTTTTTTTTTTTGGTAAACTAATGTTTAAGACAAGATTTTTTATGCATAGCACAAAGGGTACCAGTTATTTTCTAAGCAATAATTATTAGCCTAATATAAATAATAACAAATGAAAATTATTCGTTTATGTTAGGGTAAGGGAGCTGCGCTTGCAATTACCATCTTTGATGTTTACGATTACCCACGTAAAAAATTGATAAAAACTTGGTCGCTAGTGGTGGAGGGACGATAAAAAAAAGATTCTTCTTTGCTTTCGTCTTTTAGAGATTTTTTTATTTTTTATTTTCTAGATTCTTATATTCCATGAAGTGGTGAATCATTTAAATTTACTGAATTTAAAGTTAATGTTCTTTATACAAATAGAACGGCGTCATATGCGCCTCACAATTTTTACCTCATATGGGTTTATTCAAATATTACCTGGCTTTTATAGACTTAGAGGCCTTGTATTTTCTCGGTAGGGAAAAAAATTGTTACCTAAAAACCCTACTAAAATTGCATGTGTCATTCAGCATCAGCACCAGCAGCGATCTACAGCGGCCATATACTACATACGTGTCTGTTTGTGTTATGTTGGGATCGGGGAGGAAATTTCGGCTGCGACCTATTGTTGGAATCCTTCCGCATTTGCCGTTGGGAGTAAGGAAAATCGCAGAAAACCTTACCCAGGAAGGAGCGGCCGAACGTCAACTTGAAACGTATGCGGCCTTCAGTAACATCGGTATATGATGTCCTGCATTTTTGAGATGTGTGTGTGTGTGTCTGTTTTTATGTTAATATATACTTATGGGAAGATAGAATTGTTTCAAAATTGAAATCAATTTCCTCCTGACCTTCTAGATTAACTCTCTCTTGCGACGGTCTTAGATATTCTGCGCATGGCTTTGATAAATATACACCGTTTGATAATGTCACTCTCGGTGGATTTTAATCGATTTTCGCCTTTCGTAGAAGCTGCTACCACACAAGTTATAGGTACAAGTAGTGTGAAATGAAAGTTTTGGCTGAATCGTCATTTATTTCCGATTTAGAAAGAAGATTTCTCAAATGGGAAAACTCGAGAGTGGAAACAGGTGAAAAACCACTACTCAAAATCGAAATCTTGAAATGCGCTTAGTTGTGTATATTGATCAGATCTGAATTAACTATTAATAATCAATATTATTATTGTGCCAACTCTCACAGCCACTCGCTAGTGACTCTGAAGTCTCAAGGTGTTCAAGCTTTAGTCATCCTATTCACATTCCGAGGCTTTGACCTTTTGATAAAGTCAACGAGCAGATGAGACTCTCCAAGGACTCTGTGATATGCTGCGGGTAGTAGATATTCATAACAGTAGAGTCACTTAATCACAGGGCTATAACATAGGTGCACTTGAGAGTCAAGAGGAAACATAATGCTGCGTATACATTTGCGAACCGAAACGCGAGCCGAGCTTCGAATTATGGGACAGAATGAAAAATGAAAACAGGTACATAAAGAACTTATAAAAATACTTTTAAAGGTGCTCTAGCAAGTTCCTGTAAGAAATTATCCGGAATCGAAAACATGGGGCCTTACATATGGAGTAAAAGCTGAGCGTGATGATATTTGAAGCAGCAAAAACATTCGAACTGTGAGGTCTGGCGTCAGGAAATTTGCTAAACCATTTCTCTCTGAAATGAAGCGGACAACCTAATTACTTTCTGCTTGCAACGCCATTTCCATCATGAGCTATGAATGTTTGAAAAATTCGTTTTTTGTGAAAATATTATTCTAGATGACAATTCTTCAAGTCCTACGAAATTAAAATTTTCGCTTACTGTGATGGCATTAGGAAATTTTAAAATATTGTCAGGTTATTCATAATCCGGGAATGATTGTCTTTGTTAAATAAAAGCAAATAAGCGCTACACCGGGTTATGAACTCGCGACCTCTGGCCCAGGGCCAAAGATCTCACGGCTCAGTAACGGAAACGTTTACATACTCATTTGAAATAAAGTATTTTATTCCATTATATCTGTCATCATTGAACTTAAATTTGTGGGAAACTAAATGACTCATTACCAAAATGGTTTTGCGAATTGATCCCTCGGCTCTTTATCGCATGCCGTGAGCTAATATTGCTGCTTCTCGCGTAGCCTACAACGGTTTATGCAAGAAAGCCCTTTCTCCAGAAAATTACATTAAAAAATTACGCGTAAACCGCATTAGAGTCCTAACTGCTCCCAACTGTCCCAATTTGGGGGAATGTTGTGTTGCTGATGGGAGTGTTGAAGTTGAATGTTGTTTATCAATTTATAATGTTGTTGAAATCAGTTGTGCAGAGAATTTAGACAAGCGATAGTACCCTATAATATATATTTAAAAAACTGATTTGTCAAGAATCAAGAATTCAGAATATCGAGAAAAATTTCACGAGTCTGCGACTTGTCCTTAAAAAAATTTTTACATTTGAGTTGGTTGGATGTGCGTAGTATTTAGGAACTCAAAAAAATGTATTTTGAACCTATGTTGGTCATGCATTCCCGCAGCAAAATTATGTGTAGGTACCTACCTAAGGCTTGTCCGGTGTAAGCAAAGGGAGATAATAGACGTATATTGGTAATGATGACGTAGGTAACCGCGACATCGCTGGTAGCCACAAATCGCAACCACATTCCCGATGTAGAGGCAGGTAGGTACTGTAAACAGCGTAGTCTTGATAGGGCCCAAGTTTAGGGGATGGGGGCCAGAAATAGCTCAGGGGCGGAGGGGCTATCGATCGGGCCCCCGCAATATTCAGAGGCGAATCTAAACACAACATAAAGTAGCCGAGCGGTTAAACCATAGACAATAAAAACAAAGAAGACTGGTTTAGCATGTAAAAAAAAAAGTGTTGCCAACATCGTTCCAACATTCATGCTACTGCAAATCGCATCTACCGAATGCGGCGCTGCACCTTTTGTGAGGGAGTAAACGTTAACGTCTTGAGTTTTTTAAAGTTTACACATACATTTAACGTCTACACGTTTGTGAGGGAGTGGAAAAGTTTAGTTTAAGAAAACACGTTAATTTCTACACATCGAGGGAGTGGACGATAACGTGTTTAGTTTAAGTAAACACGTTAACGTCTTCACACTTGTGAGGAAGTAAACGTTAACGTGTCTAGTTTAAAAAATGTAGTTTAAGTAAACGTGTTTTCGTCTTAACATTTATGAGGGAGTATACGTTAACGCGTGTTCCTGAACGAAAACAATTCCACTCTACATTATAAAATTCAATGGATGATGATAAGTTCATTAATGCAACTATATTCGGGTTTTGTAGATCTACTACAGTTCCATTGGAGATTATCCGGCATATGATGCACAAATGGATGGAAAAATATTTCGGAAACTCCCCAGGAAGAAGACGCAGTGAATCAAATATTGTTTTATTTATTAAAAATCTAGTCAAATTAGCGCCTATAATGAATGATTTTACAAATTTCATAACAAACTATCGGTAAAGTACAAATATGTTATGATGAAGTCTAAACGCGTGTTCTTGAAAATGATAATATTTTCGAATCTCGTTCATTATGTTTATTCAGACAAGGTCAAGTGCATTGAACACGTTTTCAGATATATTCTGAACGACTAATATTTTATTAGAAAATGGTCATGCAGTAACATTATTAACAATATCTTGATAAAAAGCCGTAATCATTTTTCTCCGTGTGTCAAAAGTATAATATGTATCCATCCACGCCCGAGAAGAAGTTTAAAATGGGGTTGATGAAACAGCCCTGAACTATCTATTGCACACCGTAACTTAATTCATCGCATGATGGCGTGCTAATTCTCACACAAACTAAACTAATAGTAACAAGTTTACGCTGACTTGACAAGTTTATCTCTGATTTGGTATGCAATTTGGCCTGCGCCTATTTTCAATTTATTGTTGAACTCAACAACGAGCAAATTCAAGAGCGTTAATGATCCTTCGTTAATTCTTCAATTCAATCGAAAATTTTGACGTCCTCTGTCAAAACCAATAGACGCCTAGATAGATAGATCACTGTAATTAATAATATTCGGTTGATTTGTGTTTTTGCGTAGCGCCGTTTTTGAGAAAAATAATCTCAAGGGCGATGTGTTGGGACTGTTAGATATTAGGTATTATCAGCGCCTTGGCGCCCGGAGCGGATTGTTCCAATTGCGCCCGCATAGGACATGCCCTTTATAAATCGCATTGTTTTTTTCTTATTGTTTTCTTTCTATTTAATGAAATTAATATTACATATTAAAGACATATTAATAATTAAAGAAAGAATTAGATGTTCACTATGAGATAGCTCATATGTATTACAAAACAATACAACGTAAAAATTGATAGGTAAATCTATTAATGATTTGGTAGCAACACTGCGTTTTCGACTTTTTATGATTTATAGCTGAAATCTGCGATTGAAACCAAAGTCATTATTACCAATTAGTAATAACATTATAATGGACTTGCTGACGTGTACCCGGCATTGCTCTGGGTTATGAATGGTTTGGAGTCAAGTTTTGCAAGTTTTGTCAAGTGAATTCTAGTGTACCTGAGAACTGGTGCATTTTTAATGTGGATATAACATTATTGTATTGTAACAAGTATTTTTTTCATTTGAACATGTCATGTCTTCCTATGGCATCCTCGACTTCTCCTGCCACTCACTTCTTTCATTACTTATGTCTCATTTTACCACAAATAATTATTTGATTCATGTCTTCTTCGGGTGACTCTTTCTACCGTTCACTACTGTATAGTGTATACCATATTGTTACTGTTAAAAGAAACTACATTATATTGAATTTAATTCGACTCTGAATCTCATTCCAGTGCTGAGATAATGTGTTATGTCGTTCTCGGGCGTCCCCGGCCTTTTTTGCCATTTGTTACTGTATACCATATTGGTACTATTTAAAAACTACATCATATCGAATTTAATTCGACTCCGTATCTCATGTCAGTGCAGAGATAATATGTTAATTCTTCAACGGGCGTCCCCGCTTCTTCTACTATTTAAACCACTCTCTAAACACTCCCGACACTAATAAGAACAAACTTTGAAATTTTCAGCGAAATCGGTCGAGTAGTTTTGAGTCTATAGGGGAGAAACAAACATTCATTTATATATAAATATATAAGATAGATGATTATTGCTAAAATATTAAGAATCTCTTAAAATTATTGGTAATCCGGTTAAAGACATGATTGCAGGCCTTTAACGAATGATTTATTTTTTTAAAGAAAGACCAACATTCCCGGGTTTCGAATAACCCGACAATACTTGAAAATTTCCTTCTACCACCGCACCAAGAAAAAAATGTAGCTTGTGTTGTGATGGAGTACTTAACCAGCCGAGAAATTGAACACAATACGCCTGGGTGGGACCCAAACGCGATGCCATCTCAGCCACCGACCGGTGGCTATTAACATGTTTGCTGATATTTTTTTTGTAAATTTCGAATACATTATCACGATGTCGGAACACGTGTTTGAACACGTGGGGATTTTGTATTGTATTCTAATTTTTCATTACTTATTATTGGAATTACCAACCTTTTTTATGAAGCTACTATTTGAAAATGAATTTAACTAATATTTTATATGTAATTGTGGAAATTTCTCACTCTAATTGCTAGGGTATTTTTCGCTACTCAATTTCCAGTAATTTAGAAATTACTCTAGCCGTTATATTGTATGCAATGGTTTGCTAAAATATTACATGTTACACATGTGAAATAATATATTATTCTACCCATCGAAGTTGTTGATGTATTGAAGGTAGTGTCCCATTAAAAGTTAATTTAATTGTCCATTATAATTATTTTCCAGGAATAATGTAACTTTCGAGTGTGGTGTTTTCCATAAAATATGTATAGTTATTTATATATTTATTATATATGTTATCTTCATTTATCTCTTTGTTGGGAAGTTTATCGTTCTTTTGTAATCATTGTTTTGTGAAATTTCATTGCATCGAGGTTTATCTTACTCCAATACATTTACATATATACTTAAAAATATTTTATAAAAGAGTTATTTACTTAAAATTACCCTAATAATGGTGCCTAATTCACAATGTACATATATTATGTAACCTACATTTAAAACGGTATTAAAAATATAACACGTCATATTTTCCGTACCTAATCCATATGGAAAAACGACCTGAATTTACCTGATTTAACGCTCAAGTGAACGAATTTCGTGTGTTAGACAAGTAAAACACTAATACGGAAGTAGACAGAAGTTCTTTTGTCCGGTAACAGTAAGTTTATTGTAACAGTAAGTTTATTATTATTTATGTAAGTTCCAACATACGTTAGTCTAAGTCCTCGCATACCCAATTTCTACAGATTTAAAACAAGTTTCTCGTTAACTCTTTTAGTTTTTAAGTTTCAAAAAAATATATTTTTGAAGATAATATTTTATGAATATGATATTTAAATAACTCCCTTTCAAACCATCTTTGAACACTTGTTACGGAGCCTTAAATAAGAAGCAGTAATATGTATACACATACATATTATGAAGCAGTAAAAGCCCTCAAACATTCCCCATGAATTAATCTCCTTGATAATTATATTAGAATAATTTCTTTCAGAGAAGATTTATCCGTATTTTAAAACCAGTTGTAACAGTAGTATTCTGCCAACTAAATTGACCATTATGTATTTCATAAACGTGTCTGAAGAAACCTCAATTATTTATTGATGTGTTACTTGCTCATTGCATTGGGACATACAAAACTAATATGAGGATGTTAGTGTGGAAACAAGGCACTCGAGGAATATATCAAGAACAAAAACTAACTAGTAACTATGTTAGGAAACCGGAGTTTGATGAAATACTCGTTCAACGATTTACATATCAATAAAACTAATGGATTTTATCGGAACATAACAACTGAAAAAGATGCGGAACTTAGTAGAAAAATAAGTACGTACATTTCGCAACACACACTACCTCATTTTACGTTATTCACGATGAATACGAGATATTTTCAAGTAAGGAGTAAGATATTTTAGGAAGGTCCGTAATGCTAAAAAGTTGGATGATTATTTATATTTTTAAATAAATTTATTTGAATTTCGATTTAATTTTCGTTATTGAATAAACCAAACCAAAAAAAAGTTAAAAAAAAAAAAAAAAAAAAACATTTTAAAAGTTCACAGCCGTAAAGAGACAGTCACTGGAGAGAAAGGTTTAATCCTCAGTCAAACCAATTTCTTTAAAAATAATATATAGTAAAAAAAACTTGTTTTTTACAGGTCGGTTTTTCTTCAGAATGGTGCAATTTTATGTTGGTAATGGTAAAAATAATTTTTGTTTTACCACCCCTGATACTCCCTCTCTAAATGTTGTGTAGGTGTATACACCATAGTTAATAAGTATAAATAATAATAACATTATTATGACAATAGTGTATATTGTCTTGTGATTTATTTATTGTTAATTTATTTATTGTATGATTTAAAGTTTATTTTTCTGATTCTGATCGTAATATTAAAAATGTGTAATTTTAATGTTTTCATTCATAATTATTGATTTTAAAAACGACCGCACATTCAGAAACGGTTCCAACTGGCTACAACGTCATTATGATATAAAAACGCAACTGGCTGGTAAGACGGCTGTCCAATCTGTCCGACCAATATCAAAGCTGCAGAATTCACGAATAAAAACGAACTTGCCGTTTTGTTGTCAGATCGAAAATGACTCGTTTTAAACCTTTATAGAAAATTTATTCGTCAATGTGAAAAGAAAAATAAAATCGTAATTTTTTTCGAACATAATAAAAAAAACAGTCTAAGTACTCCATTGTTTGAAGATAGGATATTATGTTTTGTAGGTACCTACGTCATTTACGATGTAAATATTTCCTAAATTTTCCCTGATATCATCTGGTATGCATCTAACAGCCGTGGCCGGTGTACCGTTATACCATGCAACCCTCTGCAGTAATTCAACTCAATGCGGGTGCATATTGCTTGCATTTTAAAGGTCAAAGGAGGAAGCAAATATCCGCATATCATTGCATAACCAGACAATTAATACGTTAAAAGGGTATAGTAAATGCACAAACAAGTGGAAAACACAGTTCATACTGCAATGTTGAGCGGTTGAATTCGTATACTTTTTGGTAGAGTCAAATGAGTTTTAGGCACTTGATTCTCAAATGACATTGATACTTTTGCGTCTAGGCTTAGCCCGCACTGCGATTAAACGCAAGCGATTTTGGAAAAGCTGAAAAGTTTTTACTTAATTCTATTTCAATACCACCATGGATTTTTGGCGAGCAGCGTGCGTTTGATTTCTGCGCTCGCCCCAGTAGATATTGAATCGAAAACCTAACGAGAGTAACTGCGTGCGCCAGCAAAAAAATCGCGCGTTTTCAAACCGCTTTATAAAAAAATTGTGAATTAAGTTTTCAAAAACATTCACTGAAAAGAAATCGCTAATGCGTGCACTTGACTTGTAAAACGCTTGAGTTTAACCGCAGCGCGTGCTAAGTCTAAAGCCTAGTTGTATGAAGTACCATCATATTTAAAATCGTCATAATTTTAGTTATTTATTTTATTTTTATTTATTTAACGCCCAGAGGGCTTTTACATGGTTGGTAGTATAATTTTAATTTGACAGATACTTTGAAACATAAAAAATAAGAATAAAATTACATTTGATAAAAGCTATGCAACAAGTCATACAAACACAAGAAACAAAAACAGAAAATTACAGCTATTTGTAGGTTTACATGATGTGTTTAGGAGTATTGTTGAAATAAATGTTTTAAATGATCCACAAAACTTGCCAAGTTGGTATTGAATATGTCATCATCACCCAAGTAATGATTTCCCATGGTGTGAAGTCGTTGTATCGGAGAGTGGGCAATGTAGTTGCGCTTATGTGTGCTGCTGTAGAATATTGTATTTTGTCGTGTTGTTACTGTGGGTGTATGTATGTTTATAAGTTGCAGGAGTTCACAACAGTCGAATTTAGAGTTAAGTATTTTGAATAAGAACGTTAAATCGTTTATTTTACGTCTATCTTCTAATGAATGTATTTTTAGAGTATTTAATAAGAAATTGTATTTGAAGTCTTAATTTTGATTTTTAATTTTGTTCTTAATTTGTTATAAAATGTATAACAATGGTTTTTGCTATCTCACAGGGAGGCGCAGATGTAGACAGGTATAGTTCACGTAGATTATATATATATACTTGAAAGGTCTTTTACCAAGGCGATACTAAGAGTATCTACCACTCTAGAAAAATTTAGGTTCAATTCCATTCTTATGTCGAAAAATTCTTCGGTTGTTTAACAAAACGTATTGTTGTGAGTGACACGCCAAGAGATTATCGCTTTCTCGAACAAATTACCTCACAGTTCATAGCGAGCTTTACGCCCTCGTTAAACAAGCGTTTACGCCTTGAACATGGCGCAGCAGTTAAAGTGCAAGTTAAAATATAGTCGAATACGCGTCCGTGCCGAACAGTGCAATCATTGCGCAAAACCGCCGTCTTGTGTTGTTGAAAATGAATATTTGGAATTTCGCCAAGAAACCGTAAAAACCTACTTCGCCATCCTAACCGTTCAGTGCGAGCCAAACACTTTAATTGTTTATTGAAGCAAACGAAAAAAAATATTTTGGCTCAAGACCCAAAGGTCCTTGTTGAAAAATCATGAGAAGTCCATAAACATATTAGCATCATCATGTTTTTGGGTCTGTTCTTTATAACTTATACAGGGTGTCCGGGGATAAAGGTGATTCTACATAATGGTAGAAGTAAAAAAAGATAAATAACTTTTTTCGAAATTCCAAACATATTAAATTGTTGGTAGGTACCAAAGATATTAGAAGAACGATATGTGCTATGAGCAGTTAATACTGTGTGGAATTGTTTTGCCGAGTGTCGCCGGTTTTGTTCACCAATACTACTGCACACCTTCGCTTACTCTAAGGTATCCGCACTAATACATAGAACAGATTTCTGTGCGTACACGTCCCGATACCGTTCAAAGTACCCTAATTAGGTAGTACTCCGCCTACGGTCCGGCGGCCAACATAGCATATCTCGTTCTTCTAATATCTTTGGTAGGTACCTTCTACCTACCTACTTTATCGCTTGTCTGAATATTTCACACAATCAGTTCCAATTTGAATGACTGAAACAATCCAATTGACTGAACTAGAGTTACGGACAGAGACAGAACCGAAATTAGTATTTTTGATTTTTTTCTAAGCTCCTGCTGAAAAGCTACATATAGAAACAAAATTGCAGGTTTTCCTCAACTTACATTTTACTCAAATTTTAGAAGTGTCGTAGACTTCGGAGATTGGAAGTTTTTCTGTGGTTTAAATGCGCTCTTCTGTTTATAAAATGTAAGAGCAGTGGTTTTGAAAGTTGCCTTTGCTATTAAAGCTGTAGGTGTAGATGCAGTCCTGCAGTAGGTATAAACATACAGGTTTATAGACTCAAGACAAGGTAACCTTGATATACCCAACAGGTTTTCCTTAATATCGCATGCTAATTATAGATACAATAAAGCACGCTTACTTATTCTTATGTATGTCTGCTTCAAAGAAAAGTTCCTAAACAATCTAATAACGTTGGCTCGAAACCTTTTAGAGGTAGGGAGTCTCTGTCTTCAACTTGCTTGTTTGACATTCAGAGTTTGTAGACACATTTCAAGCGGATTTTTTAACGGGCAAAGAGTGGTTCTGTGAACAGTAGATCTTTGTTTCTAATTTCTTCTTATTTAATAAATCAAAAACAAAATGAAAATACGAAATTTATAAGTAGGTACTTAAATACCCACCTACTTAATTATAAAACTAATTGCAAAAAACTTTTTTAATAATATTTCATTTGTTTAAAAAAACGTCACACACAAATCGATTGCGGGGTAGTAGATACCCAAAAAACCAAGACCCGCCTCGGAGATTTCGAAATCAACCAAGAAAACGTCAAATCATTCTAAAGACGTCACAATAGCTCATGCTTCTTCATTTGCCAAGTAATTTCAAAGGGCCATCCCCGTTACCCACCATCAAAGGCATCGAGGTTAAACCATCCAAGAGGAAAATACTCGCTCTCCCAATATAGAATTCTTAGAAGAGCATCGTTACATTCTAATGCGGTTGGTTTGGACCTACAACACTTTGCGCCCAGTGCACAAAACACATCGGTAGAGTCCTTAGACGGCATTAATTAGTATAAAACTAATGCGAATATATTTAACGTTAATCTTTTATTATTATAAGTGACAAAGCCAAAACCACAACTAATAATTTTAAATATAATAACCCCACCAACATGCTCACACCTGTGACCTTTTATAAGTTATTCCCCGTAAAATGTCTCGATTGAATGAGGGATCGCAGATAATAAAACAACGTTTGCTTTAGGACTTCATCGGTTTATTGTGGTAATCCCCAATTTCTTGGTTAAAATAGTCGGGGAAACCCAAGGAAGACACAGCATGATCAAAAGAACAAATACTCGGCGGTCATACTAAGAGTCAGAATTACAAAATAGTGTGTATGAAGCAAGGAATGTATGCCGATACAAAATTGTGTAGCTGTGAAATGCGAATGTGGTAATTTGATTCAAAACATAAAACCACACCTGCCAATATAATTATAATGCAATCGATTGTTTGTAAATATCTGCAATACATGTAGAATTTATCGCATTGATGAATATCTGTGATTTTGTTATGTTTTATTTTGCTGATCTGGGTTCGATCACAGATTGTCCACTTCAAAATTTGAAGAAAAAACTCTCTTCTTGTAAATTAAACACGTTTATTTGCGCGTCAGAGATACAGCAATTAGAAAGTAATTAATCAAACAATTACATTCTTCAATTATTTTTTAAATCATTTATTGATCTGACGATAAGCGTGATACTATGGGCAGATAATAAATATTATTTTGTTATTACTTTAGAGAATAATATAAAAAAAATAATTATAAATGCTTTAATTTTGTCAACACACCTCTATTGTATCAAAGAAAACCATGTCACCTTATCCGCGACTTAATGGCGAGTAATTAGTAAAATGAAAAACATTGTATATCATAACTACCTGCCATGTAGTTACTTTTAATATTCGTTATGGTATTTAATATTTATCCAACCTGAGGCTTAAATGAGGCTTAAATGTCACGCTCCAAATTGAAATCGGCCCTTTTAGAGAGAGAGAGAGAGAGAGAGAGAGAGAGAGAGAGAGAGAGAGAACAATCCATTGTGATGAAGCCTCACTTAGCTGCTTCACAACCTTCCTCTTCCCTATCTCCCCTCTCCCGTTCTTCGATCTCTTCCCCACTGACTTCAGAAAACTAAGACCCTTCTGAAGTATTCACACAAACTAAAATAAAATATGAAATGCTGCATGATGTTTTACGGGAGGAAAAAATACAGTTCAACAAAGTGTTGAATAAAGTGTTGAATACCTCATAAATATGTACTACAAATATTCCATATAAAAACGTGTATTTTATATTATTACAAATATTTTGAGGTATGTTACATTTCGTGTATGCGACATTTTATGCCATTATACATGATTTTAATTTTTGACTCTTGCACAGCTAACCTAACATTTGAGGTAAGGCACCGCAACACCTCATTTCAGTATTTGAGTACACATACAAACTCATTCTGAAATCGTGTCCTACTCAACACTACAATGAAACGTTGTAAAATTCGCGTGAAATAATCTGACATACGAAGGTTAAGGTTAAGAAAAAGCGCACCTAAGCAATAGCATATTAATGATGTCTAGCGTAGGTACATTGTGCAATAACAGCTATTTCAGTCTCAACAATGATATGAATAACTCGCTGTAGAAGCAAACAATGCGGCAGTAATACCGATGGGTTCCCCCTACACAAGTTCTGCATCGCTAATGAAAATGACCCAACAAACGAACAAACCAAACACTATTGCTTGAGCCTCCTCCACATTCTCAAAAAGTATAATGTTTTTCTGATAATAATATGGGCTGAAAATTTGAAGAGAATGCAGTTCTGCAGTCTCAGGCTTTTAGTAAGTGGGAGCCGTAAATAATCGGCATATCAGGAAAATTTTAGAAGGAGAAAATAGATCCCGTTAAAAAACGTTATAGCATGCCAATTTCCTGTTAAAATATTAGTCATTCAGAATATATGGAGAACACATCCAATATAATAAATACCATGACGGAATGCGACAATAGCAGTATGTCAATAACAATATCAATGTTTGTAAGAACACGTGTTCCGCAGTCCTCGTAAAACATTCGCTTTTAACTGATACATTCGTTGAAGGCCTGCAGTTCCTTTTCTAAGAGGAAAACGAATAATCTGGCCAGATTTTTAATAAATTTACAGTATTTTATATCAATAAGTTTTCTCAAGGATCACGAAGAAGAAGAAGTAGTAAAAGCAAGAAATATAAGTATGTACATAGCAAAAGTAGAAACACTATAGGAAAGCCGTCAATGCATATAAACTTTTTTAATATATCATTTTTTCAAAGGTCTCAAAAGTTGCATATGACTATAATTTGTTATTTTTTTGATTTTACAGTACATTTTACAGTACAGTACATAATAACTATAAATATATAGAAGATTTTACCATGTAGAAGATTTGAACCGGAACCAATGTCGCAACTGAATTTGTACCTTTTGATTCTAGCCTATTTAGCATGCGTTCTGCCTCTTTCAAACTTGCCTGACATCGTAAAAAGTAGTCCCAGAGAGAGGACCGAGGCCCAGAGTCGTACGTGACGTCATGGTTTTAGCATCAACTGTATTCCGTTTTCGAACAGGGCAGGCGAGAAAAACGAGGACAACCTTCAAAGAAGTACGTACGACCTCTCTCTAGGGCTTCTCAATTGTCACCCCATTTAGTTGATAGTGAGAATTTAATAACGATGATGAAACACAGTTCTGTATATGAAATGGTATTGGGCCGCTTTAGATCAACGCGCCAAAATATTTTCTTTACTTTTAATTATTTATAAAAATAATTCTGTTAAAAGGTCACAGCACGTCACTGTTACCTACATTTTTCAAGCCTGATTTAATTTTCGCACCTCACATTATTAGCTGTTGTTAGCTAGCCCGCATGGAGTAGATACATTATAAATCAATCACGATCGCAGACGTTATATGAATGACAATAATACTTCTACACCGAAACCGGTTGATTTGTCATCACCTGCAGCTAGTATAAAGTGTGCCTACTACAATAAGGCATCCTGCTATGGTCTTACCGTTGAAAGCTACGTTATAACCTCACTTTCGGTAACATGCATCGTTTACGAGAAAGAGGGAGAGGTTACAATTTGACTATCAGCGGTACGCCCATAGACAATATTATGTGTTCGCATTGTCGGTCAGTGACGCGAAATTGCCGCCGGCTGCCAAACTAGGAATGCGACGGATTTAAATCACAGCTATAATTTATATTCTGTACACAGATCATGAAGCTATTTGCGGTGAGTCAAGCGTTGTGTCTGATATCTGATAAGATGCCACACAAAATAAGACAAAGCCACCGTGAATATATTGCATTTTATTTTTATTTTTTTATATATACAATAATATTATTATTGGGTTTATAAAAACAGTTTATTTTTAAACAAGTTCTGCTGTGTAATTATTATTACGCGTGACAGCTGTTTCGCCCTCTAAAGGCATTATCAAACTGTGGGTAGCCCACTTACAGACGATACATTTATATTATTTCTAGGTAGGTATTTTAATTTCAATTACTGATTTCTTAATTGATTTCTGTGTAAAAATGTTAGAAATTATTGATGGTTATTACCCTAGTAAAGTTTCCCCAATTAGTGTAATGTTTAAATTTGACTGAATGTCTTAATGTTAGTTATTCCCAAACGATGACTCATAGGGTTATTTTAATAGTATAATTAAGTACTTTAATGTGCACTCGTATTTGCAATAGGTTTGAAGATATCTAGTAGGGGTGAACGAATTATATTGGTTTGTTCATTAATTAGAATAACTTTTGGATTATTAGAATTTTTGTTAATTTCTAACTGCTCTAAAAGATTCAGTTTACGGCCTTTATTTTGTACGTGTAACGGAGTTGGTTTATTATTATCATTAAGTGAGTGATTTTCATCTAGGAGATGTTTGGCAAATTGAGATTGTATTTTATTATTATTTTTAAAAGATCTTATATGTTCTTTGAACCTAGTGTTAAAGGACCGGCCCGTTTGTCCAACATAAACAGCGTTGCATTCATCACACTGGAGTTTATAAATGCCACTATTTTGTAATTTGAGTACCTTACTTTTTGAGTTTTTAAGAGATGATCCTAAGTTGTTATTTGTGCGGAAGGCAATATCTAAGCCACATTTTTTGAGGACTTTGGCAATTTTATTAGATGTCTGTCCGATGAATTCTAAACACCCGAATTTATTATTCGTCTTATTATTAGTCGCTGGGTAAATTGATTTAAGGTTATTTTTGTGTTTATTATTATTAATTATTTTTTCGATGTCTCTACCCTTGAAGCCATTATTTTTAGCAATAGTTAGGATTGTATTTTTTTCCTTCTCGTATGCTTTCTTGTCGAGTGGGATGTTAGTAAGCCTATGTACCATTGAGTGGTAGGCAGATAATTTATGTGACCATGGATGTAAAGATTTATAATTAATGGTCGTATCTGTAAACGTAGGCTTACGGAAAATTTCGAACGTATGTTTATTATTGTCTCTACCGATTGTTAGGTCTAAAAAATTAATTTTCTTATTACACTCTCTTTCAACCGTAAAGCAGATTTTACGGTTGATGGAGTTAGCAAATGTGACAAAAAGATCTAATTGTCTGTTGGTACCTTTCCAACAGACCAAAATGTCGTCAACATAACGAACATAGTAAATGATGTGTTTGCTAAAGCTTGAATTTAAAATTTGTTTTTCAATGTAATCCATGAATATTTCTGCAAGAAGTGGACTGAGGGGATAAGATCTATAAGATCTTTTAAAAATAATAATAAAATACAATCTCAATTTGCCAAACATCTCCTAGATGAAAATCACTCACTTAATGATAATAATAAACCAACTCCGTTACACGTACAAAATAAAGGCCGTAAACTGAATCTTTTAGAGCAGTTAGAAATTAACAAAAATTCTAATAATCCAAAAGTTATTCTAATTAATGAACAAACCAATATAATTCGTTCACCCCTACTAGATATCTTCAAACCTATTGCAAATACGAGTGCACATTAAAGTACTTAATTATACTATTAAAATAACCCTATGAGTCATCGTTTGGGAATAACTAACATTAAGACATTCAGTCAAATTTAAACATTACACTAATTGGGGAAACTTTACTAGGGTAATAACCATCAATAATTTCTAACATTTTTACACAGAAATCAATTAAGAAATCAGTAATTGAAATTAAAATACCTACCTAGAAATAATATAAATGTATCGTCTGTAAGTGGGCTACCCACAGTTTGATAATGCCTTTAGAGGGCGAAACAGCTGTCACGCGTAATAATAATTACACAGCAGAACTTGTTTAAAAATAAACTGTTTTTATAAACCCAATAATAATATTATTGTATATATAAAAAAATAAAAATAAAATGGAGTTCTACAAATTAAACTTAATAACAATAAATATTGCATTTTTGCTATAATTGCATGTGGCGTTCCCGCCCATTTTGCTGTCACATTGAGCACAGATAAATCATGGACAAATAGACTGGTCTAATGATAGGTAAAATGTTCATGATTAGGTTGTTACGTACATATCATCCCTTTATCGATTCTTTCATGGACTTTCACCATTAAAAATGGATATTAAAAACGAACCAGACACAAATAATGATACACTTATCTTTGCAGTGGCTAGTATAGTTATTGGCCAATTAAAAAAATATACATGTATACATAATAAGAGTTTTTATTATTTAGATCATTACATCATAGATTTGTTGACCATCTCCACAGATGATCCACTCGAGTATTCGCATCATCAACTGATCATACCTCTGAATGTTATTTCAGAGACATGTAAACTGATTATAGTGCTATGTAGCCAATGAATTCACCTATATTTTACCGTTTATCCTATATTTTTATGATTTATATAAAAAAAACTATATTTAAGAATCGCTAATTCTGCTAGTAAAAAATTGCATATTATGGCGTGCGATCACTCAAGAAAATCACTCTATACCTATACGTGATATAATAATATTTTTTTGTAGAGCTGTTATTCATATATAAATTGCGAAAATCGTACGAAAATTCACGGCACGCTACTGATACCTACATATATCTATTTCGCATTTCAAATAGAATATCTATTATTAATAATCGACACAATGACCTACTAAAACGAAAAGAAATACTCACTGAAACTGGGTTAGTTTATAAAATAATTAATAATTTATTGTTGTTCATATACCTAGGTACAATTTTTATTACTAAAAAACGCTTGGATATCATTTTCACGTGTAAAACATTTTAATTTAAACTTCCTCTAGCTTTTACAAAACATAAAAACACTGATGGCCGTTTTGATAAATTACTTTCAACAATAATTTCCCGCGCTAAATATGTAACAATGAACAGGATGAGCAACTTTCTATGCATTTTAGCGCACAAAAGATTCGCGCAATTCACTTTTCAACGTGAATACATTTACGGAGTAATTATTATTATTCAAATACCCGGCGATAATAACAAATATTAACATTTGACACGAATAACAATCACACTCGATGTTAAAATCAACGATACGTAGAACCGAGTGTGCGGCTCGTTTATAACAACTTAATTAACACGCAATGTTGCCAACTTGGATGAAATAAGCTGCCAACGCGTTGTGAGTAAGTAGGGAAGACTACCTATGAACTGGACAATTTATTCCACTTATTTTAAAATTTTAACCTATTTCTTATGGATACTTATTCGTATTTTAGTGGTTTCACGGTTTTCTAATGTGCCCTAAGCCCTAAAAAAACGGTAGTCTCCATTTTAAGGGTTGTAAACGTTACAATGAAAAAATATCAAATTCATGGGCTGTACATTGCATGGGTATACTCCCCTATACACCGTGTTCCATGCTCATGGACCTAAAAAGCCCTGGGCAGAGCATTAGTGCGATTTCGCACGATTGGCATAGAAGCCAAAATCTAGGGTGAAGGGAAATAGCCTGGCTGCCATCTTGTATGACAAACTTTTGAAATGTTTGTTTGCAAAGTGGTGCATAATGAATTTTATTAATTATTTTATTTTCGCTGTTATTGTAGGTAGTGATGGCAACGGCTTATGATTTATTGGTATTTGATGTGATAAGGAATGGGATATGTTAGTTGAAAAAATTATGTAGGTACCTTTTGGCATTTTTCATAGATCTTCCCCCTTATCACCCCGCGGCTTCAAATTGTTTATTTTAATTTTATTTATTTAGGAAAATCAACAGATCTTTAAATAATAAACTTATAAACAATACAAATAAAATCTAATGACAGGTTTTCACGTAAACATAAAATTATAACAACAAACTAAGGGTCCAGTGCCCGTGGGCTAACAGTATTTACAAAATATACAAAATTATAAATTTCAAAATAAAATAAAAATATCATAAGATATAAGAACACAAATAAATGACAATATATCAATTTTATCCTCACTGACAACACCAATAATCAATAACATATGTATATACTTACAACTAAACTCAACAAATGTTTGTAAAATGAATCAAATGGTTCATATCAAGAACATGATAACTGGCAGTATGCTATTAATAATTATTTAATAAGGTATATTTTTTTAAATTTTCCTAAACTAAACTAAACGAATATGTATGAATAGCTACGTCCAGGGCATTTTATGTTCATGTCCATGCTCATACTTGAGTAATTATTTATGATAATCTAAGAAAAAAACAGTATAAAGTTTAGACAAAGCATTTTTATTACCAAAGTTTTTTTAAAAATAAAAATTGTCTATTGTAATCTTAGTCGTATTTCACGTGTTAGGATAACATCTGAGTGGCGTCAGGTGCATACCAAGAAACAGCGGTTAGTCATTTGGAAACACGTTCCAAGTTTAAAAGATGAAATAATGAAGTGGTATAAATTCAAAATCAATGTATTTTATTTTTGTAGTTAGTAACTTTGATAAATAACAAAAAAAATAATAATTTATAACAGTTGATCGAGCGCGGAGAAACATAATAATTATAAAGGTGCGTTTATAGGAACGTTTTGTAAACCATGCAAAAAGATGATATTTATTTTGGGCAACAATGAAAACGCCCCTACTTCAGTAGTATAAGTTGAAATTTGCGCAAGGTTGTGCAACTTCTTTAGAGACTATTGCCATTACGGTTAGTAGATTCCTACTATATATGTAATGGACAATTATTTTGGATATTGCAGCATTTTACGTCTGGCGGTGACGGGCAGATTGTGGTTTTCTTTGATTATGTTTTTGAGGCCAGGTTGCCTGTGTTGGTGGAATTGTGGATGGTGAAGTAATAATAATTACTGACAGTGGTGTCATTTCAATTACCAACGTCAAGTTCTCTTGGTGTTGTACGGCTACTCTAAGGACGGGTTGATTCACGGAAGTTGAACAATTCATCAAATTTCATAGTTGATTTTCAAGTTCTTTGAAGGTTCAATTCAATTTCTGTTATTATTTTAGTTTTGCGAAGCCTCTGGCCAATAATGACATAAAAATAGAATTTTCATAGAAAGAGCTTATATTGAAACATTATTTTATGTCTCTATAATTGAACCGCCCAAAGATTGTGACTCGATCATGCCATGTCTTCCTGGGATTTGCGGTGGCGTTTTTAGCTTGTACGCATTGTACCAACATACTATTTTTATAATAAATATTATCCTGTCATTGTCCTCGTCCATGCTGTACGTGCCCAAGCCATATTATAAATCCAAGCAAAAGCATCCTTCATTCCTTTCACCATGCTTGTACCCGCCGTGTAAAATCTGTTACATAACCCTTGCTAACTAGCCCTTTCACTTTTAAGTAAGTTTAAATTTAAATAAAATATTAAGTGAATACCACACTGACAAAATTTAACGAATTCTTAGGCCCAGCAGAATCATTTCGCAAAAATTCACGTGTGACAAAGTCATCAAATGGCCATTCAGCCCATTGATGTATCATATTAGATGAGACATGAAAAATAGATTACACATTTTTACTTCCTCATTTTTACTTGACCTCCAACTATGGGAAAGGAACGAAGCAACCGCAATCCGCGCGAAACGCCGTTTGAATTTGTTTTGTTCCTTTTCCGTAATTCGTGGCTCGGCTCGCTGATATTATGTCCTGTTTATACCCACCCCTAGGCACATAATACCTACCTTTACAAGAATAGTGTGTTTTCACTGCTTTTTCATTTTCGAAAGAAAAACGATATTGAATAGATTTTTATATTGATTTAAAATGTGTCAATAATTTGAACAATTCACAAAATTCAAAGTTTAAATTCAAGTTCTGTGTAAGATATTTTCTAATTTTACTATTATTATTTTTTTTTTTTTTTTTTACACTATTACCGCACAAGAGTCCCAACTGCTCCCGTCTGGAGCCAGTGAGACTATGGCATCCCCAATTGGGGTATGTTGTGAGGCTGAGGGTATTGGGGAGGGGAGGGAGATGGGGAAGAGGAAGGTGGGGAAGTACCTGGCTATTCAGATCTGGTCACCAAACACGGCTAAAGCCATTTCAAGCAACGTTTCAATTCTGAATGGTGGTCTTACACCAGGGCGATACTGAGAGTATCTTCCACTCTGGAACGTGCCGCAAATATACTATATATATTATATCACTATGGGCCAGTTGTTTCACAGAACTTAAATAGAACTTCAAAATTAACCTACAAATTTATTGTTTTTTTTAATTTATTTACATTATTGGCCAGTTGTTTCACAAAACTGAAATACTTTAAAACAACCCATCCTTAGGACGGGTTGTTTCGGAGAATTTGAACAATATTTCAAAATTCGAAAAAAAGTTCTGTGAAAGATATTCTCAAGTTCTGTTATTATTTCAGTTCTGTCAAGCAACTAGCCTATAATGATACAATAACAAAACTTGAATAGGACTTTCACAGAACCCGAAAATGAGCGTTGAAATTTGATAAAATGTTCAAATTCTCCGAAACAACCCGTCCTTAGGCTTCTGTGCATTTTGAACGGTATTCATAGTTTGTGTAAATACCCCATTTGATAGCTAGGTATCCACAGGTAATAACGGCCGTTAAATTGTTTAGGTCATCTGTAATTTTGATATTATAGGTATACTTTTAGCTGTTACATCGTTGGTATAACTTGCTCGTGGGAATGCCATTGCGTCTAAAGTTACGCAAGAGTGTTCTAATCCGGAGCAAATGTCAACAAACTCTGCCTGAATCATCATCGTCAGTCCTATTTTCTGTTGTTTATCACATCACGAGCCTATTTTGCAACATTATTTTTTTGTAGACATAAAACACCTTTTTTGAAGCGTATTGATAAATGATAAATTTGATGAAGGTCGCCAATAAATGTTGAAGATAATTGAAACTAAAGAAAGAGAAACAATAACTAAATATATTTTACTCGGAACATGCTAAAACCACATCATTTATTTAAAAATCTTTGTATTTGCAGAGATTTTGGCGCATTCTCAAAGGCTCTAGACAACGGTAGGTACCTAGATAATACTTCAAATCGTTATAGCTAGGTATGATCACAAGACAAGTAAAAAAATCTTGAACACATCAGGGACGCAACAAAAAAATAAAAGAGTACCCAAATGATAATCCAGAGGAAAATGTTAAAGAAATTGTGACTGGTGCGAGTGCAGTTCCGCTGAGATTGTATTGAGCTACAGTCTACAGGGTGAAGTTTGACGGATGTGGCCTCCGATAAGGTAGGGCAACAGATGGAGAAGAAGATTTCAGATAAAGCAGGACGGTACTAAATTAATTCGAAATATTTATAACATTTTATGATAATGCATAAATTCGCTGATGTAATATTCAGTAGCCAGAAAAATCTGGTTAAGTTCTTTTGGCTTACAAATAAGTTTTATTTAATGTTTATACATTTTTTTTCAATGCCATACAGTGTTATAGTTGTCATTATATCACAGATATAATTCCGAAGTTTTAAGCTAATAGAAGTAGGATATTATGTTTTAATGGTTCTGATTACTTTAATGTTCACCAAGAAATACTGGAAAATGGAAAAAAAATACAGATTAGCGCGTTAGTGTCTCATTTGGCCACCTGGTGGAGAACCATCATTCACACCGAAAACTTGCATGAAATGGCTTTAGCCGTGTTTGGTGACTAACCTAACCTTCCTCTGTGCATCTACTTGTGTATGTCGTATTCCTCATGACTTTGAGCAGTCGGGAGCAGTAAAAAACGATGTAACGTTCTTATAATGATTTAGGGATTGAATTAAACAGCAATCGGCATTAAGGTACCTACTCGGGATAAGTTGAATATAATCAGGTAGGTACCTGAGTTATATCATTAGTCGGTGTGTACATCACTAATCGTACCTACCAGCCTTGCGCCGAACGCGGGAAACTGCCGTTCGATTATCAAACGTTCATTGAACCGAAATTGATGCAACGACGACGCGACGCCCTGCTGCTTTTTATCATTATCATTTGTCAATAAATAATCTCACGTTTATTATTTTAACGGCTGTACTTTAGGTATACCTTAGATCTACTACGTAGATGTTGAAACAATTGTGTGATTCACCACATAATATATTGAAGATTCGGGGTTCTTGGTTAATTATTTGGTATTTAGGCAATATACCTAGCATGCGCCATTTAGAGTTGACCCAAATGACACATGCTTAGGAGTGTGTGTATTAAAACTGTGTGTATTGCTGTTATGTATTACTTTCGACAATAATGTCCTTAAAGCATCACCGAAATACAACCTTCTGTCTTGCTTACGCGTACTTATTGTTATTAGTGAAAAAGGGGCAACAAGTGTGTATATAAGCTGATCGAATCTGAATAAATTGAATTTTAAATGTTTAAATTTAAAACAAATTAAATTTTAAATGTTTAAATTTAAAACAAATTAAATTTTAAATGTTTATATTTAAAACAAATTAAATTTTAAATGTATAAATTTAAAACAAATTATTTTAAATGTTTAAATTTAAAACAAATTAAATTTAAAATGTTTAAATTTAAAACAAATTAAATTTTTAATTTTTAAATTTAAAACAAATTAAATTTTAAATGTTTAAATTTAAGTCAAATTAAATTTTAAATGTTTAAATTTAAAACAAATTTAATTTTAAATAGTTATTCCAAAAGTTTAACCGGTCAGTGGCTGAGTTGGCATCGCGTTTGGGTCCCACCCAGGCGTCGTACGTTCAATTCCTCGACTGGATAAGTCCTCCATCGCGACACAAGCAACATTTTCCGCTGTGGCGGTAGTAGAAGATTTTCAAATATTGTCAGGTTATTCGTAACAAGGGAATGATTTTTCTTTCTTTTAAAAAAATTTAATATTTAATTTTATGCAAGCAATGCAACTGCATGAGTATACTGTGTTTCCTTCAACTCACATTGCCCATCCGTGTGATCTTCCCCGATTCTGAATAAATAGCATAATACACGTTAAATTTTCATCTACTAATCTTATGAATATTAAATTACATAAATTATATCTTTTTCAAATCTAACTGAAAAGATAGATAGCAAAAATCAGTAGGTAAGAACTGAGCAATACAAATGGCATGCAAATACAATAGTACATAATGCTACGTATACATACGCGAGCGAAATGTATACGTACCATTATAATCTTATACATTATGCGTGACCATAAATTTTATTTTTATCAGACGGATAATTTACTATAGACACAAGACAATTAAAATCGTCATAATCGTCTAATATATTAAGTACTCTGTGAATTCAAACGCTTGTGTTATGTAGTATCTAAGTGGAAAATACAAGATTATCTGGAAAACTCAATACAAACCAATTTTAATTACATACGTGTGTCAACAGTGAGATTTGATAAATTTCACGGTCATTTGATTTTAAAACGAGTTATGTTAGATTCGCAATGATGACAACACGTCGCGTCGTGCAGACATCTGACATTATTAACCTACGTTTTTGAAGGTTGTATTTGTAACAGGCTGGCTTCAACTTAATTTTAAGATTCTTCCTTGCCGAGGAATTGCGAAAAAAAGTTTCAATATTATTATTATTATTATGATTATTCATAATTCCATGGCTCATGATGGAAATGACGGGATTTAAGATATATCTATATATTTTTACATCACTAGTAGATAGGTACCCCCCGCCATTTCGCCAGAATCACTCTTTAAAAAAAGTTAAAGATTAAAAAGAAAAAAAGATTAACTAGAAGTTCTGTGACCAAGTAGTAAGCGTTAAAAAAACATGTTTCTAATTTTCTCATATTTAATAAATCGAAACCAAAATTTCCTCTAGAATCATAAGATTTGTAAGTAGGTACTTAAATACCTACCTACTTAATTATTGACCATTTAATATTTTATGTAAAAATTAAACAAAAATTAAATTCTTCAAAGAAAGGTCACTATCTCAAGTACAATTCTTTTTTAAAACTTTTTTTGACAATATAGAACAGCTCAGTTAAAGTAAAATACCTAGTCAAAGTTGGTTAGTTATCTAGTCAAATTAAGGCTTGCTTTAATAATAAAGTGGATGCAGCGATTTTAGTAACCGGAAACGGAACGTACAAACAAATTTACAAACATGCCAAACGGTCGAGTTAAAGTAAGACTTCGCTACATTTAGTCAATTATGTTTGCAGCGTCTTGTCCTGTCCTGTGTTTTGACTGTAAAATATTATTAGTTCTATAACTCGTTATGGAAACGGTACCTCGAATATGTAAGATGGAAAATAGTTGCATTTACTTAGAAATTCTATACGGACAAAGTAGTTCAAATTTCAACAGCCGGTCATGAATGAACAGTGTCAACATGTAAAAATTACCTATCGACTTGTCAGAGACACCGACGCCATTATCGTTTCGAGAAAAAAACACCCGTGACATTTTATACTAGTGTATTACGTTTTTTACGAAACGAGTGACCGTGAATGTCGACGTAAAGATTGGACGGAACAAAAAACTGGCAACAATCAACCGAACTAGACCCATGGGAAAAATAATTACTGACGTGAAAATTTAACCTTTTAAAGATCAAATTATACTAATCATCATGATGCTCACTCTCTTTTAAATACATTCGAATATAATTTCTTAGTATTCTTATATAGAAGAGGAACAAAAATAAATGTTAGTTACATCATGAATATCTGTATAATGTAATGTAACATATATATTTGTAGCATAATGTTTTACTAATAACTTGTGAACCCGGCAATGCTTCGCTATTTCTGATATCTTTTTCAGGTGTCTCCAACTTCTTCCACCATTCACCACTGTATAACACAATATTAATGTTAAAAAACTACATTACATCGACGTAATTCGACTCTGCATCTCATTCCAGTGCAGAGATATTGCATTAAGTGTTCCTCGAGCGTCTCCGACTTAATCTACCATTTAAACCAATGTCTAAACACTCCTGGCATTGATGAGAACAAATTTTGAAATTTTCATTGATATCGGTCGATAAATTATCGAGTTTTGCGAGCGCAAACATACGCTTGCTGAATTTTCAGCATATCAGTCAACTAATTATCGAGTTTTTCTAGCGCAAACATACGGAGGCTGAATTTTCGGCGATATCGGTCGACTAATTATCGAGTTTTGCGAGCGCAAACATACGGAGGCTGAATTTTCAGCGATATCGGTCGACTAATTATCGAGTTTTGCGAGCGCAAACATACGCTTGCTGAATTTTCAGCATATCAGTCAACTAATTATCGAGTTTTTCGAGCGCAAACATACGGAGGCTGAATTTTCAGCTATATCGGTCGACTAATTATCGAGTTTTGTGAGCGCAAACATACGCAGGCTGAATTTTTATATATTAAGATTTATTTACAATTTCTGTATTTTATTTATCTACATAAAGTTTTATTTGGAAATGTTTTCTTCAATGCGCCTCACTAGGAAATGCCTGTATCGAGATATACGTATGAGATTCATAAATGCATTAAAAAATACGTAGATAAATAATACTTAAATACTAAGGTAATAATTTCGTATTTTGTGTTCTCAATATTACTGAGTCCACTTTACGTTTTTTTTGTTGTTGTTGTAATTAATTTACCATAATTGTGAGGCTGCTCACCTCGACACAGGAAAATTCGCTAATGAAATAAGCAGCTTATCATTTTGTTTTGATATATCATTTTTTAATAAAGAATAAGATTAAATGAATTTTTACATTCTTTCTTCACGGTTGATGGAATAATTTATCAAACGAAAACAAAACAAATAGGAAATTTAAGTTAACCCTTTAAATGGGAATAATATTCATCACAACTGTGGAAAAAATAAAATAAAATAGATATTATGATAATAATTATGAATGATAGTTTGTCAAGTCATATTATAGAAGTTAGGTTGAATGTAAACCAATATTCATATATTATGAATGATAGTTTGTCAAGTCATATTATAGAAGTTAGGTTGAATGTAAACCAATATTCATATCTACGTATATTACATTTTACAGAAGTCTGCGACAATGTGACGACGTATTTTAGCAAACCATTTTTTTATTTCATGTTTAAATTTAGTCATTATTTTTATTTGTCTAAGCTGGTGTATTGTATAGTTTGCATGTTTTGTATTTAAAATGTCTTTATTTTAAAATTGGCATTAGCAAAATGTTTGGAGAAGTTCTTTATTTTTGACTCGGGTAAATACATAGTATAAAACAAAGTTAATTTAGAAAGGTTATGAAGGTTAGGTTTATAGGTTAATTTATTAATGACTATCAATTTTTAATGGTGTCTGGATTTGGATAAATTACTTCGTAATCAATTTTTAATATGCCGCATAAAAAAATTTAATGCTTAATTTTTCTTTAAGACTGTGAGCAACAATTAGTAATGTTTTCTTGTTGTGTTAAATAGCATAAATACATTGACTCAGCCAAGGCATCCAACACAATAATAATCTTCTTATAACCTGTTTACTGCTTAGTGAGTCAAGCAGTCAAGGAATGGCTCGCCTGGGAAAAGGAACTAGGTAACATTACTTATAAAATAATTACCAATTACTGGTCTCGTTTTTTCCTTCACTCGTTTCTCTCTCCAAGGTCGGCGCTGGAGAACGGTATTATCATCCTTTAGGTGAATCATTCGTTTTTTTATTCTCCTAGTACCTACTTACGTATACCTGTTATGTTCTAGTTCTCTTATTTATTTATTTATTTATTTATTTATTTCTTTAGATTTACACACAGTACAATATGGTACAAGATATAATTAAAATATTTTTAGTGGTTATAGATTATTGTACCTTATCAGGTCGAAATTATAGGTTCCTAACTAGGCAAATTGCCCGTTCCAAGGAACCAAAAATATGTAAAAGTAAGTGTGTGATTTGTCTATGCTATAATATATCTCATTATGTGTGACTCATAAAACAACAATAAAAAAACAATCGATCTATATAATAACAATAATGATAAGTAGAGAGTAGAGTACATTATATTGAGTATGTGTTTTCTTATCGAAAGTAGCCAATTGGGTAAGTAAGAATACAAATGTAGTATTATAAAATAACTGAAAAAAGCATACTATAATACAAACATTAATGTATATACTTGATAAATTAAAGAAAAATAATTTATATCTCGTGTACAATATCATGGTGGTGTTATGACTCATAAAACAAAAATAAAAACAGTCGATCTAAATAATAATAATTATAAGTAGAGAGAGAGTACATTATTGTGAGTATGTTTTATCTTGTCTAAATTATCCATCAGGGAAAGTAAGAATACATATTGACTATTATTGAATAACGGATAAACACATATTATAAAACAAACATTAATGTACATGCTTGATAGATTATAAGAGAACAATTTATATCTCGTGTACAATATTATGGTGGTGTTATGACTCATAAAATAAAAATAAAAAACAGTCGATCTAAATAATAATAATTATAAGTAGAGAGAGAGTACATTATTATGAGTATGTGTTGTCTTGTCTAAATTATCCATCAGGGAAAGTAAGAATACATATTGACTATTATTGAATAACGGATAAACACATATTATAAAACAAACATTAATGTACATGCTTGATAGATTATAAGAGAACAATTTATATCTCGTGTACAATATCATGGTGGTGTTATGACTCATAAAATAAAAAAAAAAAAACAGTCGATCTAAATAATAATAATTATAAGTAGAGAGAGAGTACATTATTATGAGTATGTGTTGTCTTGTCTAAATTATCCATCAGGGAAAGTAAGAATACATATTGACTATTATTGAATAACGTAAAAACATATTATAAAACAAACATTAATGTACATGCTTGATAGATTATAGGAGAACAATTTATATTTCGTGTACAATATCATGGTGGTATTATGACTCATAAAACAAAAATAAAAAATCAGTCGATCTAGATAATAATAATATTAGGTAGAGAGCGAGTACATTATTATGAGTATGTGTTATCTTGTCTAAATTATCCATCAGGGAAAGTAAGAACACCTACATATTGAATAACGGATAAAAACATATTATAAAACAAACATTAATGTCTAATATAGTGGAGTGGTATAGCAGCACAGTAATTTGTATCAGTAGTCACAGTAATTGACGTTTTTTACGGTCCAAATCAGCAATATTATTTATTGGAATTGTCTTGGATGTATCAGATTTCCTCAAAAGAATGCGCCCTCCTCTGGACCAAGCATGTTTATAATTATGGTCTCTAGCAAATTTTTTTGTTTGTGATAACAAAAATTTTCCTTTCTGAGTTAATTGGTCGGATATATAAATGTGATTGGCGGTTTGCGATAATCCTAGGTCCCTTGTATTTATTTTGTTTGTCACATTGGTAGTGGATTTCTTGTAAGATTTGAATTTGGATAGGAACTCGTCCCGCGATGTTATGGTATTGAATGTCGCCACGATAGATCTTGGATTTCTGTCGGAGAACTTCGGTCCCATCCTGTTTATTTTTGTTATTACAGAATGCACGTCGGTATTTTCGTAGTTGATGATATTAAAGATTTTTTTGAGAACTTCTGCATTATTTTCAATGTCAGACTCCGGGACACCTCTTATCTCGATGTTACAGATTTGGCTTAAATACTCCAATTTATCAATTTTTTCCTCTTGTTTAGAAATAGTATTGAGTAGTATAATATTATGATTTTTTTGTGCAATTAATTCGTCGTTGACTATTTCTTGTGCTTTTTCGATAACATTTATCCGTTTTTTTAAGTCTTCTTGTTGATCTGTCATAAATTGGATAGTTTTTATTATTTCGTTATTTTGTGAGATTAGAGATTCATATTTATTTACGTATGAATCAAATTTGTCTTCCACGAATCTCATTATGGTTGTTTTGAATTAATTATTAAAAATAATCTATGTTTAATGCATTCATAATATATAAATATATATACAAGGTATCCGGATACTGGCAGTACAAGCGAGAAACTGGTGAATCTACATCACACTTTGAGTCTACTTTGTGATGCAACTTTTTAAAGTTGAGCATTCGTTTTCTAGTAAATAGAGTCTAAAGTTTAAATTATTTAGGTAATATTTGAAAAAAAAACTGTTGTTAGGGGGTTCAGCGGTGAAAGGTGTTAAAAGTGTTAAGGGGTGAAGCGTAGTACAAGTTTTTTTGAACCATTTAGTTTGCGAAAATTTTTTCCCGTTGGTACTACGAGTTTCCAGATACCGTGTAGGTATATACAATACGTCCGGGGTTAAAGTACACTAGCTTCAGAAGGCGTTTTTACATTATATTACATGTAAAAAAAATACTAACTTTGCAATAAATTAATAAGTTCAAGTGCACATTACCCCCGAGCACCCTATATATGTATTTTTAGTAAGCTACTTACGAATAACCTGACAATTTTTCATACTACGATAATTTATTGAAGAGGAAAATTTTGTCTCCGGAATAACGGAGGATTTAGCCATGTACCTAGAGTTGAGGATTGGATCCACAGCACGACATATTAGAAATGCACCGAGAACGAGAGTAAATTAAAAAAATATATGCCTCTTTGTTTAATGTATTAAGTATCATAAGATATAAGATATTTATGTACGTAGGTAGTACAAGTACATACCTAATATTAGTGTTAATGTGGTTATTACATAACATTGTAATCACATAGGGCTGTAGAAATTAATAATATGTTCGAGATTTTCCAAAATATAAGGTTTATGGGGTTTATAATGCACGGAAAGTTTTGGTTCGCATAATAGTCGGGTAAATTCTTATTAATAACAAGTAAAGCCTCAAATTTTTTCATGTTTTGGATGTGTGCTGTTTCGCTCACAATAGTTCTTCAGACTAAACACAAAAAAATATGAATAGTAATGATATGTACTTAATGTCTCAACAGTTTTATCCACACAAAAAGTGTCTTGTAAGATTGTTATCAGATTCTCATTCTACGATTCCTTGAAGCGTAACACGTCTCATTTTGTACCTTGCAGTGAACAAATACTGAGTTATATTCAAGCAAGGATTTTTTAAATAATACTCACGTAATACTCGTTTGGTTTCGTTTGTTTTGTTTTTTTAAACCCTCAGTCTATTTTGTTCGCTTTTGGGAACAACTCATATATGTCTAAATCGTTTTGTCTCCATTACTGTCATGGTGAGAAATATGATCTAAACCGTGTTCAAAAGAGAAAACACCACGCTTTGTATTAAAATCTAAAAGATAACGATATAAATTTTAACCTGTCTTAGGCCAGATTTAATTAATACATTTTTCAAATAGTTAAGGTCAAAATCGCATTGGAAATTATTTAACAAGGATAATATTATAATGCTAGCATGTTTTTCCGGCCCATCGGCAGTCCACTGTATACCACCTCTATTTGAAAATAAATTATGAAACTTTTCATTGATTATTTTTGCATGAAACTACAATAAAGTGAGATGGCAGTAATGTTTACAATACATGTCCAATAAAATATGTTTGTGTTTTTATCTTTTTTAACTATAATTTTAGTTAGAGATAACGTTAAGTGACCCGTTTCAAATCGTTTTTTTTATTGTTTGCATTCAAAAAAATTATACGTTTATTTCTTATAATAATATTTGAAAGCTTATTTCACCACCTTTCAAAACCAGTTTCTAGTTTTCGGATACTTCAGAAATATTACATTTATTTGTTTTTTATTGCTAGGCGTAAATAATCTGACCATCTGACTGAATATGCCAGAGACTCTAGGGGTTAAATTGGAACGGAGAATACAACCAATTTCAGTAAAAAAAATCCTTATGAAATTTCATCAGATTATTCATATTTAATAAATCACTTTTTTATTTTTTTAAATATAAAGTAAATAAGTAAATAAAAACAATTTGTACAAATTTAGGGTAGTCCTACAAAGCTGTCATATGGCAGCTTGTCTGTAGGTTCTACAAATTGAACATTCTACTAAAAACAATATATGTAGGCAGATACATTAAAAAAATTTAAGGATACATGAAATTTTCATTAATTAACCACAGCTTTACCATTTTAGGGCATGATCTCTCATATTTTTTCAAATTTAAAATGTTTATTGATTTTATTGAAAATCTCTGGAATTATATGTTCAAGAGTACGGCTTCCATAATTATTTAATATTCGAGGAGTTTTTAGGCCCTTTCCTTCTTTAAAGCTTGTGGTATATTTGTGTACCAGTGGGTGTTTGTATGAGCTTTTCCCGATGTTATCCATAATAATAGTGAACCAAAGAAGACCTGCACAGCACCTGAGCACCGGCACAGGTAAGTGATTTGATACGTTTGGTGACTTAGCAGGGGTGCCCGAGTTCATCGGGTAAGATGTGTTCAGGATGCGTCTGCGCACCACCTTCATGGCGTACCAGATTGAAGAAGTTGGTTTTGGGGAGAACCTTCGACCTCTGCAATCGGTCTATATTGACCTATTGCCTTACGCTGTAGCGGGAGGGATAGATTCATACGTCCATAACTCCTGGACATACTGATCCCTAGATTTATACCTACCCCTCATACCTTTTTCCTTCCCAGAACTTCCTCTTCTTCCTTTACTTGAAAAGACCCTAAATTCAGCATCCCCAAAGATGACATAGGCTCTGGGGAGGAATTATTTTCCTCAGAGCCTACTGTGTGGCGTTAATGTAAAAAAAAACAACATGGAGTTTGGTCATGTTTTTATCAGTTCTAAAATCCATACCAAATGGTAGTGTCATGCTAATGGTAGTGGTTACCGTTAAATGCCGATTCTAAGCTGCTTCAGCCTTTAAAGAATTTGTGACCAGCAGAAGAGGACAGCCATCATGTTGTTAAGTTTGACAGATTATTACAATTTGATAAAGAGCCACCCAGAATCGGCGTTTAACGGGGGCCTTTTAAATGTAAACAAGGAAAAATGGCGCTTTTGTGGCCATTTGATGACAGCGTTATCTTGATCAAATTTCAATTATTTGTGTAAAAATGTCGAATTGCTAATATTTACTATGCACTTGCAGCAAAAAGTAACAGTTCTTACGACCTTACAATTACGACCCACGTCAAAACCACAGAATATATTGCATCATGTCGACACGGGGCTTTTAAAGATAAAAAAAAACAACCAATTTTTACGTCTCTTGTGTTTAGTGGAACGACACGGGATACCTGGGTATAAACAGGTACACGTGATGATGTCCACCAATCAGCCAATAAGGTCAGCAGATTTAGATGTTAGTAATCGTCTAATCGAACTTTCTAGGTCAAATCGATCCGTTTACGATGATCGCTCTTTTCGTGTAACAGGCCAGCTCATTTGGAATGAACTTCCCCCAGCTGTTACTTATCTCCAGAATTTGACTGAATTTAAACGGGCTTTAAAAACAAAATTATTTAACAAATCCTAACATTCATAAACGTTAACTTCTTTTCAATGTTTTATAATAAGCTATATTCTCAAACGGTAATTGTTTGGTTTTAGTTGCCTCCTTGTTGTACCTTATTAAATGTCTACTTAGAATATTCTCATTTCTGAGCACAAACTGCCTCCTGTTTTATATTTATTTTTTTAGTTTTAATGTTTTTGTTAAGTCTTGTGCTATAATATCACTGTTATTGTTATTCTTTGTTTTTTAGCACTCTAGTACACCCAAAAGTCACGAGCCGCCACTGGTTATTATTATTATTAAATAATTATTATCTCATTTCGAGGTGTGTCAGGCTACTGAGAAACTGGGAATAACCAATGTCATCCAATGCAATTTATTCAAAGTTCTTCCTCGATTGTAATATAAAATAATACTTAAATTATTGTATAATGAAAATAATGAAAAAAAAAACTGGTAAAAGGTCATAGTAATATTATATTATTGGTTATTATTTGCGGTTTTGGCATTTCCAACATCCTAGTGAAGATAAAAACATTTAATATTATGAGATGTAATTCTAAGAATTCTACATTAAAATTATTTTGTTATTTTCCATTTTTTGATTTGTTGTTTTCGTGAGATGCGGTTTCAAGGCAGTCCTTCCAAAACATCTTCAAATACATATTTTTGAATTACTTTTTTTTCGTTAATTAATTCAAATCTTGGAAGTGGAAATTAACCCACTTCCCAAAATCCAATCCAACTGAAACTCGGCAGATGAGACTCGTTGTCGATGACAATGCACTATATCAACTAATCACGCATACTATATGAATTTCTCTCAAATCGGATAACATTACAGCAGTTAATTTACGAAATAAATGTCGGTCCTATCTAATCGCGATTTGGCGCAGTTGTTAGCCGTCGTTAGTTGTCGAAAATTTAAAATAGATGTATTATGGAAAGAAAAATGTTGCTGTTTTTCTAAATGTATTAAAGCCTTGACAAAAGTGTCTGCGGTCTAAGAGCGGCACATTACGGTAATAACTTGAATGTAAACAGCAATAATATTGTTCTTGAAAAGTGTGAATAGCGCCTTCAATGAAAATGTACTAGAAACTCACGTTGGCCGTGAAGATGACAGAATGAAAATGTTGACATTTCAGGAGACAATATATTCATGAATGTTTGTGTGGCATCTGACTCGCAAAAGACTACCGAACTCAGATTTAAAAAAAATTGAATTTATATGCCAATGCAATAATTTCGGGACGTTTTCAACAATATTTTGAAATGCCATGACTTGATTCTCGACAAAAACAACGCTATATAAAAGGTCCTAGTTTTATTATGAATTTAAAATGTTTTATTGGTAGAAAGTAAAAACTTTAACGTAAACTTCGTAGTTTTACATAATTTATTTATTAACGGACTTGCGTCCAATTTACAAACAGTAAAAATAAATTTTATAAAAAAAAATATAAATTAAAGAGTAAAGAATTGTATCTTTGAGCAAAGACAAAAGACATGCATAATCAAAAGAAAAATTTTGAAGTGACATTCAAGACTTCGCTAGAAGTCAAAATATTTATATATATACATATAATATCTCCTCACTTGTTTAGTGACCGATAATAATGATTTAGGGCGCGTTCTTTAAGAGATTTTGAACAATTCTTAAAAATTTCAAAGTTGATTTTAAATTGTTGTGAAAGTTCTTTTCAGGTTCTGTTGTTATTTTAGTTCTGTCAAGTAATCAGTCCTTTAAAACTGACAAAAATAGAACTTGAATAGGACTTTCACGGAACCCGAAAATGAACGTTGAAATTTGATGAATTGTTCAAATTCTATGAAACAACCCGTCCTTAGACTTTACCGAAAAAATCAAGGTCTTTACTTGAGTTGACAAGTCTAAGGACGGGTTGTTTAAAAGAATTTTTAAAATT
Organism: Hesperophylax magnus; assembly: GCA_026573805.1. Taxonomy (NCBI): domain Eukaryota; kingdom Metazoa; phylum Arthropoda; class Insecta; order Trichoptera; family Limnephilidae; genus Hesperophylax; species Hesperophylax magnus. Next base: position 10,220,023 of record JAIUSX010000047.1, on the reverse strand, counting down.
CATCAAATTTCAACGTTGATTTTCAAGTTCTGAGAAGGTTCTATTCATGTTCTGTTATTGTATAATTACTGGCCAGTTCTTCCAAAAAACTTAAATAATAACAGAATTAGAAGGGAACCTTCACAGAACTTGAAAATCAACCATGAAATTTGATGAATTGTTCAAATTCTATGAAACAACACATCCTAAGCATTCTGGACAGAGGCGAATTATAGTCATAATTACTTGAATAGTGATTGAGGAAGAGTAATTCGTTATTTCTGAGTCTACGGGAAGGAATATTGAAAGAGATGAGTTTTAGTAAAGTAGGCGAATCAATAATACAATTAATAATTTGGAAGAAACAAATATGATCAATTTTTTTCCGACGGTCTTTTAAAGGAGAAAGATAATAATATAATCTTATAAAATAATAACGAAATACAACAATAATGATTTCGTTTATAACCCCGAATTCATTTAATTTAATTTTAATTAAACTGACGATGCTTGTGTTTAGCGAAACCGATTGGTCATAATAAATCGAATAAATTTGGAGTTTTAAACAAAATTACCATCGTTTAATTTAATTAATTCTATAATTATCATTTTAAAATAAAATTTAAAACATGAAAATAAGACGCCATATTGCATTTTCCATTTTAGATTGTTCAAAAATAAGAAAAATGTTTTTTTATTATTGATATTTAGTTTTATGTTATTTTTATTACTATATGATTTAATTTGTTCTAGCACAACATGAGAAATGGTGTTCTTGAATGACGATTTAATCCCCTACATTTAATTACTCTTTAAATAGCTTTTTTGTATATTTATCTTCCCAGATTTTAAGAGTGACAGAATGAGAATATTGTACTGGAGTGGATGAATGGATTAATAATCTATTGTAAAATAGTAAAAAAAATAATTAATGAGATTTAATTTTGCTCTTATGATTGGTAAAAATATATTTTATAAGATTTATAATTTAGTACTATAAGATTCATATGTCTTAAACTGATTTATAAATGTGGAAATTCTAACTATACAATTGTAAATGTTCTCCAAAATGCCCTGGAAAGAATCTCAGACTTGTGATGTCCCGAAAGAAACCATTCATCTGTTCTGAATGCAATTAATAATGTTATCCAAATTGACCCTGGTAATGAATTACATCTTTGCGATTCTTTCAAGGATAAAGAAACCATCCTGTCACGTCGAATGCAATCAACAATGTTCTCAAAATTTGTTTTGACGGCATCGCCATTCCATTGTAAGAATATTATGTACTAAATACACAATTTGGGTGTCCTGAAACGGGAATCCTTCCCAGTTGGACAGACAAAGGTTCATTTTGTTTTGTATTGTTTGTAATTTATATATATAAAATAAATAAATAAATTTATTTGTTTTTTTAAATAATTAATACATAATGTTAATGGGATAAGAGGTACAAAACTATTGGGCAATATTTAGGAGAGAATATAAATTATTTACATCTTCAAAATATCATAAACAATGTTTTAATGCGAAGTGATCAAGTATTAAGTGGTCGGAACAGGAGATACCTACTACACATATTCCGGTTTTTGTTTATTAGATACAAGTAATTAATGACATAATTTATTTTCGTATATTGGAATTTATGACAAAATATACTTTCATGCCTATCCGATTTCAACTGACATACCTAAATAATATTGTACATAATATATTATACATAAATTATTACAAATTATAGTTTTATTTATGGAAATTTAAGACATAATATAGTTTCATACCTATATGATTCCAATTGACATTATACATAATATATGACATATTGTAGTTTTATTTATAGTAATTTATGACATAATATAGTTTCATAGCTATATGATTCCAACTAACATTATTCATTATTTATGACGTAATATATGACATAATATATTTTCATACCTACGTGATTCCAACTGACATTTTAGAGTCAAACAAAGTGCATGCGAAAGATCAATCACATTGCATTATTCGCTTTTGTTAGCTTTACACGTTCCCAATAGCGATTATGACTTTAGCCCAGTCGCGTAGCTACATTTCCCACCGTGTTGCTTTGTTCTCGTGAGGGCAACACGCCATTGCTTTTCATCGGGATTGTTTGATGTTTGTACTCCACTGTCTAATTTACACAACAAACATAATACTGGACGTTTACAATACAACGCGTACAATATTGCACTACACCTATTTGAAATAATTTAATATAGGTACAAAGCAACAGTTCACATCTATTACAGGCTGACAGGGAAAATAAATTGCCACAAATCGCGTTCTGATAGAGGTTTCGTAACAGAAAATACTGACAAATGTACTATCTAAAATCTAAATATTCTAACATATCGCAGTGAAAATAATCGAATGTCAACCAAATAGAGGACTAGTTAATGTAAGGTTAAGTTACACAATATCAAGGTTAGTTATGTATTTTACGATGAATGAATGTGAAGGAAGCAACGAGTGTATGTCAAAACTATCTATCTTATTTCTTTCCAAAGAACCAACTTAACCATCTCCAAACCTCTTGTGCGAATTTGTCGGCTACAATATATAACATCAAACGTAGTGATGTAGTGGCAAGATTCCAGACATATTTATCGATAGCACCGAGAACTTTTCTTGAATCTCTTGTTTTAACTCGACTTCACTTGACTCGAGCGTTGAACGAACTTATTGTCTTATTATTTGTGTTTTTTACAATAAATATACAATGTTTACAAGTCATACTGTTTTAATTTATACTACACTTCCATTTAAAGCATTTGCTTGTGGATGGGAGAGGAGTGTACATTTTCGAAAAAAATAATATAACTAGGTTACAAAGTAAAAACATTACAAAATTAAAATCCTTACAAATTATTGTATTTGGAGGAAGAAAAAAAAAATATTATGGAGGATAAATAGAGTATAGTAGGAAAATTTGTCAGATTTTCAAGTGAAACCAGGAATCAGTTTTTTTGTTAACGATTTCCATAAAATATTTTTTTATATAGTTCAATATTTGTTTATCATTAATGCTTCTAATTTCTTCTGGTAATTTATTAAAGAAATGTTTTCCTTGGTGGGTATAATGGTGCATGGCAAAAGAAATGTGTATTTTAGGGCATGTCAATATATATTTAAGTCTGGTTCGATTTTCAGTTATGAATAAGTATTTATCTTTTTCTTTTATAATTTGAATAATTGCATTTTTCATAAATAAGTGTTTAAATGTAGGAACTTTGAATTCTTCGAATACGTGTTCAGTGGGGAAGTCTGAAGGTTTTTTTAGTATTATTTTTATTATGACTTATGTTTAGATATTGTTGTATATATACTGCCATTGGACGGTTGGTATTTATTTTTTGTATTTTTTGTTAACTCTCTGTCTGTTATGTACATTAATAAACGAGAATAAAATAAAAAAATAAAGACAGTTATGTGTGCCAGTCTATCCTATCTGCCTGCCTCTGTAGGGTGCACCGGTCCTAGGGTGGGTTAGTAGATTAGTTAGTCAGGTTAGGTTAGGCCAGTTTCAGAACGAATCAAGATAGTAGTAAAGTGAAAGGCATTAATTTCAAGCTAAAGCTTGCGGTCCGACTTAGATACATGACTATTTAACGAAACAATATTCCAATATCTCCAACGATAACTAATAAATCAATAACATAACATTTCATCGCAAAATGTATAATATATATTGAATTGCGGAACACGCACCAAATGAAACCATGCGGAAGCGATGACAAAATTAATGTAAAATAAGTCAAATTCCGACAAGAGATGACTCGTTAAATATTGCTGTTGGTCAACCATTTGAAACATTATCATTATCAGTAGGTACGTAATGAATTTGGAAATTTCATGTAACAATACCGGAGAATTTTCGATTGATTGTAGGTACATGTTTCCAAAGATTTTTTCTATTTTTATTATTTTCTATTTAAGCTAAGTTTCTACATGATTATGACTTACGTGATAGTTACAGGTTATATATTGTAAAAAAACATATCATTAAAGAAAATGTGTGAAAATAAGAATTAAGTTATATCTAAAAAATAATGTAATGAAAATAAATAACTTTGTACACCACTATTTAATCAAATTAAAAACGTATAATGAAAATTAACAAATATAAGAATATAATATTTTCATGTATTTGTTAATTTTCATTACACGTTCATCCTGATGAAGAAACCATTGGTTTCGAAACATGTAGATTTTTTAATTAAATATTAGTGTATACAAATTTGTTTATTTGAATTAAATCAAAATGATACTACAAAGAGAATGGACGCCACAAATTGTGGAAATAATGATTAAATTTGATGTTCTGGAATACCAGAACAAAGCCTTTCGAAATGTTGATCCTTTGTCACAAAGCTTATCAAATGGATAAGTTTCTGCCATAAAGATCGTCAAAATGTTGGGAACCTACCACAAAGCTCAAAGGGTCGAGTTTATTACAAATTTTGGGATTCTACCATAAATCTAATATTGGGTGACTGTCACAAAGCTTGTTATAGGGTTGAGTTTCATACACAAAAATTGCCCAAATTTTTTGTTTCTTTCACAAAGCTTGATGAATATTTGGTTTGAATCAGATGGCTTGAGGAAAGTTTGGGGTTCTATCGTAAAGCTTGTTGAATGTTTGGGTTTTTATCACATAGCTTAGGGTTCTATCACAAAGCTTGATGAATTTTTGGGTTTCTGTTACATAACTTGACGAAAAGTTGGGGTTCTATCACAAAGCTTGATGAATTCATGAGTTTCTATTACAAAGCTTGACAAAAGGTCGGGGTTCTATCATCTAGCTTCTTGAATGTTTGGGTTTCCATAACATAGCTTGAGGAAAGTTTGGAAATCTACCACAAAGCTTGGTTAAAGTTTGGGTTTTTATTACATAGCTTGAGGAAAGGTTGGGCTGCTAATACAAAGCTTGTTGGATTTCTGTCCCTAGTATTATCAAGAGGATGATCTTCAAAAGCTTGTCCACGTATTACAGGGGGTCCATAGCAAATTCGATTATTTAAATTAATACTATTACACTGTTACTATTGTGAACTTACAATCATCAGAATATTTTTCTTAAGAACTATGTATGTAAAAGCCCAATAGGCGTATAAATAAATAAATAAAAAAATAAAATAAAAATAAAAAAATATTTAAGCGTTATGTGAACCATTTTACAAAATGATTTTTATCTAGTTGCAGTTTGTATTCCGCTTTCGCTCTCTCGTTCTTCGTGTGTTTTATTAGGAGACGCGGATTAACCCCGTGGTTATAAAACATATACCTACGTCTGCTATTGTTTGAATTGTTTACGACACACGCAATGTGCCATTACTTATTGCTGGAAGTGTTACATTACCGTCATGTTATTGCTAAGAAGTGAGATAAATTGTTGCACTATTTTAACACTACAAATAACTGGACTAGTGTTGAGATCACCCGTCTTCCAATATTTGTTCACATTCCACTAAACAAGTAGGTACTTATCTAGTGTTTTCTATTCATAATAATTATAACCAGCCACCATTGCGTTTTGTCAGTAAATCCATTTTATGTGAGTGACGAATGATAAGATGAATATTTATTGAACAGCAAGTAGAATGTAAACCCTGGTAGATATTAGGTGACTATTCCACCAAACGTGAACTCGCGACTACTTTAAAACGTAATGACCAGTAAATACCCGAAATAACACAGGTATTACCTGTGCAGTACCGTGCATTATATCATTCCGTCTGTCAAATGTGTCACTATTCTGACATATTTTAACCGGTCGTCAATTTTTAAAGAGAGGTATGTACAATAATATTTTAATAAAATATTATTATATCTCTTCAAATATAACTCTCAACACTTGCCAGTGGTACTCTCGTGTGTTGTCATATAATTTAAAAAAAAAATTATGATAAGTTGTCACTTTTAATGGACCTCCAAACTACCGGCCAAATCCTTGTAAAAGTATAACGAAAATTGAGATTAGAAAATATAAAGTACAAATCAAAACATTTGAAAACACGGCTATGTTACCCTGGAATAAATAATGCATTTTCTATCGATTTTCACGTTGAAATGACAAATTTATATTTAAAAAATTCCATATAATCTTAATCCAGTCGGTAGCTGGGCCTACGGAGCTGGTAAATATTGAGAAATTCATTATAAGGCGAATTATTTATTAAATCATTTAGTGAACAAAAAATAGAAACTCAAATATATAAATTAGGGTAGCAAACGGATTTTACGATTAGTTAGCGAATTATAGTTTATAGTTTTCATTGAATCTGACTAGTAATCGGAGGTCGCGGTTTCAAATTCCGCAAGTAAATTTTATTTGATTAATTTTTGTTATTTTACAATTTATTCATTTAATCATTCAGTACTATAATCACTTTTAAAATGTTTTCTGTGTATTTCAAATGCACACATACCTACATTTTATTTTTTAATTATCCGTAAAACAAATGCTGTTTTAGAAACTAGATAAAATTATCTTTCCGGTGTATGCATTTAAAATAAATATTTCGATTTCTAAATAATAAAATTTTAATATCAAACGGGAAAATGTTGTAAAACGCACAACCACTTATTTACTTAAATATTTACTCCTATCATAGAAAAGTCGAGAGAACTCGATATTTTGAGAAAACGTTCGTTTTGTTCAGGGAATTTATAATAAAACTGTACCTTTACTTTTATCTGGGTCTTTTAATAATAACCAAGAAGTGATTTATAAAGTTAAACATTGTTACAATAGCGGCTCGAAATATAAATTATTTATTTTGACTATTTTTATGATTTTATTAATGGATTCCAGTACAAATATTTGAGGCAAACTGGAAAGAATTATTATTTCTCTTTCTAACGTCAAAAAATAAGTATTTCCGCATTATAGAAAAAAAAATAAAAATACTTTTATAAAATATGTACTCCCGGTCATATATGACCCTCAAACGCAGGAGGGGTTAAAATAATATATGGTACGTATATTTGCGGCACTTTCCAGAGCGGAAGATAATATCAGTACGCCCTGGTGTAAGAACACCATTTAGAATTGAAAAGTTGCTTGAAATGGCTTTAGCCGTGGTTTTGGGAGGTCCGATCTGAATATTTAGGTCCTCCCCTAACTTGCTCCTCCCCATTTCCTTCCCCTCATCACTACCTTCAGCCTCATAAAATACCCCAATTGCAGATGCACTAGTCTCACTGACTCCAAATGGTTGGGAGCAGTTGGTACTCTTGTGCGGTATTCACACAAAAAAGAATCTTAGAATTCATAAAAAATAACAATAATTTAGTAGTAGTAAGCCGTTAAGGCAATGTTGTAATGGAAAGACAAAACCCGTTGGTGTGTCATTTCTAAAAACCAACAGAATGAGAATTACTTCAAATTATTCTGACAATATTATTGATATTACCAAATGAAAACCTGCCGCAGTAAAAATTAGATGGTTTCAAAGAATTATATTAATATTATTCATATAAAATCAAGAGATTACGATCGTTATGCCAGTCATAAAATGTGACATGTTGAAATAAATAAAAAGTGGAAACCACGACATAAATGGAATAACCCATATTTTAAATACAATAATGATAGTAGCCGAATGACATACATACATATTACATAGTTTGTCTAACAAACCAAGAAATCAAATAAACCTACTTTTTTAAACATTATCTGGGAACGGTCATTTCCTGATTTTACAGCGAGAAAAATGTTTTGAACTATTTTAGGTAAAAACTGTCTGATGATTCGGCACATTGTTGACGGATAACATTAATTTAGAATCTATAGTAACAGCCGCTGCGAATTCAGCCAACGGAGATAATCACATACTCAAATGTGTTTCTTTTATGTATTTATTAATTTGCAGTCTCGAAAAGGCCATTTACACCTCCAAATGTAGCAGTCACATGCTCGAAATACCAGTAGAATGTACCTTGCCCATAGAGCTACAATTAAAGACGCTACTGTGTACTACTCGTCGAAACTTGTTCCACTATTTATGCTACGTATATTTCGGCGAGCCGAACAGCCGAACTGAACCTCAACTTATGGGAAAAAAACGGTAGGGTAACTTATAGGGAATTGACATCTCCCGAAAATGAAAGTAATATTTATCTTTCCCTACATTCACGTGCAACTGGTATCATTATACTACTTACCCGCACGGCAAAATAAATCATTCTGTCTGCAGAGGTTTCAGCCGCCGGTTTAGTCCTAAATCCCCGTAACGTACGCAATCTGCTTTTGTTCATAAATTACTGTATCGTGAGTTTGTAAAAATAAAACTAAATTTAAAATATTCAAATTCTGATTTTACACACCGAGAGTAATCACGCAACCTTGGATTCTGTGGATTGGATAACCGCAGATCATCCAGCCTACAATCCACTTAAATTGGCAATAACATTCACACCTCCTAAAAACGAAGCAACCCCAAATGGCGCGAAACGCCGCTTGCAGTTGCTTCATTCCTTTCCCGTAATTCGGGGTACAGTTCGCGTTTCGGTTCGCCAATGTATACGTACCCTTAGAACGCGATAAGCGGTGCGCGTTGACCCGATTCGGTAGTTTTAGCGTTGGGAGAGTTGGAGGTAAAAAAGCGGAACCTATTTTTCTCGTCAACATATAATACATCAATGGCCTTGCAATAATTAGATTAGGATCACTGCACAGTTGAAATTCGTATAGGCAGAAAATGAATAAATTGTTACTTTGTGAAGAAGCTATAAAAACGCCAGAACTGCATGACCACATTATATATCAACATTTCAGCTAGCAACAGCTTTTCCACCACAAGTTATGAAGTTTTGAAATGAAGATTTAGATTTTGAAGACATGAATTTTTTTTCGATGTTATATCGAGCGTTCTTGTTGACTTCGTGTAAAACACATCAAAACCTACGAAATCTTCATGCAATTGTGTTTTGTCACAAGTCCTTTTTAGTTGCACAAATGCATTTTTTTTTAAATTTCACTAACATATCGTACGTTTTGTAATTGACGACTTACGTCGGACAGTATGAAATGATTCATAGAGAAAATTTCGAGATTTTTTTTCGTTTTGTTTTTATTTAATTTGAAAGACAAACATTCACGGGTTGCGAATAACCTGACAATAATTGAAAATATCCTACTACCACCACAGTAATCGAAAAATGTTGCTTGTGATGAGGAATTGAACTGAAGACGCCTGGGTGGGACCCAAACACGATGCCAACTCAGCCACTGACAGAGAAAATTTTGCTTTGCTGACCTAACAAAATACACTTGAATAATTTATGATAATAACTAGCTGAAGTCCCCGGCGTAACGCGGGCTTTACGCAGAGATTTTAGAAATCGGTTGCAGACAGTGATTTTTGATCTTGTTTTAAACGTCAAGTGTGCAAAATTTCATCAATCTTGGAATAAAACTGTAGATTTGTGCGCCGCAGACACTCTTCTACGAATAAAGCAGATTTATATAATTATAGTAATTATTTATTAAATAAGTTTTCCTTCAATTTGCAACTTCTCTAAATAACATCGTTAAACACGATAATACAATGAACAACTTAATTATTCAGTCGACTCTCCGAGGCATCCGGAAAATGAAAAGATCGTAATTAAAAAACATTATTTTTAAGTGTAGGTACTTTAGAGTAGAATAACAATGTATCACACTTATTCAGATCATTGACCATCGATAAAAAAAATTCCCAAATAGGTACTTTATCAATAACAACTTATTTCGGTTTCTTAGTAGTAGTTATAAGTTAACATTAGTTCATGAAATCGTAAGTAGTATTTATTATTCGTGAGGTTAGTTAGTGGAAGGAGCACTTGAACACCTGAAAATTTTATAAATTATTATGCATAAATTCATTTACGTTATAAACATTGAGGTATATAGTTCAATTGGTAGAACGATACTAGGTCCTGCGTTCGAGTCTCGGTTACAAACTAATCTTTTCATTTACTTTGTTTTATTTATTATTTTCTCATTATTTCAAAGAATATTACACAACTATAACCGCAGTGAATGTTTGTTTAAAAAGATTATTTTATTTTTAAAATTTAAATATCATAATTACAATTTTTTTCTAAATAATTATAAGCAATAATTAGTCGCCTGAAATATCAATACAAATTGAAAATATCTCCCGAGTAAAAATAAATGTCGCCAACGGGAATTGAACCCGTGCCTTCTGATGTCCGGTCAGGTGCTCTGAAACCACTGAGCTATGTCGGCTTATTTCCAACCCGCCAAATGATTCAATATGTACTAGTACAATCAATCCACAATTACTGCTTGTTATATTTTTTCACTTTTAAACAACCAACTTTATTTTTAAAGGAAAGGCTTTGTTAGTGCTAAATTTCTCACAAGATGGCGTCGAGACATATAATATATTCATTTGTTGGTGAAATATTTTTTACTTGTCAAATATTATTATTTTTTAATGTTATACTAATGTTTATAAGACAAGGTTTTATTGATTATAATTAATAAATTATTGCTAATAATTATTTGTTATCCTTTATGCTATGCATAACACCTTGTCTTATAAACATTAGTTTATAATTAAAAAATAACTTTTTTTTCTATTTTTAATGTGATATCTCACATGTGAACTACAGCGTTCTCAGGCACGTTAAGGTAGAGGGTGTAGGAATGGATTTATTAATGAAGAGGCTAGGATTATACGAAGGAGGATAAACATAGATCGTATCACAAACGAGGCCTATCACACGAAAACGAGTCGAAGAAACGACCTGTTCTCATGTAGCTTAAATCAACTCTGAACAGGTGTTCCGTTCGTATTCGTCGAGTTTCGCGTACGTGCACCGGTGCACGGTTCCTTCGAGCAGGCTGTTTTGAAATAACTTTAACACAAACTTATCATGCCCACATTAATAATAATAATAATAATTGGATAATTTGTAGAGCGCCGTTTTTGTGAAAAATCACCTCAAGGGCGCTGAAATCACCTCAAGGGCGCTGCGTGTCTATGCATTGGAGATAGCAATCGGTCTGTTAACTACGGATTGTCAATCAGATGGACCACCCTCCTTTGCAAATAATCAAGTAGGTTTATCATGTACTTTGGGGCATAAGCTCAGAATATTTATGTGGGTATTGTTTTTACATAATAGGTAATAAAACATGTAAAATGGTAGAAAATGTATTTACGTTAGGGTAGCAGAGCTACTTTCCAAATTTTTACGATTTTCCCCATGAACTTTCGATTGAATTATTTACAAGAATTTCATCGTTGGTGACGTCTACAAAATATCGATCCTGTTATGTAGTTATAACTTTAAACTTCCAATTTATAAAGTGTCAAGTCTCTGAATACGGCCAAGTAAATATATTGCCAACAACAGACGGCGCATGTATAATAATTTCCCCGAAGGCGGATCTTTCAAGCAACTCTTTAACCCGTCAACACGGTGTTGTGCAAGAAAGTTTGTTTCAGTTAAGAAGTGTAGGGTTTTCAGATAAGAGGTGTTATTTTGAATATTAATTAAGGAATTAATGATTTTTTATGGCCGGAATTGGATGGTATTGATTTGGACAACGTTTACTTTCAACAATACGGCGCTACGTGCCACACAAGCAACGAAACCATTGATCTTTTACGGGAAAAGTTTCCGGACCGTGTTATCTCTCGAAGAGTTGATCACAATTGGCCACCGAGATCTTATGATTTAACACCTTGCGACTTCTTCCTTTGGGGCTACGTGAAAGAGAAGGTTTACGCCAACAGCCCAGCGTCGATTCAAGACCTCAAAGATGGAATTCGTGAGGCTATAGAGGACATAAGGCAGCCACTTTGCGATTTGGTTATGGAAAATTTCATGAAAAGGATATGGTCCTGTAGGCGTGGTCGTGGTGGTCATTTGACTGATTTTATTTTTCACTATTAACGGCATACCTTCCTCTTTATAATGAAATAAACATTTGATCATTTATATTAAAAAATGGCATTTTTCTTTGAATATCAAAATAACACCTCTTATTGGAAAACCTGTATATAGATATTCAAATGTGTTTACTAAACAAGAATTTTTTCTACATATTTTGTATCTGAATACTGCACAAAAGTCCCAACTGCATGGAGCCAGTGATACTATGGAATCCCCAGTTGATTTAGTGGGTATTTTGTGAGGCTAATGGAGAAGTGGAAAGTGGGGAAGTACCTGGCTATTCAGATCTGGTCAAGTTTCAATTCTGAATGGTGGTCTTACAGCGATATCTTACTATAAGGGCGATATTGAGTATCTTTTACTCTGGAACTTGCCGCAAATACACTACATACTATTTTAAATGAAGAAATTGTGTAATATCACAAATTTATCGCATAAAATTTTAAGTTGCGCGCGCCGGGATTTGAACCCGTGACCCCCGGCTTACTAGTCGAGAGCCTTATCCCTCAACCGCGGAGGCCGTCAGTTAAAGCTATTTCAAGCAACTTTTCGATTTTGAATGGCCACATTCAGATTATCTATCTTGTTTAGAAAGTGTACAAGAGTAAAATGTGTAGGTCACTATTTTTCACATAATAAACATCCAGTTTATTGTAGTTATATTGCTATTATTTTACACACAAAAGAATAATGTATTTGATAATATTGACAACGGAAGAGGCGCAAAGACAAGGTCAAGGTGTCATTTATCGCACACAATTGCCTCTAAATCGAAGTTTTTGCAATCTCGTAAATTTGAGGTGATAATGCCGGTAATGTATGGCGAGTATCAATGTATATAAATACCTGTCCACCTTCCTCTACCTAACTAGAGAGATTTACACTGTACGGCTTCGGAAAACTTTAGCAAACAGATTTGAGAGGCTACATTATTGCGTACATCAACCTACCTAATTATTATCGTTAGCATCCTGCCGCAAAATATGCCTCGGGAGCTACTTTACCCAAATAACGAAAACGTGTCTTCTGTTATCTCAATTAGTTAGCAGAATGTTTGTTTGTATGATACATCATATCTTTCAAAGAGGAAGCTCTAGCGTCTTGTAATTTGCAGATCGTTTTTATAAAATACCTAATTAAGTAAGTCACTAATATAAAACACAGTTTTAACGATCCTGTCAAAATATTACAAATTTTTAAATTTCAGTCATAAATCATTAAAAATCAAAGTACCTTCTCAACGTCATTATAAATAAAAAAACCTTCCTACTACAGAATCTTATAATCTATATTTATGCGGCTTTCCAACGTAGTTGAATAAAATTTGTAGATGTTTATAATAACGTTATACAGGGTTTTCCAATAAGAGGTGTTATTTTGATATTCAATCGTAAAAGATCAATGGTTTCGTTGCTTGTGTGGCACGTAACGCCGTCTTGTTAAAAGTAAACGTTGTCCAAATTAATACCATACAATTTCGGACATGAAAAATCATTAATCATCTCTCGATAGCGTAATCCATTCACCGTAACTGTTTCTCCAGCCTCATTTTCGAAAAAGTAAGGTCCAATGACTCCGCCGGACCATAAACCTCACCAAACAGTCACACGTTGGGAATAAAAAGGTTTTCAACAATAATTCTTGGGGTTTCCGAGCCCCAGATGCGACAATTTTGCTTGTTGACGAAGCCACCGAGGTGGAAATGGGCCTCATCACTCAAGATGATTTGCATTTGATTCACTCAAGTGAATTTTAATAATTTCAATGCGTTGTTGAAGCGTGTATTGTTCCATTTATATCAATGACGTAGTTTCTACTTATCAAATGTTAAAAAATGACAGCTTTACAAGTAACATCTACCGAAATAGCGGACTTTCAAAATAACACCTCTTATTGGAAAACTCTGTATTTTAACAAAAATATTATGAAAATTGGAAATTGGGAGAAAAATGTATTCGTGTTAGGGTGGCAGACTTGCTTTTACAATTCATGACAAAAATACTACACGGAATGTTAGATTTCGTAATAATTTTGCTAGAATTTGGTCGCTAGTGTGGACGCACATGGACGTTTTCGCATTTTCCTTACAACGATCAGAGATCGGTTTTAAACATGAATGTTGGAGTACCTGTTGTGTGTGTTTGTGAAAGGGATTGCCTAATTAATACCAGATCTCTGCTACCTGCTACTAGCATTCACAGTCGAATGGGCCCAAGGTTGGACACACTAGTAGCCAATGGGGCATTTCCGATGTGGTGCGGTCAGCCCATATCAAGAGAAGGAATTCTCACGCAGCATTCGTCGGTAATTTGGTAAGACAACTAAATATCTTACTCGTGACTTTTTATAAGTGCGTTGATCTCGGCAATGTTAGGAATTTGCAGTCTTAGTTCTAGGAAGAATATTGCATTACTGCTTATGGCGAATAAACTTCTAAGTGTTCTGTTTATAGTTGATATCGTGGTCAAGTGGCTGAAATATAATTCTATGTTCCAAGGCCGTCTACACAGACTTCTGTCACTTCCTAGGTGCAGAACCAACTTACCATTGTTCTTTGCCCTGGAAAGACTATTTATGTACATATGTTAGTGAACTGTCTTTAGTTAATGGCAAGTTTTAAGAACGAACAAACATACACTATATTTATTTTGCTATATTTTGTTATCGCTTCTACAATGTTTTTGTTTATTGTTTATGTACACTGTACACTAATTTATTTATTCATACCTTGGAGATTTTTACATTCATACATTGTTATAGGTAAGTTTTTCAGAGTACAATTGTAAGTTTAAAGTACATAGCATAATAAACTGAGGATGCACAATATAAGCAGGTACAATGTAAGTTATTATAGAAAGTTCTGTATGACTACCACAACACGGGCATTAGCCTAGTGTGATAGTGAAAAGAAAATGTACTGCATCATCGTGTAAAATTTTATTAAATAAAAATTTTAAAAAAACAATTCAATATGTTAATAAGAGTACGAACAGGGCCGAACCTACGCGGGCACAATTGGAGCAGCCGGCTCCGGGCGACGAATTATCAAGGCGCCAAGGCCCTGATAATACCTAACACTTAACAGTCATAACACATCGCACTTGAGATTATTTTTCACAAAAACGGCGCTACACAAAAATAGAAATCATCAGGAACATTATTGATCACAGTGATCCACTACATAAGGGTGTAATTTTAGCAAAGCCTTTGATACTGTTTCTCATCGCATTTTAATGGAAAAATTAGAACACTTGGGAATAGGCGGCAACTTTCTCGAATGGCTTAGAAGTTACTTATCATACAGAAAATTATCTGTAAAAATTACATCCACAACTTCTTACACTTTTTTTGCCTCAAGTGGGGTCCCCCAAGGTTCCCACCTAGGACCAATTCTGTTCCTACTATTTATTAATGATATTTCACTAATTTTCGATAATATTCACTTTCTTCTATTCGCCGACGATCTAAAGATGTTTAAATCGATCGGTAATTCTTCTGATTGTTTAACTCTACAAATTAACTTAAATAAACTTTATGAATGGTGCATCGTAAACAAATTACATCTTAATATCAACAAATGCCAAACGATCAGTTTCCATAGATCTAAAACCCCTTTATTATTCGACTACTCAATTAACAATGCCAATCTAAAAAGAGTTTTTGAATTCAATGACCTTGGAGTTATCTTTGACTCCAAATTACGCTTCTTGAATCACATTAATAGCATTACCAGTAAGGGATTACAAATGCTTGGATTTATTCTCAGAATCGCTAAAGACTTTAATAACATAAAAACTATAAAATTATTATACACGTCTCTGGTTAGAAGTCAGGTTGAATACAATGCAACCATTTGGTGTCCTCATTTCAACTCTCATTGTTTACAAATTGAAAAAATTCAAAATAAATTTTTACGTTTTATTAATTTCAAAATTGGTATTCCTATTATTGAAATCAATTATGTCAATTTACGCAGTAAACTTAACTTATCGAAATTATCTGAAAGGCGAAAAATATTTGATCTCCTTTTATTATATAAAATTGTTCATTCAAGGTTAGACTGCCCTGACACTATAAACTTGCTATCTTTACATATACCTCCAAAATATACTAGACGGAATATTTTATTCTACAACAATAACTTCGCTACGAATTCTGTGTTAGAAAGAATACATAGGTTGGGCAATGAACTTAGTGATGTCGCTGACATATTTAATTTAAATTTCAATACATTTAAAGCCAAATTAGTCCACCACTTTTTAAATGTAAATAATGTATGAGAAATCATTATATTTTATTTCGATTTTCTATTGTTTGTTTTATACTGTTGTAATTTAAAATTTGTAATTTTTTATGTACTTAAAAGCCCAATAGGGCGTCAATAAATAAATAAATAAATAAATGATTTTGACAAGGGGCGTCAATTGAATGCAAACTAAATACTTCAGGTACTATGAAAATAGTTACGAGGTAAATGTAAATGTGTAATAACTTTGTTGATATTTAATTATGTACCCCGGTGGAGAATATTTTTTGAAAAGGTCGAGTGGTTAGGCTCTCACAATCCGAAGGTCACGGGTACATATCCCGGCGTACGCAAATTAATTATATTTGTTTATTTTGTGTTACTTCACAATTTATTAATTAAAAATAATTAATAATATATTTGCGGCACGTTCCAGAGCGGAAAATACTCTCAGTATCGCCCTGGTGTAAGACCACCATTCTGAATTGAAACGTTGCTTAAAATGGCTTTAGCCGTGTTTGGTGACCAGATCTGAGGTTCCTCTTCCCCATCTCCTTCCGCTTCCTACTACCTTAAATCTCACAACATACCCCAATCGGGGATGCCATAAACTTACTGGTTCCAGACGTATAAGGAGCAGTTGGGACTCTTGTGCGGTATTCACATTTAAAAAATCGCGTGTAATGTACATAATATATGAAACATATTTATTACAAAATTATTGTTATGACTAGTCAAGTTGCACTTCCTAACTGAAACACCATAAATAGTTAGTAATAACATAGATCACTGTAGAAATGTATTATAAGTTTGTACAGCGCCCTTGAGGTGATTTTGCACAAAAACGGCGCTATACAAGTCATCCAATTATTATTATTATTATTAAGTTATCATTGCGCGCTCCTCCAGTTTTAACTCTTTCCTGGCAGTTTAAAATTTTGTTCCAAAACCGGTTTCGCTTTGTGACATCTGCGGACTGCAATCTCGCACGTACACCCGTTAAATTCCATCCCCGCCTATGACAATGCTGACCGCAAAACAAAGTATTTGAGAGTGGGTAAATATATTTAAAAAAATATAAAATTATAATATAATAATCAGTGGCGTACCGACAAATACACAAATAAAATTATGATCGTATTTTTCATTCATTTATTTGAAAAATTGCTTCTCTTTGGGAGAGCATAATAAAGAAAAAAAATCGTTTTTTTTCCGTTCGTAAATTGAGAAAAAAGTCTAATACAGTGATTTTTTTACTTTCTTAGGCGACTTTTTCACTATTTTAGCTATCCTAAGCTTTTGGTTCAGGGCTGGTGATTTGATTGCGATGCGTAATATTCTACGAGTTTATAGAAGGCGTTAATTAATAGATATTATTAAAATACGCTTTTTGCAAGGTATTGCTTTACAATATTAAGACACATTATTTGTTTGCGCACGTAAATACGCAATATGAATTTGAATAAACAGTTTTGTTTGTTTAAAATCTCAATTCTTTCAATAGGCATACAAGTACAATATTGGATTGAATTATAGGTATAATATTGTTTTTGTATGCCTTTCTCGAAAGAATTGAGTTTTTAAACGAATAATTTGTAAAGAAATATTTTGTAAAAAATGTATTTTAATAAAATAAATTGATTAACGACATCTAGGAACACGTAGATTATAACGACTGCCACGTTTAACCTTAAGTCCTTCTTTATATCTAATAAGTACGTTACATTAGCCGTAATTGAGTGACAATTAGGAAAATCATTAATGAAAATAAATATATTGTAGCGCCATCTCTTGTCTGATATTGATTGAGATTTGAGTCTGGGCAAAATGCATTTAAAAAAATGCACAATGCTCGTAAATGATAGCAATCTAATTTATAAAATTGCGTAAAATCATCAATCATCAATCATTGCTCAAATAAATAATAATTCACTTATGTAAAAAAAAAAAAAAACATTCATGATTTGTCAAAAAAACACATTATCAACTTTCTCAATATATTTTGTTATACATTGATTGTGGTAATAATACACATCATAACACATTTTAATTGCTTTGTAAAATCCTCCGCACCGCATTCCCAATGACCACGAAAGATGCCACCAGAGTTAAATTAAAAATAATTACATGGAGCAATAATTCGATTCTTGATACTTCTAAACTTTATCTCACGTTTCAACTAAAATATTAATTAACTTTGTATTATTAATTCCGAGAAAACTAAATAAACATTACATTTAATAGTAAATTTATGCTATTATTTTAATATGCCCGGCATTGTTTAGTTAAAATTATTTTTGATGCGAAAGAAAAATTTATCGTTTGGACATCCGGTACTGTAATCTATTTAATTTATTCGTATTACAAATTTTTTTCAACATGAAAAATGCAACCGTTCTACAAAAAGTGGGCATTTATAATTGGTCAATATAATTATCCGAAAAGGACTATCAACTGTATTTTTAGACATAATACAGTGTAACTTATGATATAGCATGTAACATTGTTTCCCAAACTACGGGTCGCGTTCCGGCAATGGGTCGTGAAAGAAAGCATGCCTGGTCGCGCACATTCTGTCACAAACTACGCAATAAATCCACTGATTCGTAGAAAATCTATCGAAACTTTTCATTTTCAAAATTTTCAAATTTTGTACCTCAAGAATGGATTTTTTTAAGATTTCAAGAATATTAATATTTGCGTTTGGAACATTGGAGTGATTTTTCTCACGTCTTCGTGCCCTGCAATAGTTATTTTTGTTTTTTTTCTGAAACGACTTTTATAACATTGAAATGTATTCTTTCCAGAGCTACAAAGAACGTGATTATTTGAAGATATTTTAATGACAGACTCTCCTTTCCGAACATGGAAATGGTTTCTTTCTCAAAGACCATATGTAATTTCTGCATTAAAAATGATTTTTCAATATTAAAACACTACATTCTAAACAAAGGAATATTTTTTTTAGAGTGCCAAGGATACGTTTTTTAAGAAATGATAGTATTATGAATCGTAAACAGTTGCACTCAGGACATGTGAATGGTTTCTCCACTGAATGCTTAAATGAATTTTTTTGTTAAATTAATTTAAAAAAGAATTTTTGAGAATGTCAAAAGTTGGGTTCGCAACCCTCCCAATCCCATCATCAGCCGGTTGTGGGTCGCGAAGTAGTGTTTGGGAAACACTGACTTAAAGCATGAGACATTAACTATAACATGAGAAATTATAAGTACATATGTAATAAAAATCCCTTACGAGCGCGTTAAACAGCAATGTATAGAAAATAGAAGTGAAGTATTTTTCCCTCTACATAATAATTGTTTTGAAAATTCTCATACTTTGTCCGTAAACTTGTATGCGAGCGTCCTGTCTTGTACACATCAGGCCATTGACCCCTTACTCCCTGATAACTTCTCGAGGGAATAACCCAAGGGAAATTCAATCCACAAAAGCACTCGCTCACCTTCTTGCAATCACTTTGAAAAACCGCAAAAATTTACGACTCGTTAAAACGTTACAAATTTCATTTTAATGGTTTCCAATTAGTCCAAGATTTTGCTTCAAAAAAGTTTTAAGTGCCGCGGCTTTGGCAAGCCACGAATTTTATTCCGAAGATCGTCATTTACTGGAACAAATCTTGGTTACGACCTATTTTTTACTGTACAAATTTTCTATTTTAAGGCATAGCTATTAGGCAAGTATTGTATGATTTAGATATAAAATGAATGAATCATCAAACAAGTAGGTACCTACCTATTACGAGTACTAAGATTCAATAGAAATCTAGCAAAACAAAGCAATTTTTTTTTAAATAATTGTTTCAGTGGTGTGACTGTTAGCGATGTTAACTCAATATTGAACAGGAGCCGTGAGAGAGTATGAGTACGGCCCTCCCGCTACGGTACAATTTACCTAGAGTCGTAAGAATACGTCTCATCAAAAAGAGCCAGCTCAATCGAACGACTCATCGCTAGTGTCTGTGTAACTCCGGTTAAATGTTCTCTGGAACTGGGATTTACTTTAATTTTCAAAATTGGAACTGATTGTTGTAACGATTCAGACAAGCGATAAAGAAGGTACCGAAATTATTTTGTTAAATAATAATTCCTTATTTGAAATGTGTATTTCTTTTGTTTAAATTTTTGACAGATGTCGTAATTTTTAAAGCACATTTTTGAAACGCAATGAAGTTGAGGCAAATATTTCTTTCATAAAATACTTTAAGCTTCCAAAATTCTACACATATAATATCCCGTGATTTTCCCGACATCCTTTCCGGTAAAGCTGCTTATCTTTTTTCTCGCTCTATCACGTGTCACCAGTAAATAATCTGGAATTTGCATTTAACACCTGCATAATTACTCAGATGAGAAATTATCGGCTACCCTTTTTTACATTGACTCCACACAAGAAGAGACAAAGAAGCCGGCAAATCGTTCCACAGCTGAATTGTTTAGCTCAAGAACGAGTCGTAGAAACGGCCCGTTCTTATGTGACAAAATGAACCACCTACGTAACATAACAACAAAAATACATTTTATATTGGTAGAAAGATACATAACTAAATATTCATTTAGGTATCTTCAATCGTGGGTATGCAATCTTTATCGAGGAATTATTATTTTGCTGTATCAAAATATTACATGATTTTTCTTTTGTAATTTATCAATAATTTCGGTATTATGTCATCGTTACCGAGCGTGACTGCAGATCGCCAACGAACAAACAACAGTTCACCTCGACTTAATATATTCGACGTGAACTGTTGCCTGTAGGTTAGAGATCTGCAGTCATGCTCGGGAACGATGACAAGTTATAGACATTATTGATAAATCCTTTATCGATCGACCGTGCTAGATACCCAGGTGCCCTTTATTATTTATTAGGCATAACATATATGTATACAAGTAAGGTTTACGCATATGTTTTACCATGACTGTCTCACTAGGAATATCCTGTGTCGAAAAAAGCAGTATATAAATATTTTTTTTAACAACATGTACATTTTTTGATGAGTTGGAAGCAAAAATATTTGACAGAATTATATCAGGTTGGTATTGGTAACAACAATAAGAATAAAGGATATCTTGAACCACTCTGTGCAACTGCGCGCGCACTAGTCACGCAGATTTTGGAGCCAGTATAGTAAATTTATGTAAAGAAAATGGATTCAACTGATGCATTGATTTATTTCAATTCATTATTGATACGTGGTGTCTGCCCATTTGCAGTAATGCATGTGCCTAAGTTTTGCACGTATGATTACACTATGAAGCAACGTAAATGACTACCACAAACAAAACCATTCACTCACTCTTTCCGCACGAAGTTGACGTTATTTTTTTACTCCGCACACATTAATACCGCCTGTACGTGTCTCGCAAGCAGAATGCAAGTCCATAGACAAAGGGCGAGGTAGAAGATGTGGGACGCGGGAATTCCCCGGGTGACAGTTCCGAGAAGCGGCCGCCATCTTGCAAGATGGCGACTGGCTATCATTTATACGTATTATTTAAACCTTAAACGTCATTCCCGCCACCAGATACCGGTGTGTTTACCACCCGTTCGCGGAACCGGTTGAGAGTAAAAAATAACTTTCATATTATACGGAGAGGTAACGATTCGCAGAAGTAAGCAGACGGTTAATTCATCGTGTGGTAATCGTCCGTGTGGTAGTTGACCGCGTGGTTTGTTGTTCTTTTGTGTTTTCGATGTTATTTTGTCAGTAACAATATCACCAGTTAAATAAACAAAGAACAGATTGATTATAACAATCTCGCATTGCGAGCATTGACGTTCTCTCACTTTTGAAATCTAAATCCCATATAGTATGTATAAGAGTCCCAACCGCAGAAAAAGTAAAACTAAATCTGAAACTAGAAATGTCTTAGAAAAAATGCGAGCTCTGTCGTCATGCAATCTTCTCAGATTTTTGATCTAGAGTTTCTAGGTCAATTCAAATATTCTCAATTCACAGTTTTGTCTCCACCATAAGCTTTGAAATGTGCATTTAATTGTCATAAACAAGACGCGATATCTTTTTTCTTATATTGTATTTAATAATTGCTTTTTTTCTTAACTGCCAGTTGAGGAGGAGCCAGTGAAACTATGGTATCCCGAAATGTAGTAGGTAAGTTGTATAGCTGAATGATATGGAAGGAGAAGATGGGGAAGATGATGGTTGAAAAGTACCTGAATATTCAAATCTAGTCAGAAAATATGACTAAAGCCATTTCGAGCAACTTTTAGAATCGGAATGGTGGTCTTTCACCAGGGTGATACTGAGAGTATCTTACCATTCTATGGGTAACGATTTCAATTTACATCAAAAAATCATAGTAGGTTATGTCAATTTGATAAAACTTTCAAGGGAAATCGATAAGGTAGGTACTAATTCCGCTGTTTCAAGATTATTTTTTATTAAATTTAATGAAGTCCGATACATCAAATACACTATCTCAATGATACGTGTTTACTTGGCAAATGTTCTTGAAATCTGGAGATCTTATATCAACAAGATAATATATGTAATTAGCTGTCATTGTTCGTCAAAACAGACAATGACCCCAACCTTGTTTAAAACATTTTCACAGTTAGTATATTCAAAGATCCGCAACTCTGTCCTACCAATAATCGATTGGCGATTTCCACAATTAAATATTTTTACAAAAAAATTAGGAAAGTTTACTTTGCAACCAACAGATCTGACGTCATACTATCCCGACCATTACTGATGATGGCGTAGACATCGACAACTAGTCTGATTTTATTTGATGCAAAATTGTATAGCATTACTTACATTACAAATTGGGGCCGTTTTCAAGAAGAAGAGAAAAAATAACAAACAAAAAAAAGTTATACACCTAATCTTTCAGATATTGTAAAAACTTTTTTTTCTCGACTTTCTTACTCCACGAACGGCAAGCCTTAACCCTCATAGCATTAATTGGGATCCTTGATATTTCATAAAAATGAAAATTCAACACACCTTTAAAAAATAATATAATTAAAAAATAATATTAAGTCATTAAAAGTGATGAAACAAAAACAAGGTTTAATAGTTAGATATGTAACCTATTTAACCTATTTTTTTGTTTCATCACTTTTCATGACTTTACACCACTTTTTGTGGGTGTGTTGAATTGTCATTTTGATGATATACCCGGTCACCCATCAATTGGTATCTACCTACAGTTTACATTACATGCAATATATATGCATTATGTATGTTGTTATGTACGGGCAACAGAAATCGTATGAAGCCATTAGCGAAGGAAGTTCACTAATTTCTAATCCACATTATAACCGGTGTACTGCAACATACTACATATCTATGACGTCAGATTTCTCTCTGCGACATCATAATATCTAATCTGATCGCATTAAATCACCGTGGATAAACGGAGAAAATATCGTCATTGGTTAAACGTTAAACCGATGACAGGAAAGTAAATGTAAGAGCCCAGCTGGGCGAAAAACTGAAATTAATTAAATTATAATAACAAAAAATTAGAAGAAGCACTCAACTAACGATAATTTATTACGTTGTTTGTAATATCAGTGGCGTAGCGACACAGTAGGGCTCGGCCCTTTAAGTTTCCAGAGCCTTAAGATTAAAAAAAAAAATTCAACTTAAGTACTAAGTTATTATAATAATATGTACAGTTTCTAATTTGCAAATATTTTAATAAAATTGAGGCATCCATATACCCACAAGATAAAAAGGGTCTGCCTTGAGCACTAACACAGAGCGGCTCAACATAGCCCAAAAAGGGTACTAAAGACAATTTTCTAAAAGATATCAAAACATCTGAATACTCCTCTGCCCAACATAAATACTCAACCAGAGTAATAAGCCAAAATATACTGGTTACTCTCAGTTTGAATACATCTTTTGGACAGAGAAATATTAATTTCTATGTTACGAAATTATACAATGCTCTACCAAATCTAATACCAAATGAAGATTTTTAAAACAAAAGTAAAAACATGGCTGAGAGAACAATGTGATAATCAACTTACAAAAATTATGAGACGATGTAAATACAACTCGAAACTAGTACAAAAGTTTAAAAAACTACAAGCCGCTTCAGAACAGGAAACCCTAGTGAGGAGGGACTGTGAAAAAAATATATACTTTATACCTGCATCACGTACAAACTTTGCCATTGAAACTAATTAGAAATAAAAAGGAGAAAAAAAATCGCCTGTGGCGCAATTTTTCTGCGTTAACAGATCGGTGTATGATATATAGTTCTAGTCAACTGCAATATGCAATGCAATATGATTCACGATTGAACTGTTCCGTAAAAATAATATTAATTAGTGAGTAGTTTACTGTCTGAATTTAAACAATTTTGAACGTCTTATCAATTCATTATATTTATATTATATTTTCATTCAATTTTGAACTGTATACAAGAATCAACACTTGTATATGAAGGAATGGGTAAAAAGGGATTTTGATGAGTTATGGACTACGATTAAAGAGTTTTCCCAATGGATCGCTAAATTCACGCTACGCCAATGCATAAAATTGTTATAAAACTAATGTGCATACGCTACAAACTATGTACGTACGTACTTCACATGAGTATGTTATGAATTATGACGCCATATTAAGGTATTTAGATATTCGTTCTAAAAAACGTAAACATTCCCGTATAAGATTGTCCGATTGGGAAATTCGTTAAAATTTAAAAAAGTGTTATCTTTGACATGACACTAGTGACGTTTTGGACAAAGTTGAGAATATTCAGTGTGTAAGGCGTGGTGTAGATATTACATAGATGATTATCATTCATAAATATTATCGTGAGAGCGTTCGCCAAGTCAGATAAGAAGAGTTATTTTTCAGAATTGATTATTTCGGATTTCCACATGTAATGCAATTTGCATCTTATTGAAGTGGTAATTATTCTCATATCTGCAAGGAAAGTAAGTGCATGTCATGTTGAATATTTTTATCAATAGATTGTGTTGCTGATATCGATAATCATAGGTTATGTTAGGTACGCGCAAAGATTTCAACAATGTTATCTTCCTATTTAGTTGAAATCTACTCGCATGTAAGAATATTGTATTAGATAAACTAAATACATCGTGTCATAATATGGCTTAAATGATAATGCTGCGGCGTTTTGCAATACACGCTTACCATTTATAAATAAAAGCCTACACGGAGAAAAATGAGTATTGCTGATTCAACCCTGTTGAAAACGGGATAAACTTTTAGTACATTCTTTAGTACATTATGCTCTCCCACTAGCCATTGGACTGGACACATTTTTTTTCAATTGGATCATCAGTCAAGACAGATCCAAGATCAAAAAAATTATAAAAACCCCTTTATAAGTATGTACTCCAACTAGATGCTGATTAAACTCTGTCATTTAATGTAAAGAAATATTGTTATTTATGTTATACTGCTTATATTAACTTTTCCATTTATTATTTCATTACTATTTTATCTTAACTTTTCCTTATGCATTTATAATATTGTTATCCCTGTAGGATAACCTACACTTTCTGTTATCATGTTACGATGTCTTCTCGGTTTAAAATGTATACAAATTCATAATTTATATTTTAGTTATAGTTATGCATATATCAAATAATATGTAAATACTAATTTATGTATCCAATACGTCTGTCTCGAGAAAGGTATATCCTAGAGAGATATCGAAAAACACCTGTAAAACAACTTTATATTGATAATAAATACGTGTTCATGCACCTGCGTTTGTCCTGATAATATACAATGACGAAATGCGAAAACACATTTTTTTTTGAATACGTGTTCGGACATCGCCATGACAAATCCGTGTTTTCATTTCAAAAACCTGTCAATTCATTCTTTAGAGGCCAGCAGTCCTGCTTTAACCGGAATACAAATAATTTGAAGATATCCTTAATAAATTAGTAAATCAAAATTCAAAATTCAAAAAAATATTTACTGCACAAAAATACAGAGTACAAAGCAAAGATATTAGAAGAACGAGATATGCTATGTTGGCCGCCGGACCGTAGGCGGAGTACTACCTAATTAGGGTACTTTGAACGGTATCGGGACGTGTACGCACAGAAATCTGTTCTATGTATTAGTGCGGATACCTTAGCGGAAGCGAAGGTGTGCAGTAGTATTGGTGAACAAAACCGGCGACACTCGGCAAAACAATTCCACACAGTATGAACTGCTCATAGCACATCTCGTTCTTCTAATATCTTTGGTACCTACAAAGGGTATAGCTTATAGGTTACATCCTATTTCTTCCAGCTAACCCAACAAATAGACATTATATTACATAACCCAACAATTACATGTTAACAAATGTATCTAAATAAAAAACATTAAAAACAATATTTTACATAAGTAAGTTTTCTCCGTGTACGTTGTTATGCATCCAATATACTTTTCGGGATGAAACTCAGATTTCGTGAAACTTTTGTCAGATTTTCGACGTTAGTGTGAGCAGTTTTCCACAATTATATTGGTAAAATATTTAATAAATTATACTACGCGCATGATATATATATGAGTGTACTGTACAGCACAGTAGATACATGTTTTTTACAACAAAACCCTGCGTACCGTTTTGTTTTCTCAGTGCATCGGGTTGCAGGCCAAATTCGTGACATGTTTTACATAATAATGACCGCTGTTTGATGCAAAATAATAACAATTACCATTTATATACACTTTGCACGAATGTTGCAAGTGCGATTATTATTAAGTTCCGGCACTTATTCGCTAAAAAGAAATAATGTTTTTGATGCGTTGTAAACAATGTAGATTATACCGATGGGTGAAAGAAGTTTTTGATAAACATAGGAGGTACCTAGGTATACCTACCGTAAACGAGCGGCAAAGTCCATTAAATTATTTTTTATATTAACTTAAATGGAGTTTTTTAAAATTATTTTCATTTAGTTACTAGCATGCCACTAAATTATAAATGAATCCATAAGTCATGGCTGAATTGACGCTGTGAGTTGAAACTGAAAGCAGTTGCGTTGGTCTATAATTTATTATAAATAACTCATCCCTGAAGTGACGCTGTGAGTTGAGAGCAGTTTCATTGGTCTATAATTCATTATAAATAACTCATGCCTGAAATGATGCTATAAGTTGAAAGCAGTGGTGTTGGTGTATAATTTATTATCAATTACTCGTGTCTGAAACGACGCTGTGAGTTGAAAGCAGTTGCTTTGTTCTATACTTTATTATAAATAACTCATGCGTGCAATGACGCTGTGAGTTGAAAGCAGTTACGGTTTTCTATAGTTTATTATCAATAACTCATGCGTGCAATGACGCTGTGAGTTGAAAGCAGTTACGGTGTTCTATAATTTATTATCAATAACTCATGCGTGCAATGACGCTGTGAGTTGAAAGCAGTTACGGTGTTCTATAATTTATTATCAATAACTCATACCTGAAACGACGCTGTGAGTTGAAAGCAGTTGCGTTGGTTTATACTTTATTATAAATAACTCATGCGTGCAATGACGCTGTGAGTTGAAAACAGTTGCTTTGTTCTATACTTTATTATAAATAACTCATGCGTGCAATGACGCTGTGAGTTGAAAGCAGTTACGTTGTTCTATAATTTATTATCAATAACTCATGCGTGCAATTACGCTGTGAGTTGAAAGCAGTTACGGTGTTCTATAATTTATTATCAATAACTCGTGCCTAAAACGACGCTGTGAATTGAAAGCAGTTGCGTTAGTCTATACTTTATTATAAATTAGTAATGATCTATAATCCAAATAGTACAAGTACAAATAAAAAAGCTGTGTGTATTTCACGACTCAACATTAAGAATTTTTAGCGAGACATACAAGTCATGTTCATCTAATATTATGTATTCCTACCAAAACAATGGCATACACACCTCTGGAAATGATAACATATCTGCTTAATTTATTGAACCATAGCATTTTTTTAAAATTCTATGACGCGTATCAAAAACCTTGTAATGCCAACTTATACATCGCGCTCCCGCGACCACACTACGGTTAAGACAAAATACATGATTTATAGATGTACTTTAAATACGTATTTATAGACGTATTCTTAGAAATTTTGTTGTTTGTTTAAATTCTACTGTCATACTGCACAGTTATTTAGAGTTCTAAACAAAATATAACATTATTATTATAATTGTGATACGCGTTTACGAGTATTTAAAATCTTCATGTAGAGACTTTAAATTATCATTCCAGTTTGACAAATTTTGACTTTCTTACAATTACTTCATCCCTCGTTGTAGGAGTGCGATACATAACAAGGAAAACAATGGGTTAATTGATTCATTTGCAGTGTTCAAATAACTGAATGAATATTTTCTCCATGATCCGCCGCTCGATCAAAGAATTCTCGGTAAACTTGTTGATTCACAACAATCGACCTTTCTAAATAAGTGAAATGTACCGATTTCTATGCACCTAATAGCTAATAGCATGCCAATACATTGCAATGCGACCTCACCTAGGCGAAATCCAAACGAACGAAATGTGAGATCTAAGAACTTTAGTAAATAAACCGGCTTGTGTCCGACTTTGTGGGGCATAATACATATTACCATGCTGGTTTTAGCACAAACGGCAATCCCCTCAAATGACAGGATGTAATCAATATTATTTTACTGAGAATCAGAACCAATGATCTCGACACGATGACGCAGAAAACTAAAAACAGAAATGGGAAATTTTGCAATACTCGTATTTACGGGGTAAATTGAGAAATGTAAAAAAAAAACATTAATATTCTAGTTTATACTGTAAAAAAGAACTAAGAGAAATTAACAGTGAAATTTTTATACTTGGAAATCATTGAGAATCTTCAGTAAGATACTCGAACCAGCAAAACTACTAACAGATATAGTCTAGTTCAAAATGATTTAATTGGTAACATTGCTGAAATAGAAAAATTTCATTAGTGACTTCTAGATTAATAGTAATAATTATAATATTTAGTGCTATTTTCCCTATAACATATTTTTTAATTATGTTTTTATGAGCTTCAAAGTATGGCGTTATCCTTTACTATCTACGTCTACCATACATTTCCTCCTAAATTATCAATTGGGTAATCTTGTGTTCTTAATAATTGTGGTCTTAATAATGTGACCTAGTTTTTGGATTTTTTTTTTCTTTTCACGCTTAAAAAAAGTTCACAACTTTTGGCCATTCGATTAAGAAATTGTAAATAAAAAAGACATAACTATCACAACAAGTCGATAAATTTGCAAAAGGCTTGTTAGCTTTTTCTTGTTAGATTACTCGTAAAATTTGAGATACTCGGAACCGCGGCAAACCATGTAGAACTAGTTCACCATCCAAATAGTGCTCAGATAAACTATTCTGATGGATGTCTGAACCATCTACTTGTCTCCTGTTTCCCTGGTAGCGTTGGTCCGTCGGTCGTTAATAGTTGCTTGTCGCTCCAACCAATCTGGTATAAATCTCTCAGAAACCACATACATTTGCTATTATAAATCTATCCATCCACCTTCAAATTCGAATCCATCTCTTATATCTTATATTCCTAGACTGGCTATCTCGTTAACTATTTACGTGTATGCTGTCTTACTGCCAGGAGGTTCTGTTTCCAAGAAAATATTTCCAGTTGGATGCTGGCGGTACCTTATTCGGAGAATGCGAGAAATTTGAATACTGATTCGAATAGCAAACGGAGTCTTTGAACTTTTGCGGATCTCGGGAACACAAAGGTACTTCTTGTATTATTTCAATCGTCTAGTGCTAAATAACCATAAGTGTAAAAAAGGATTTAAATGCTAGAATATTCGAAAGATTCACATCTCCGCATTCTGAAACATACGGTTTAAAAGATAAAAAGTTTTTTTTAGCACTTTCTAAAATTTCAATATTGAGTTTTAATATTTCATTGTTTTTAAAGATTCCTTTCTTCTTCCTGTTGTAGTATTTTTTTTACTGTTTACTCTATTAGTTTTTTACCAATCTCTAATTAAAATTTTGATTTTAAAAGTAAATAAACTTTATAACAAAAATACTGTGTTGTATGATTTCAGATTTTCACGGCCAAAAGTATTATAGTGATTTGTTTTTGGGGTATTATGCCGTTTTGCGCTACCTCCTTCTTTAGCCAACGTTTCGGACAGCATTGCAGTGTCTATCATCAGGGCAGGGCATCAGCAGGGCATTACGCATCTGCCCTGATGATGGACACTGCAATGCTGTCCGAAACGTTGGCTTAAGAAGGAGGTAGCGCAACACGGCATAATACCCCAAAAACAAATCACTATAAAAATACTGCGTTGTACAACAGTAATAAAAAAATAAGCTTAAATATAACCTATAGGTACATATTTATCAAATAATATTATCAGCAAAAAACTGTATAATATTACTGAAATATATCCATTTCAAACAATCTGAAAAAAAAAGTTTTTAAAAGACATTGTTTTTTGGACTGTTGATTTTTTTTGAATTAGATGCTCTATATGTTTCTTGTTATTTTACATCACATAATCTATTATTATATGGATAATGAAATCTTATAAGATTCTAAGTGGTAATTTAACTACTCATGTTTGAAACAGCTAATTTATTTATTTATTCCTTTCAACGAATATGCAAATTAAATGACACCATACTGTGACGTAAGACAAAATAACTCATTGGAATTAGAAGAGATAGTTTTATTGAATTAATAACAGTAACCTTGGCCTTCACGGGACTCCCAATTTCTTGTTTCGAACGGCATGAATTTACGATAATAATAATACTATGCTGTCGTGACCTGCTCCTGTTGACCT
Organism: Hesperophylax magnus; assembly: GCA_026573805.1. Lineage (NCBI taxonomy): Eukaryota > Metazoa > Arthropoda > Insecta > Trichoptera > Limnephilidae > Hesperophylax > Hesperophylax magnus. The sequence continues at coordinate 10,189,057 of JAIUSX010000047.1, read as the reverse complement.
TCAAACGGGACAAACTAAATATAAGCCGAAAAAAAGAAGGCTGAAGAGAACTGTTGTTTTAGACGTTTAATTTAAGGCGAAGCTAAATGCCAAATCACTATTTTGATTAATCTTTATAACGAATTGGTGTACTAATGTACTTCGTAATCGAATACCAAAAAATATACTTTAGATAAATTGAAGGTTTTCCTATAGTTTCGCTTGAGTAGAATACATATAAAAAAATAAATTACTCAATAAAAAATATAAATGTAAGCTACTAAAAAAAATATTTTTTTCATCAAAAATGTATGAACGCGTAAAGGAAACAACTTTTTAAAAATATAGTATTATAGCTAAGATTATCTGTGACAGTTTCACTTGATTAGGTTTTGTGCTTGAAATCGAACGTTTCTAGATTAAGTTTGTCAAGCGATTTTAATGCCTATTACCTACAATATAAGGTATACCAAGAATATACACATTTTTGGCTTGTAGCTTCCTCTTAAGACAATATTTTAAATTAAATGTTTGTTTTAGTACAGGTCAGCAAATTTAGGGAGCTGCGATCGTTTAAGAGGTTTAAAATGAAAACATACAGTTTGTTCTTTGGAAAACGAATGTAAGTTTAAAAAAAGCACAATGGTCTAAGTCCATAAGTGTAATGAGAGAATTTAATGAAAAAAATGTTTATTTTTATTTAACCCTTTGTAAGGAAGATGATTAAATGGAAAAGCATATTTTTTATTTATTTTAAGTAAAAGTAGACATTCAATATTTTTTTTACTAGTGGTTGGGAAATCGACATTTGAATATTATGAATAATTAAGTCAAATAAAAAAACTAATATAAAAATACAGTAAAAAGACGCCTGGATGTAAAACAAATTAAATCCATAACATAATTATTTATTTACCTTATAAACGCCCATTTTAGGGGCGTTTATATACGATTTATCATGTAAATATATTAATTTAATATACAAAGAAGGATGCAAAAGAAACAGACCAATTATAAATGTTCACAGATGGTTGATTAGGTAATATACAAGTGAGTATTTAGTGATGTAGACTAAAATATAAAAAAGCAGGACTAAGTAACAAATTTAAAAGCCAAACTAACTAACAAGTATAAAATGGAAGTAGAACAAATGTAATACACCTATATAATGCATTATACAAGAATATATGTGTTTTTAAGTATACAGGATGGATAGAGTGGGAGACAGGTTTTGGCGTTGTAGCGGGATGGGGGAGGAAAGGATAAGGAATGTTGCCGCGCAAGTGAAATTAATAAAATTATAAATTAACAATTTAAAGAAAAAATAATGTACAATTAATTTAATCATTATTATTTTGTGCTATTCATATCTAAAATGTGATACAATGAACTTCAATTAATAAGTATTTATAGTGTATTAATTAATTAATACAGTATACAGTACATATTTATAATACATAACTAAACTGCCTCTGTAATAATCTTTTGTATTTGTTAAGTGATAAATTAAAGATATAGGTATAATTATTTACCTCCATAAGTATTCTGGGCAATGAGGAGCAGTTAACTATTAATTAATACAGTACATATTTATAATACATAACTAAACTGCCTCTGTAATAATGTTTTGTATTTGTTAAGTGATAAATTAAAGATATAGGTATAATTATTTACCTCCATAAGTATTCTGGGCAATGAGGAGCAGTTAACTAGTGAACTATGTATCCGACAAAACTTAAACAATAGACAGCTTACTCTAAGGTCAGCAGACCTAGATGTTAGTAATCGTCTAATCGAACTTTCTAGGTCAAATCGAGCTGTTTACTATGATCGTTCTTTTAGTGTAACAGGCCCTGTCATCTGGAATAGACTTCCATCAGCTCTTACTAATCTCCAGAATTTGGCTGAATTTAAACGGGCTTTAAAAACAAAATTATTTAAAAAATCTTACCATTTATAAATTTTAACTTCTTTTCAATATTTTACAATAAGCCATATTCTAAAACTTCCGGTAATTGTTTGGTTTCGGTTGTCTCCTTATTGTACCTTTTTAAAGTGTCTGCTCAGAAAATTCTCATTTCTGAGCACAAACTGCCTCCTGTTTTATGTTATGTTTTAGTTTTAATATTCGTGTTTTGTCCTGTCCTGCTGTTATTGTTATTCTAAGTTTTGTCATCATTTTGTATAATCAGTGTATTTAGTGTTATAGTATTAGATCTGTATTGGGTAAGGCACACTGTAGGAATAATTTTATGAACCATTAATACTGAATTACCATTTTTTTAAACTTTGTTATACGAGTAGTTAAGCGCACTTGAAGTGAAATGACACTAAACTGCCCTATATAAATGCCATGTTATTATTATTATTATTATTATTAGTGACAGAATTGGTGCACTGAAATATATTCCGACTTCTAGTATTAGTGTACGAACACAAATGATGCGGGTTTCGGCTTTCAGATTATCGGAGTTGTGGACTCGTAGAAAGCTTGTAAAATCTTAGATTTCTCGGGTAAATCGTAGATTTTTCGATTGATTGCATTTCTTAATTTGAAGTTTTTTTTTATCGTTCAAGAGTTTTACTGTCTGTGGTAAGTGGGACTACGGTATCTCCAATTCGGCCATGATGGGAGGCTGGAAGCAGTAACGATGGAAAGTAGATAAGGAAGAGGAAGGTGGGAAGGACCTGGATTAGTTACCAAACATAGCTAAAGCCATTTCAAGCAACATTTTGATTTAGAGTTGCGATCTTTCACAAGAGCGATGCTCTGAATATCTACCACTTAATACAACGATAGTAAATTTAATACAAGAGTTTTGTGGACGAATAAGGATGTACAAAGTATGTAAGCAGTAACTAGGTAGGTACTTACCTAATAAATTAACTACTATGTATTGCATATCAGTACAATTAGATAAATTTGCTCGGCTTTGTTTGTGATTGCACAAATAATTACAGGTTGCAAATTATTCATAACCAATTAATTATTATTCGTTATGAAAATAAGCACCATTAAATAAAGTACTTTTAACCGGATAGGTCATTGTAATTATAATTGGATTGTACAAAGCGAATAATGCTCAATGGTCAGTCATGGATATTACCAGCATTATAACAAGGAAAAATATTACGGCCAGTACGAATAAATTGTTCCATCAATGAATTACTATTGTTTGAACTCGTGTCGAAATTGGATACACATCGCTCTACCTACGACGATACAAACCACTTACGTACATTGTACACCTACCTGCATTTAAAATTTTCAAGGTTAACCCCGATGCGTTCTATTTATTTTTTTAATTTTCTTAGTTTTCCAGAGTGGTAGATAGTTGACGCTCTCAGTATCGCCCTGGTGAGAGACCTCCATTCGCAATCAAAAGTTACCCACATACGCCAGGTATTTCTAAACCGTCCTCTTCCTAAATTTCTTCTTCCACATCCTTTAGTCTTACAACATACCTACTACATTTAAGGACGTCATTGTCTCCATTAGCTCCAGGAAAAAAGCAATTGAAATAATTAACAAAAGATATCCCGCCTTGCTTTTTAAAATTAAATTCATATTTCAAGGCTTTATGGGCAATAATAATTTTCATTAAACTTCTCTCTACGCAAATTATTCCCGATTTAAAATTTTTTCTTCATCTCTCCACACTTTCTTCCCATTTAGTATTTTTTTATTATTACTCATACCTAAATCATTAGTAAGGATTATAAACAATAATTTTCATTCCAGACATAATTACCAAGGCACTATATAATAGGTACGTAAATTAACTATGTATAATTTTATTTTTACTACCTTTGTGACTTGCAGTAAAATGTACTGTGAATGTTCAAATAAAAATAAATTGGATTATTTTGTACAGCGCCTTTTTGTTGAATATCATCTCAAGGTGGAGATAAAACTGTGAGGTGAGAATAGTTGCATTGACCTGGAAACTCTAGATAAAAAAGCTGAGAAAATTTTCACGATGCCAGAGCTCACCGTTCGAGTGTATTTTTTTATGACAGTTAATGTTTCTCCTTTATAAATCGGCGGCTCACTTCTAAAAAGGCCTACGTTGAATTTGCTCTGTTTAGCGTGTTTTAATTTTAAGAAAAACGATTTCTGAAAAAATTCCACTTGAAATCGAAATGTTCGTTTAGAATTAGGCAGATAAATTAATTTTGAAGCGAAATCGCAAAAAAATCTTTGAAAAACTGATATTGAACTTTTCAGAAGCAAGCCACTAGGCAAGATAGTATTTATGATCGGAAATCAGTTACCTTATGGTTTACACAGAATTTCTCATAGTTGATCTTTAAATAGTTTAAAATAAAGTCGCCATCCGAGTCTGTCTGTTTGTGCGCTTAGTTCTTCGAAACTACATAACGGATTTTGATAGGGTTTTCACTATCATTTAGAGATTTTTTTAAAGGTTTATATGTGCATATTATATTTATTTTGGAAATTAGAGAAAAGTTGAAATCAAGTCGCAATTTTCGGGCACTTACATTGCTAACGCTGGCTAAACTTTATGAGATGAATCAAATATAACTATCTATCAAGTACTATGGAATTGTATATCTTAAAAAGGCCTATAGAAAATTGCGTAATGGTGTATGTCTATCTCCTAAGGATAAACCCCATCAATGCAGAGTACACGTCAGCTAGTTAGAAATAAACTATTCATCGTGTAATAGTTTCCGTGGAATTTTTCGCTGAGGAACTCAAAAACTACAAAACTCAACTACATAAAAAAGATGAATTGTAATTTTCTTTGGGTTAATTCCTAATTAATGGTGACTATACATTTGTTCAGTAGTTTTATGCTTACATCAAACAAAAATGCACGTGTTAAATACATATTTAACAATAAATTCACCCTAGAAACTAATTTCTCCATAAATTATTAATTTATAACCGACATATATGGTTAAACAAATCATTATTCATGATATAATAACAAATTATAATTATAAGTAATTTAACACCGCTTCTGGTGTAATAATGAATGAACACTAAAATACATATATTCATCGAACGTTCAAGTGCTAATTATTATTTGTGATTCAAATGGGGTGGTACGAAATTAATATGGATTCTTAATTGAATACTTATTTTAGATGTAACAAATCAATACATAAAACAAAGCTTTTTTCCTATAATACATCTGTTTTTAAAAATTTAAAACAAAAACAAATGATTTGACCGAGGATTGGATCTTTCTACCCAGGAACTAGAGACGACCAGGTAGGATCGAAATTTATTTCGTATATTAACTACTGTAATTTCAGAGAAATACGTATGTGTCCTCGTTTATGTACATGATTGCCACCAAAAGTTGATAGAATGCATTGACAATGCGATCTTGTCATCGTAAATGAAAAACATTTAAGGAAAATTTACCTAATCGTCGCACTTTTAATAGGCACACATTATAGAAATTACACTTCGTTTCAACTTAATTACTACAAGAAACAACTATTTACGTAGAGAAAGATGGTTAAAGATGCATTCAAATTCCATTTTTATTCAATCAAATTTCAAAATTTCCCATATAAAACGATCCCTCTGCCGCCATTTGATAGTTTGAACTGACGTTTGCGAAACTTTCGTTTTAATCTAAATATGCATGACTTAATTAAACCAAACCAAGAAAGTAATAAGATATACTTTTTGTTTGTAAATAGTTGTTTCTAGAAGTAATTGTTGCAACGAAGTGTAATTTTCATAATCTCTGCTGAAAAGTGCGACGGTTAGGTGAATGTTTACAAAGTTATTCATGATAATGAAGTTTGTTTCTCGTACGTTTATGATTTGATTTCTACAACATTTTTGTAAAATAATTGATAATATTTCATGGTGGGTTGAACATTCCGGTCTGACCAGCTATGCTAACTGTCAGGAAATAAATTATTTCATAACGAAATGAAGTTATTAAATTGTATTTAAACAGGTGTTTTTTATGTTCTCGACACAAAAATATGCAGCGTTTGAAATTAAAACGTGATAAAGTTTTAAATAAGGCCAAAATTTTACCTACATTTGTTAGCTATCAATATTTCGTATATTACTTTAGCACAATTGTTTTAAGAGCATTAAATATTACAGCAATTCGTTGGTAAAAAGAGATTACGAAAATATATAAAATTAGATTTTTTTTTGTTTCAGGAAAAAAAATCAAAGCGTATAAACCACCACGAATAATAAAATATATTTTAATAATATGAAATTTTATTACACTATTTCGTTTTGATTATTTTGTTTTACGGGTGTTGTTATTTTAAATTGAGAACTTAACATTAAATTAGATAAATTCGTAGGAAATCACTTATCAACACTAAAGTTGACTACCCGGCTTTGCTGGAACTGTTTTATTTTGTTGTAAAATATATTTATAAATATGATATTATAAGATCTTGTCTTCCTTTAAGTCATTTCAAAGCTACGTAGCTCGTAATCAAAATGACCTTTAGAGCTGAAATTAGTGTCTTTTCACACCCAAAATCTACCCTAGTTCCAGAATTATTAGTGAGATATGTCAAGTGTGATAGGTACTATGTTTACTTAGTTATTTTTTGTACATATTTTTTTACATTTTCATGTTATTTATAGCATAATATTATAATTAAGTGTAAACGTACATAAATTTTTCGTCACTTCTTATTTTTCTTCAAATAGTATTTTTTTATATTTTATGCACTTTGCACCAGGAAATTTGGTCCACATTATTGAAAACGGCACTCGTGCCGTAAAACATAAATTTAAAAATAATAACTCTCACGTTTTCGCTTCGTTGTTAAGAAAATCAAAAGTGGAGATCCGATAAGAAATACAAATCTGACCAATTTATTATTATATTACCTATTATTATCTTGATAAAGTTTACGATTAAAACAATACATATTTTTCATTTATAGAAATGTTCATCAGTTAAAAGTTCGGCTACAATGCAAATATGATTACCTTGTAGAAGTTACAATGTTTAGTGCTAATATATTTGCCTAAATCCAGGAGTCATCCGAAAATATTGAAAGTAGTTTATCGATCAATGACAAAAATTAACAGTTAAATGCCCGATTTAAATTATACGACACATTTTGTATTCACTACAAATAATAAGGAAGTTATTCAATGCATTAACAAAAAACAGCAAAAAATCGATTGTCATCGTATAACTTTAAATGGTATTATAAAATGTGTTTTTCCTAAATTTTCATGGCCGTAATAGTAAATTCTCATAGTAACTGCAATGCAAAAAAATCTGCATAGTAAATTTAAACAAAATTCTATGCAGAATACAAAGACGTTTTTTTTGCATAGTTTTGATTTCTGGTTAATTTAATTGTACTTATATTTAATTCAATTTTTATAATGGAATCATATTATTGAGCAAAAACCTCAAAATGTAGTATTTAATCATAGTGGACAATATTAACTACTCTCAAACCAAAAGTGCAAAACATAAAATACATAAAAAGATTCGGTCGCATCCAGGAATTGAACCCAGGACCTTTGCATTTCCGGGATATTGCTCTAACCACTGAGCTATGGTTGAGTTAGTTCAGTGGTCAGAGCAATCCCCCGGCAAGGCAGCGGTTTAATCCCAGATGCAACCGAATCCTTTTCTGTGTCTTCTGTTTCACATTTTTCGTTTGAGAATTGTCAACATTATTTTTAACGATTAAATATTGTATATTTAATTAATTGTTGAAGAGACTTACCTTGCAAAGTGCGTACATTCTCTCCTACTTCAGGAAGAAGGTGCATGAAGGTCGTGCAGAGAAGGACACCTCCTCCAAAGGATAGAAGCACCAGCACTACCTTGTTAGAGGACTTTATATCGGCTGCCGTCTGTCCTTCTCCAATCCACTTGAACTTCTTGGCAAGGACTATGGGTGCAAGTCCAAAAATCATGGAAGCGAAGAATAACACTACCATTGCAACTGTTTTGGCTATGACCACATCGGAGGTGCCTCCATCATCATCAGCGGCGGTTTCATCATCCCTGTTCTCTATCAACCGATCTATGCTTAGCGCCATTTTAACGGATTTATTTTTTTACCTAACGGAAACTAATATGATATTTTGCCGAAATTCGTAATCAGAATCCCGCGTTTGTTATATTATTTATTTCCACCAACTGATGCTCTATTTAAAAGGTGTATTCCAAAAGATATAACGCGGTTATTTGTTATTATTTTTCAGTCTCAACACAACTTTCCCAAAAGAACAACACTTTGCTATTATTTTGTAGTATTCAACCCGGCGGCTGACAGGCGTGTAAATATTATACGCAAATGATCTTGTATTTATCTCCTCATAGCGTATCAATGACAGATTGTACTGCTTTTACATCGCGATTGAGATAAAACAACAATATTATACCGAATCTATTCAAATATTGACTATCAGTTGATGACAGCGTTTCAAATTAGGAATGCTATCGCGCGAGCTTATTTTGTTCAGTGGGTTGCCAGTTAATTAATTAGTTAATCAATTGAGCAGGTACTGTTCGCTCGAGAGTTTGTTTTCAACGCGAGAACGATACAACAGCGACCTATGTGAGCGCCCGCCGCTTTCCAACTGGAGACTTGAGAGGTGACTGGAGTCACCCGCTGCCGGCATTCTGTAGTCATACTTGTTTAGTCTCGTCAGCTGTTGCTCCGAAACCTATACAATACACGTACATACAGACTGGGAATAATAGCAGCTCAGGTAGGTGTATTGTCATTTAACAGGTACACGCAACACGTATTTACATCTTTGTGGGTAAGTGTCGCCCACCTGATTTCTCGCTTATTTTTACGAATGGTAAATAATAAGCTAAAGTGAGGTGAGCGTATACAGTATACGCGTATACCGTATAGCGTATACATATACGTATAGCCTATATTGCCTCTACATGCTATATAGCATACATAATGTAAGCAACAACATAAAACAAAATTTCAAAATCTCAATGAAAACCGTCTCTTGCAACGAGCAGAATTAAAAAGCTGTTACATTTCGCTAAACGGCTGCTCTAAGCCGCTAAGTTATCACGGTCATTTTCAGTATCACCGTGATCTTCCAACACGCGAGTTTTTGGAAAATAAATCAATCTATGCCAGTGATTCTCAATCAGTGACACCCATGGGTACGGGAGGTTGTTTGAAGGGGTGCACATACGCAAACATTTGACGGCCGGCATAGTCCAGTGGTAACGCATTGGACTGCCATTCCGAAGGTCGCGGGTTCGAACCCGGCGTGCGCAAATAAATTTTATTTGATTAATTTGTGTTATTTCACAATTAATTAATAAAATAATATATAGTATATTTGCGGCACGTTCCAGAGTGGAAGATACTACCAGTATCGCCCTGGTGTAAGACCACCATTCAGAATTGAAACGTTGCTCCAAATGGCTTTAGCCGTGTTTAGTGACTAGATCTGAATAGCCAGGTACTTCCCCACCTTCCTCTTTCCCTTCCCCACTTACCTTCAGCCTCACAACATCCCCCAATTGGGGATGCCATAGTCTCACTGGCTCCAGACGGGAGCAGTTGGGACTCTTGTGAGGTATTCACTTTAAAAAAAAAAAAAAAAAAAATTTAAATGACAATACCTAATATTACTGATTTAAACCTAAAAAGTCATCATGAAAATTATTCTGAAGTCCTTGAAAGAACTAGCACTGACGTAATCTTCCACAAACTCAATATTATACCAATTAAACTATATTCTAAAACAATACCCACTCCTTTATTCATAAATACAACACGGAAGAAATAACAAATGACATGTATATTAGAAATACTAGGTCTCGGGGTCAAACACATATCCAACTACAAATACAACATTTCTTCAAAAACACTTTCTATACTATGGTACTAAACTCTACAACTAAATCCCACTCTCATTCAAAATTTACAACAATATTGTAAGATTTAAATCTCAAATAAAAATCTGTATGTAAAACGTAGTAAAAAAATTATAAAAAAATATACAGATTGAAACCGAAATCACTCTGCACTAAAAAAACATGTAATATATTTATGAAATAATAAATTAATAATTTTGAAATTTTAGAAATTAGAAAACATGTTACTATAAAAGCAAATATAATTAATAAGAAAAGAAAAATTATAAACCCTTTTTTAAATATTTTCCCACATGACTGGTCTTTCCCGTCTAACGATATTGTAATTCCTAATTCTGATAAACCCCGCCCACTCTTACCCCTCCTCCCTCCTTCCACTTCTTCTTTCCAATTGTAATCTATATTTAATTTTTGACTTCGGTGTATTCTTACTCCTGATGAGGTTAACTTCGTTCATGAAACATGTAGCGGTTGTATATGATAAAGTGATGTAAACAAAGTTATTTGTGTTTTAATGAAATAAAGTTTATTAAGATTACATTATTTTATCTATTTCCGTTGTATATTAATGCAAATGTACTAAATAAAATGTAATACATTATAATGTAATCTATTATTTCATTCTTCTTTGTTATAACATTATACTTTATTAGATACAGTAAGGCTAGCATTACACTTGTAAGTTTTTTCGTAAATTTACGACTTCTAGCCAATGGGCATCTTGCATTTTGAAAATCCAATGCGCCCATTGGCTAGAAGTCGTAAATTTACGAAAAAACTTTCAAGTGTAATGCTAGCCTAACAGTTGATAACAGTTGAGTAAAACTTTACCTACAACTACCGTTTTTAATACGCCTTTAAAAAAAGCAAACATTTGATTCAACTTTTCACTTGGGTTATTATAGGTTAGATTAGGATAGGTTTGGTTAGGTTAAGTTAGGATAAGTTAGGTTAGGTTATGTTGGGTTTTTTTTACATACAAACATATTTTTTTAAACTTACCTTACTACCCTTATTTTAATAATTAACGGGTTTTTTATTTTCGTTATTTTTTATCGTAAAATAAATTAACACATAATTTAAAATTATGTTTTTCAGTATCTGTGTAATAAAAACCCGTTTTATTACATTGTTACATATATTTAATTATGTTTAAATTTTGCGTTTCAAGCTTCCGATTGTGTTTCATGTTTTCATTTTATTTTATTTGCTGGCAAATTTTAGCGTAAATTATTATTTGCATAAATAATAAATAATATCAATATTTTTCAAAATCGTAAATGCAAAAAGTTGTTTATTGTCATTAAGTTGAATCAAATGTTTGTTTGTTTTTAAATGCATATTAAAAATGGTAGTTGTAGGTAAAGAATTACCATCAGTTGGAGTAAAATTAACACCTTTTAATCAAACCGATTTTTTTAATTTTTTTTTTTTACAGTAATACTGCACAAGAGTCCCAACTGCTCCCGTCTGGAGCCAGTGAGACTATGGCATCCCCAATTGGGGTATGTTGTGAGGCTGAGGGTATTGGGGAGGGGAGGGAGATGGGGAAGAGGAAGGTGGGGAAGTACCTGGCTATTCAGATCTGGTCACCAAACACGGCTAAAGCCATTTCAAGCAACGTTTCAATTCTGAATGGTGGTCTTACACCAGGGCGATACTGAGAGTATCTTCCACTCTGGAACGTGCCGCAAATATAGGGGAGGGCGGGGCTGGTACTAACAAATTTTGTAATATGGTTTATATTTTCAATGATAATGAACTTTTTTGTTTTTTTTTTATTCATAGCATGCTTTGGTTATTCAGCTATGATATTAGTAACAAAAATCATCAGTTAGGTAAGTCCTTTCAGAGACAGAGTCATCAAAACCAATAAAATCATTTGTTAATACATACCCCGTATCTGGGGTAAATATTAACGGAGCTGGGGTAAGTATTAACGCAAGGGGCAATTATTAACAGAAGCTAAAATTCTATGAAATAATTAAATAAAAATCATTCATATTAAAGATATATTTATTTGAAATGAAACAGTAATTTTTATGATAGGAACTATGATAGGAACTATGTTAGGAACTTTGATAGTATATTTTTATGATAGGCAATAGTTATTCGGAATACGATCCCTCATCATCCGAGAAACAATTGAGGCATATGTATTTTCTGGTGTCACCTCTAACACAGGTGATATGAGCCCATCTTTTGCATAAAATACATTGTATCCAGTCAAGTCCAGATGTGTCTTCGTTATAAGACTCAGCGCAAAATAAGCAGAAACAGGCTTCTTCGTAACTGTCATACTGCAAAATATGTTTCTTTACCTTTTTCACTTCTGCTCTCCGGGTTTCTTTGCCTTTACCTTTCCCCTTTCCTTTGCCTTTGACTTTGTTTTACGCTTCCGTCTGACTATTTTCTATCTTTTTGGTTAACTTTAATTTGGCATCATCCTCTAAGGCCAATTTTTCAGGAGTATCGGTGAGGATCGTTGATTTTCTTGAACGTTTGCGTTTGGAGTCAAGACGGGGTGATGCTTTTGGAAGCGGTCGTATGCTTTCAATATTAAACTTTTCTGTAGGCTTTGTATTTGATGGTCCTGGCAAATTTGAAGGTCCTGGCTCGTTTGAAGGTCCTGGCTCATTTGATGGTCCGGGCTTGTTATTAGTAGATGGTCTTGATTCGTTTGAAAATTCCGGCTCATTTGATGGTACGCGTGATATTTGATCAATAACCTCCGAAATACTTACGTAAATATCAGGCATGTTACTAATAATTTCATGAACGGGGTAAGTATTAACACGTTAATACTTACCCCGCTCAATTTGTTAATTTTAGCCCCAAGGTCACTTTTTTTACTTCATCATTTACAGAAAACAAACTAGTTAAAATATTTACAAACAAATAATATAGTGTTACTATCAATAAAATAGAGCTCGATTCATGATAAAACTATAATTTGATTCAGCGAATGAATAAATCTTAAATCAATTTATTGTAAAGAACAAAAAGTTCGCTTACCTGTCAATCTGAGGTCACTGCGCACAACAACCACGAGCGACGGCCGGTTGGCAAATGACAAGTCAGGACACGTTCGGCTGTGTATATACTGTTTCTAAACCGAGTATCATATTTTTAACACTTCACATTTGGCGGGAATCAGCTTGTTAATTCTTACCTCCGTTAAAACCAACCCCGCCCTCCCCTACTATATATTATTTTAAATTAATTAATTGTGAAATAACACAAAATTAATCAAATAAAATTTATTTGCGCACGCCGGGTTCGAACCCGCGACCTTCGGATCTGTAGTCAAAAGCGTATACCACTAGACCACGCCGGCCGTCAAATTTTTTGCGATGTGATTGACAAAAAATTGTGACAAAATTGTGCGATGTGATTGCTAATCACATCGCACAATTACGCTCGTTTTATTCATAAACACGGGTACAATCAATCAATATGTAATAATCTATTATTTCAGTCATCTTTGTTATACTATCTTTAATTGTTGTAACAAACTATGCGACATTGATTTACTTTATACATACTTATTATTTACCTAAATTGAACATGTTATTATTCATTAACTCCTTCCTGTTCCGTGTTTTAACAATATATACTCACCCTCTCTCTGTGAATGGCCTAATATCTACCGATTAAATGTAACTGTTGTTAGTATCACTTAAACTGCCTCCCGCAGGGCCTAGTATGTTTATAATTAATATTTATAAATATACTAGGCCTAATAACAAATAATATTTTTTATATTAATATTTATAATTAAGTGCTAGTATATTTATAATTATTTCTGAAAAAACATGTAATATATTTGTAATTATTTCAGAAACAAACATGTAATATATTAATAATTATTTCAGAAAAAACATGTAATATATTAATAATTATTTGAGAAAAAACATGTAATATATTTATAATTATTTTAGAAAAACACAATATAATTTATAATTACTTCATATTACCCATACCACTATATCTTAATAATTTATAAATGAAATCCTCAGCACGGGAAACCCCAGTGAATTTAATAAAACATTTATATTAAATATATTTTGAATCAATTATCTTCGAGTGACAGCGTAATAACCTACACGGGCTGCGATATCAAACGACGTCAAAGGGTTTCGCTTCAGTAGGGAAGAATTTTGCAATACTGTGTTGTGCGAAGCACTCGAATGCGGGATCAACGAATGCTATGGATTATTATTATGAGGATTCAAATTTTAAAGTTAATAAATGTCAAAAAAATCTAAATAATTTTTATTTTATTTTTCATTTTGGTTACAAAGGGTACGCGAGTTTGAGGTCTTTCTGGAAGGGGTACCTACTCAGCAAAAAATATTGGGAACCACTGATCTATGCAAATGTAACAAAGTATTTTATTGACTTCTGCCTTCAATAATAAACGTAATCTTGTTGGCAAGCATGTCTAATAAAGTAAAATATAAATAGGTATATTCATATTGCAAACGTGTCGTTTTATGTCTTATTAATCAAAATCATTTCAATGTATATAAATATATCTTTACCTCAATAGTGTGTAAACATGTATTTGTACACATTGATAATTATTTGCATCTAAGTTAATTGGAAAAAAATATTAATATTCAGGCTGTCCGGGGGTAAAGTGCGCTAACTTCGGGAGGCGATTCTCCGTGACGGTAGAAGTCAAAAAGATAAATAACTTTTTTCGAAATTCAAATGTTTATTTTCTCATACAAACAATTCAACTTTTTTACCTGAAAACAACCAAAACGTTGGTATTTCTCAAAATATATATTTTTTTCTTGTACTTTCGTCTAGAATCACCCCCCAAAATTAGCGCGCTTTACACCTGGACACAATTCTGTACATGTTTTTTACAAAGCGTTTAAATTTTTTAGAGTATTAAAAAAAAAGAGTTTTGTATTTTGAAATAATTGTAACATTTACCTTAGACGTCTAAGGCTTTACTAATAAACGTATTTTAAATTTTACACTACTGATAAATAACCATTAATGTTGGGTAAATTGTTGTTTTATCATTTGTGTAAAATATAAAAAGTTTATTAATAAGGGGTTAATATATTCAACAATATTTCTTCTGCAAGTAGGTACATTCTTGTAACAATTTTTATATTTATTCAAAGATGCACGATAACAAAAGCTGCATTCTTCATGTTTGTAAATATTTTTGTAACTGTTTTATTATTATATGTTTGGGGTTTCAATTCGGAAGTGGTCCAAGTACAAAAATATATCTTTATCTCATTTAAAAAATAAATATCCTAGTACCTACCCAACAAAGATTTTTACAATTTTTGCATATCGACTGTGGTCTTACTAAAACCCTTCAAGCCACAAAACGAAAACTTCACAGGAGGCGATAAAAAACAATATTTATGAATTGGTAAAATTAAAAAATATATATGTAGGTATACGAAAGTTGTAATTTATTTTTCAAAATGTTGATGTTAAATATTTTCATACCATTTATAATTTTGAAAGATTTAAGTTTTGAGCAATTTCATCTACAATTATCACGAAATAATCCTAAAAACAAATAATGCATAATTTTTGTTTTTAGTATTAAAATTACTTGAAAACTATTGAGACCGCTGAAAAGTGAGATAACCAAAATATGTGAATTGAAGGGTTACCAAAACACTGTCGATATCTATTTGCACGTAGATGGTATTAGGTATATTATTTTGTCATTAAATTATTTTGAGTATATTGTAGGAAAAAAAATCTTTAGATCTCTAACTAACTAACTATTATAAGCAATAATTAGTCGCCTGAAATATCAATACAAATTGAAAATATCTTCCGAGTAAAAATAAATGTCTTCGACGGGAATTGAACCCGCGCCTTCTGATGTCCGGTCAGGTGCTCTGGACCACTGAGCTACGTCGACTTATTTCAATATGTACTAGTACTTCAATCAACAACTAATTATCGCTTATAATTATTTGTTATCCTTTGTGCTATGCATAGCACAAAGGATAAAAAATAAATTTTTATAAAGCCTTGTCTTATAAACATAGGTTTATCATTAACTCTAACTAACTAACCATCACGCCTTTTTACGCATGCGCAGGCAGAGCGGACGGACTGCCCAGCAATTCGGTCTCGGCACACACTTCTTGCTTTAATCACATTCATACTTCGTCTTATACGTATCCTTCTGTTATACTTATGTATATTTTTTATTTATTAATATGTAATTTTTTATTATTATTTATTATGGATACACTTTAAATTAAAAAAAAATACATATAAATACATTTTTTTCTCTGGACGTGGCCCAACTCAAGTATTTGGTTCATTCATTCGATCTACATGCCCAAACCATCTAAGCGTCCCTTTTAAGCTTGCTCAATACAAAAATATTATAAATGTCATGACATAGGTAAAACTATTATAAAGCTTCACAACCCTTACATTGTTATCTTCTCATCAATTAATTTTAATTTTATATAGGTACTTTAAATATAAAATAAATTTTATGTAGGTACTTTATTTATTCATTTTCGGGAAATCGACAGTTTACATTTAATCAGTTTGTACATAAGTATTATATAGTATAATAAAACCAATTATGGATTTCCTCTTTGTGACTTTAACTGAGACAGCATAATATGGAATAAGTTATTGAAATTTGTGAGAAAGAAATATGAATTAAAAAAAATTATACTAAACAAAAGATTATAAAATACGAAAAATTTGCAAAACAATACATTTATAGACATGGAGAGAAGTTGTAGATATAAATCAAATCATAATAGAGACATTATTCAAATCATCCATCAGAAAAATATTATTTTATGGACCTCTTGTATTTGGTAAGTTCGCAACTGAAAATATCAACCTTGGATAATACGCTATTGTAATTATTGCATAGTCTGTTCAGGCAAGAATTATGCTTAGAGTATAGATATACTTTATCTTAAGTTAATTATATTATATGTAATAATGTAACTAACTTAAGATAAAGATGAGGTTTGTATATATATGTACATATATTTTTATTTTATCATTCCAAAATTGAATTACTCGGTGACATGATATTTCATCAAAATGACAATTAAACACACCCTTAAAAGTGATATAGAGTCATTAAAAGTGATGAATCAAAAACTAGGTTAAATAACCTATTTAACATGTTACATAGGTAACTATGTTACATAGGTAACTATGTTACATAGGTAACTATGTTACATAGGTAACAGGTTACGTAGGTAACTATTTAACCTAGTTTTTGTTTCATCACTTTTACTGAACTGTCTCATCACTTGAACTGTCATTTTGATGAGATACCCGGTCACCGAATTACTTATACGGTATTTCATTGATTACTTTGTTATTTACACAAGTTCTTAACTTCTCTTTTCTATTCTCAAGGATCTCGTTTCTACAGTTTTCAGTCTACTTCCTCACTTCGTGTGCCAGTCCCTTGCCTCACTGCCATACATCAGGGTAATCAACTAAAAATAAACTCTGATATACTTGATTCACTTTAGAACTATGCCCCCCATTTGGTCTATAGGTAAGTACTGTAAGTAGTACGTGGTAAGATTATCTGACCTGGCTTAAATACCTTAATCAGCGATTAATCTCTCTAGACAAACAATTTGATATCTTCCGCACCTTTAGTTACAAAATAGTATTTTTTTAGAACGATAACACATTCCCAGTTGTGACCGTTATCTTTTTATTTGCTGCGCTTTGTTCTGTTTCGTGTTTCGTTTAGGTTTGTTAGTATATTGTTACATTATAGTATACTAAGGCAAAATTCTCAAAGAAAGGTTTTGATAATTTTTTTAGTTTTGTGTGGTTTACAAAGCGTTCCTAGAAATATACGCCTTTAAATTTTTTTAAGATTTTAAATGTGAGGGTGGCCATTTTTTTATCAGAACACCTGCATTACTCGCACAAGTAAAGCTACGATTAAACTGGACAATTAAAATTAAAATATTTTTTGTAAATAATTAATAATAATAATATCTTTTTTTTTAAGAAATTTCCAACTATAAATAAAAAATACATGTTAAGCGTGCATAGTGTACATTTGTTTGTCAAAAAAGTTAAGTATATAATATTTGCAAGAGAAAATAATAAGATGTAAATAACGAATATAATTGTATGGTGGTTAAACTGCCAAGCAGGTTGTCAGTAGGTCAGGTTCACTATATTAATTATAAAACAATAGCACATAATATATATCACGAGAAGCCACAATATAGAAAACAGAAAAATAACATTTCAAGTGACTATAGTACAAATACCTAGATGTAACACAGTCATAGGCATACACACAACATACTTGATCACTCTCATAGGCATATTTATACAATTAAATACATACAGTCAATGGATACAAATGTGTTTATAAACAATATCAATATACAAAATCTTGATCCATTAACCACTGTTTTAGCTTTTTTTAGTTTAGTTGTGCAGGTTGATTCGCTGTTTACATCCATTGGTATCTTATCATATATAGAAAGCACAAGATACGTAAATGTTCTTTGGCCGTATTTATTACAAATTTTTGGAATAGACATACCTTTTTTTTTACTAAACCTTTTACTGTGTGTGTGATCTACTTTTTCATTATACATGGAATCCGATAATAGGTTTTGGCGTACAATTTGAAACAATAACATCCCTCGAACAGGTAATGTATTAACCAGGTCAAATAATAATTGTATATCTCTTCTTTGTGCATAAATACTTTTGCTTACCAAAAGCTTAGTCACCGAGTTCTGGATGGTTTGTTTCCCCAAGTTGTTATTCCGTATCTGATAGTAGATTCAGCTAGTGACAAATAGATTATTTTTAAGGCACGAAATATTTAATTTTGTAAATTCGCCCCACGATAGCTCGTAGGCGTTTACAAATATTACTTATGTGAGTATCACATTTCATGTGCGTGTCTACACTTATCCTCAAATATAAATAAGTCTGTACCAGTTCAATGATTCAAAATTTAAAAATTTACATTGTGTGAATTAAAAAAAATTTTTTTTTGGGAAAATACAAATACGGGAATAATAAACAAGACAGTGGAATACATTAATTTGAGAATTCGCCTGCATCCTAAAAATTGTAAATGCCCTCAAATGTATGCAACTTTATTGTAGGCATGCTGGTACATTTGGCATATGGAGATCGTATGCGAATTAATTTAGTTTTTTGTAATTTGTTATAGTGCCCGCATCATGTGACCATTTCTGTAAAGAAAATTAATTAAATTGCATGAGTTTTATTGCAATTGATAACTCCTCGTGCGATATGACTGGCGCTGCATCGTCAGCATATACATGGTGTATAATGGTGAACATAATATTCATAAGTGAAAAACATGTATATTTTTTTTTTTTTTTTTTTTTAATTTATTTAATATTTGTATGTTTTTTACAATAAATATACAATTTATACATATTATACAGTGTTATAAAGGTAAATAATAATAGCTTTTCCTCACCATAAAGAGACGAGGCTCTTGTGTTTGGTGAGTGAATCCTAGCTCAATTATATGTAATCATGTAAGTAAGTAAATAATATATTTGCAAAACCAAAGGGATAAGTAAGAAATAGGCAAGATTTATCAATAATACAGTTTCAAGATTTGAAGGAAATAATAATAAGAGTAAGATATGGATTTTTATAGTAGTTTTAGGTAATTTTTTAATTTTATTTTAAATTCCTGAATATCTTCAATATTTTTTAGATATAATGGAAGGATGTTGAAATATGTTATACCTAGATAGAGATAGGTATTTTGTGTGTGCTTTGTATTAAGTTTTGGGATTTTGATAGTTTTTTGATATCTTGCTGATGAATTGAATTGTAAGTTATTTAACTGTATTTCTTTATAAATTTGTAGAATTGAATATTTTTTATATATATTGTCTATTGTGGGTACATTGAATATTGAAAAGAGAATCTCAGTAGAAAATTTGGATGGTTTTTTCAATATTACTTTAATTATCAATCTTTGAACTATTTTAAGTGGATTTAATATATTGTTATAAGTTCCTCCCCAGCCAATAATACCATATTGTAATATAGATTGTACAATTGCATAGTACACACTTTTTAGGTTTTCTAGTCTAAGAATATTTCTAAGTCTTATAAATATATAAATACATTTTCTAATTCTTTTGACAAGTTCACAAATTTGTTTTTTCCATTTAAAATGTTGATCTATATATATACCAAGATATTTAATTTCCGAAGTTAGACTAAGTATAGAACATTCTTGATTGCAATTAGTTCTGTTACATTTAAGTTGATGTATTATAATTTTTAATTCTGGTATTAATTTAAATTTGTTGATAGAGAATGGGATACATTTTGTTTTTTCAGTATTTAATGAGAGGAGGTTTTTATCGAACCAATTTTTCAGTATATTAATATCAGTATTTGCTAAGTTATTAACATTATTCCAATCAGTACCTTCAATTATTATGACAGTGTCATCAGCATAAGATATTATTTTTCCATTTAATCTTTGATTGAATATGTCATTTACATAAATGATAAACAGTAACGGTCCCAGGACTGTACCTTGAGGTATGCCGAAGTGACTTGTTTTTTGTTGACTAAGTACATCGTTGATTTTTACGACTTGAGGGCGTTTGAAAAGGTAGCTTTTTATCCATTCTATAGCTGTACCACTTAATCTAATGTTTCTTAATTTACTTATAAGTTTGTCGTGTGATATGCTATCAAAAGCTTTTTTAAGATCTATGAAAATTCTAATGCATTTTAATGATTTATCTAATGAATTATGAACAAGACTAGTTAATTTTGCAATTGCATCCTGAGTGCTTCTACCTTCCATAAAACCGTACTGATTATCATTAATTAATTTATTACATTTTACAAATTGGTTTATCCTTTTTTTAACTATCTTTTCAAAAATTTTTGCTATGTTTGAGATTACTGATATGGGTCGGTAATTGCTAACTTCTTCTGGGTTACCAGATTTAAATATTGGAGTAATGGTAGTTTGTTTGTAGATTGATGGAAACACTCCGCTTTGGAAACTTACATTTATTATGTGTTTTAACGGTTTAGAAATTTGATTTTTAATATTTTTTAAAATATTAACTGTTATTCCATCAAAACCCGGGGCAGAACCTCCTTGCATACCGTTTATAATTGATATTATTTCGTTCTCTGTGGTGACTTGGAATGTTGATATATTATTGTCAGTATCAATACTACAGTCTAGAAATGTTATATTTGGATCAGTGTGAATGAGATTGGCAAGATTTTCCCCTACGTTCGCAAAGAAGGTGTTAAATATGTTTGCAGCTTTTGTGGGATTTTCTTTACAACATGTTTTCATGTTGTCATGAAATATAGTAGCGATGTCGTTATTCTTGTTTTTTTTTCTTGTCAATTATTTCATTTATAACTGTCCACACTCTTTTACTATCATTTTCAGCCTGATTCAACTTTTGTTTATAATACTTTTGTTTTGTGTTTTTTATAATATATGAAAGTTTGTTTTTATATGCTTTAAAATGATTTAGTAAATTTTTATTATTTGGTTGTTGAGTAGTTAATTTGTAAAGAGCTTGCTTATGTCGTACAGATACTACTAAACCATGAGTAATCCATGGTTTTATAGGTTTCAAGTTCGACACTTTGGATTTGGTTATTATATTATTATTTGTCGAGTCATTTATGCATTTAGATATTTTTTCTTCAAACATTTTACAACATATATTGACATCATTACATTGTAATAATTTATTCCAATTTTCTGATTCTAATTGGTGTTTTAATGTATCCATATTAAGTACTTTTTTTGAGTAATTATTTTGTTTAAATAATGGCAAAGTTGGATTGCTTAATTTATAGTTAAAAATACATGAATAATGATCAGTGATAGTTGTATGAATGACAGCTGATTTTATATTTTGGATATCAGGAATATTTGTAAAAATGTGATCTAAGCATGAGGGGCGTTGACCTTTGACATTTCTAGTATAAGAATTTATGCACGATAAATAATTGAGTTCTGCTAACATATTTAGATATGTGTCTTTATCTTTACTAGAATAGTCATTTGCAATATTTAAATTCATATCTCCAACAATAATAGTATTTTTATTTCTAAAATTTAACAGAATATTTTTTAATTCATCTATAAATTGAGGTACTATCGATGTATGCGTACGATAAATAGCAATAATGTTATAATATTTATTTACGTCTTTAAATTCTATATTTAATATGTTAACATTACTAACATTAATTATTACTTTAATATTGAGAACATTATACTGGTTAGAAATAAATAATCCGATACCTGAGTTTTTGTTTATTTTGTTTATTGTCGCATGGTATGTGTAGCCTGGAATAGTGTAATTGATTTCGCCTGCAGAGTGTGTCTCTGTTAAGACAATCAGGCCCGGGAAAAAATTTAATTCTTTTAATGTTATAACTAATTCATCCATATTTCGTTCTAAACTTCTAATATTGACATGAAATAGGGTAAATCCTTTTTCAGTGCAAATTAAGTTAAAATCTTTCATAGATTGACATAAATTTTCTTCAATATACATTTTTTTATCTAATGCGTTAAATAAAAAATCATTCATTTTTTAAGTTTTAGATTAGAGTTTAAAGAAATGAAATTTACTGTATTATTCATAGTCGATGCGCTCTCTAGCTAGTTGAAGCATTTTTTGCCGATAGAGACATTTCATGCTATCAACTCTGTGTTCTGTAGAATAATTCATATTAAATCTTTTGTTTTGAGCACAGCAATTGTTGCATGTTGGAGGTTGTTCTTTATTTTCACATTTAGACAGAATGTGCTCCTTTGTGCAATGAGGGCAAATGGGGGGCTGCGTCCTGGCGAGACATCTTTGCGCTGTGTGGCCGAACTTAAGGGCCCACTATTCGAATTTCATCCAATTTCCGACATACTTTCCTTAAAATTTTGAAGTTTTTAAGCTCTTAAAAAAATATATGTTATTCTTTAAGATAGTATCTATTTGTTCCAAAAGCCGAAACGGTAATTATTTGAAATTCCCTCGATAGAAATAAATCGCAAAGTATGCTCCGAAAAATATTATTAACACGTTTATTTCTGTTATTTTACAAGTTATATGTATGAAAAAAATCACAATGCTTCTTTTAATGCTACTCAATAGACCCCAAAAGTGATTTTTGCTATTTTTGAAATACGCCGTGATTTATTAAACATTTTCACAACTGTCGCTTACGCCTATTGCTTTTAAATCATATTTATTATAGCGCGCTCGCTCCGACTTGAAGATTAACCTATCTTCTTTGAAAAGTTCATTCGCCAACTCGAGGGCTTTGGGGGCAGACATGTCGTTCAACGTTCTATGATCTACAGACGTGCGATTACGTGCAAATATTTGAATCTATAAAGATAATTTTTACGCGTGTAAAGTTTATGAGTTAATAAATATTGTTTTTTCAAAGATGGGAAATACACGAAAGATATCCCGTATTTCAAAGAAAAAATGATATCTCATAAAATTATATCCTATCTAATAGGTGAGAAGAAAAAAATACAATTTTTGATTTATAAGCTTATATTTATTATAAACGATAATTTACTATAAAAATTAATAATTCATATTTTTATTTATGTATTGTGTAGTAAAAAGTTATAAAAATTATTATTTTATTTTTTTCAGAATACGATAAACGATAATTTATTATAAAAATTAATTATTATTTTTATTTATGTATTGTGTAGTAAAAAGTTATAAAAATTTTTATTTTATTTTTTTCAGAATACGTACTTTGGGAAATAAAACTAATTCCAAAACATTAGAAATTACAGGGCAAGTTCTTATTAATTCACAATGCAACGATGTCCGAAATATAATATAATATGTAATAATAATATACGGGCCATCTGTTTCAAATAACAATACTCGAACGTGGAATTCAGAATAATAATGAACATGCGAGCGAAAGAAGCTATTGAAAGTTCTGAAACTGTGGGGAATATAATTTAATAAAATAAAATACTTTTTTGTTTTAAAACCACGATATTTATTAATTTAAGAACCGACCGGTTTCGCTTTACTTAAGCATCATCAGGGTACAAATTAATACTAAACAAGAAGTACATAATGTGTGCATATATATAACAAAATATAGAGGGAGACAACATGATACAAATATAAGCAACACAAAGACGGTCATAAAATACATTAACATAAGTGCACAAGTAATGGAAAACCCGCTAGATAATTATGTAGACTAATGGGTTATACGAATAAATCGGGAGAAACAAAACATCAATAAAACCTCAATAATAACGGTTTTTCCGAATTCGCAAATCATTTGATCGATAGCTTGCCTTCCTGAATAAATCTAATTTTATTTAATCATTTACGGCCAAGATATTTTTGACAATGGTATGTTTTTATCTTTCTGTATTCCAATCATTTAGCTTTGCTTCTAGGGTTGTGCCCCAGTATTGCTTTTTGGAGACTGTAAACGGATCTCTCGGCATTTAATGAAACTGCAGCAGAACAAAGGCTGTTGCTATATTGACGTTCATGGTATGTTTTGCTCAGATTGACGATAAGGTTTCCAGATCCGCATTTCGCTCGAAGCATGTTTAGGGTAATAAGTTTATAGTTTAGGGTTCTTTCACCGTATTTATGGGAACATTTCAGAACCACCAATCTTTCATTTTGAGTGAATCTTGTGTTTGTGATTAAATTATATTTGACGATTTAAACAAATAATATTTAGAGAAGTTAAAAATAAAATTGAAAGTTCACTGAAAGCTTAAAACTATTAAAAGTAGTAATTTCATAAAAATGTAAATAAATAGAGCCCCTTTCACATTTTAGAATGTAATTTTATGTTGCTTACATGTTTTATTACTCTTTATAATTATTGAATTGTTTAAATGAATAAATAAATAATTACAAAAAAGTCTTCTGATTTGTAAGTCCTCAGGAAGCACTAAGGATCTTTCTATCTATCTTTATAATATAATAAATTTGATGAGCATAAAAATGTAAACGTGTATATAATTTATATAAATGTACAAAAGTAGATATTACACGTGTATAAATATTATATTGCGCATATTATACAAGATGTCGGGGGTAAAGTGCACAAACTTCGGGAGGTGATTCTAATTGATAGTACAAGTAAAAAAGAAAAAAAAACTTTTTTTAGAATTCCAACGTTTTAAGATAGTTTTCGAGTAAAAAAGTTTAAAACCTTATTGATGTAAAAATATATTTATTGATTTTATAAAAGTTATAAATTACTTTTATAAAAGTGAGAATAGTATTTTAGTAAAGTAAAGTAATTTTTATACCTATACAAATAACTTTCGTAAATGTTTTTTGTAAAATTAAAAAAAAAAATAATTAATTAAATCCGTAATAAAACCCATATTTTGAGAACCATCTTCATTTCGACTTCCTTCTCATTTGGTCGGTGCATTATTACTCTAAGGTCGGTGCTAACTAAAAATGGTTCTGTTTTTCTAAAATTGCAATAGATGTCGGTAATTTAATTTCATAATCCCCAAAATTATTCCTAATACGAATTCAGACACCTCTGTCGGATTCTTTTAACACTAAATTTTGTGGGTGTTGCCAAATCTAAATTCTTTACGCGGAAAGCGGGCCCTTAAGGCAGTGGTAGCATTGAGTAAGCGGGTTACAGTCTTCTATGTATACTCTTTGGAATTTGATGTTTATTTTGTTTTTTTCTAGTAGCGTTTTTCTTAATTTACCGGTTGTTTCAATAATGTAGTTAGTGGTGTCGTTTTCTTTTCCTTCATTGTATTTGTTTTTTAATTCTTTGATAAGCTTGATACTGTTTTTGTCTTCCAGGGTTAATCCTTCATTTTGTTGTACAATCCCATCTATAATTTCCTCTTCAGTCAATTGGCATTGCAGCCTTTTCAACATTAAACACGGTTTCTTTTTTTTTATTTCTTCGGCCAGTATTTCTTTTCCAATTACCTTATTAATTTCTTCGGTTAACTTTTCTGCATCTTCTTTTTTTTGACATGAGATCAGTAATTTTTGTTCTCCGATTTTTTTTACTCCATTTACTCCAACTTTTATTTTAGTTAAATTAATGTTTTTTTGAATTTTTATTTTTATATCTTCGGCCTTCAAGGTGTTTTTAGATGTAATTATGATGGCGTGCTTCTGTTCTGGGATGTGTGCACTTGTATTCACAAAGTTTTTATTGTCACCTAATACATTTGCATATGTCCTTTTGTTATTATTATGAATTTCTTCTAGTTTCTGTGCGTAGTGATGATTGTTTTTAATATTAGTTTCTTGTAATTCTATAATCTTTTTTTGTAGGTTTATTAGTTCATGTTGAATTTTTTCTTCCAGTGATATAATGTTCTGTTCCAGTGTTAATTTTATTTTTGAGTCCTTCACTGAAGTGATCTTGTTTATTAAGTCTTTAATGTTTTTAATAATTTCTTGAGTTTCCATATTGGATGGAATGGAGCGCCCAGGTGGGCGAGTTATTAATGTAAACTATATTACTTGATTTACTTGTCACAAAATTACGCGACTGTACTCCTTCGATGCGGAGCGAGTATTGAATATAGTATTGTGTATAGTATTTCAATAAAAGTTGCGGTTTCTCATAACCCGTCTAACTAGGATAGCCTGTATAACGAGGCTGTCATTTTGCAGGTTAATTTGTAATTCATTGCACTTATATTGTGTGGGGAAGTGAGTTAGCTAAGAGCTTCACAAATGAACTCATGAGGGCAGTGCAAAGGGCTTGCTTGGAAGTCCGCAAGACGGCAGCTAGTAGTCAGTAGTCGCTAGGGCCAGTTAGGCTGCTTCCAGACAAACTTGGTGTTTGCAGATCTGATTTGGTCAGCTCATAGTTAGGTCAACCATCGAAGTCGACGAGTTGAAGAACTGTTTGTGGGAACACAACATATTACAATATAATCATTCAATAGTTTTGTTAATTTAATAATTTAGAATTTGGGTGTATGCACTCATAAAAGCCCTCTAGGGATGCTGTGTGGAGGGTCTTTTTGAGGAAAGGGAGAAGTGAACATGGGTCTTGATAAGAGTCTAGGGTAGCCCGGTAGCAGTACTTTATATTGTTTGCAATTAATAGATTACTGACGATCAATGCCGGCAAATGTCTAGTATGGCGGTCAATACATCATTATCAGTGGCGGTACGTGGTCTTTTTAACAGGGGGTTCAGAAATTCAAGAGAAGATAAACATATCTAATTAAAATTTACTTACTGTTGTCCTTCGTCAAATAGTCGAATACGGCAGCAGTCGGAAGCTACGGTAGCAGCATACGGAAGCATAATAACCGATTGGTTTCCTCGCAACCACATAACCAAGTACACCTCGCGTACCACTCACGTTTAAAAACTCGAGTGAATTTCTCGGTTTTCGCGGCACAAACCTGGTTTAATGAGAGGTCAGGACGCGGAGGCCCTTTATTTTTAATTTCCAACTTTTTTTCATAAGTATTGGCATTATTTTTTATATAGACAACACTGTATTCCGCCATTGTATAAAAAAAATATGACAAAATATTCGCGACAATCAATAAACGCAAACGCATAAATAAACATATACGCAAACGCTTTCAATTTGAAATCCGAAAGAATACTGGAGATGGAGAACTGGAGAAGACAAAACACAAAATTGCATAACTAGCGACGACAATGGGGCGTTTGCCGAAACTTTCGCAAATATAATTAAGGAATATAACGACTAATCTAAAAAAAAAATACGAAAACAGAAATCAAAATCGGTCTACTTCAATAGGTAGTAGATTTACAAATGCCATAAGTAAACGGTTGGAGAAATGCAGAAACAAGAAAACAAAAATATGTACAAAAATGACTACAAAGTTAAATACCATAATATAACATAAAAAATAACACTTAACTTGCATCCCTATGGTTCAAAGGTCAAACGTCGGCCGGTCAGTCCGCGAAGTTCTCGGGTTTCTTCGGTTACATTCGTCAATGTTCGGAGGTCACGTGATATCATAACGCGTGTTCGACGCACACACTTTGTCTTAATTTTGCAAAGAAAGACCAAATTTTGTATATGTCACCGTCATAGGGTCTGTACCGGCTAAGATTCTTTTGTATGAAGAGTTTGGCGCGGATTTCAACTCGCACAAACTTGGAATAGGTATCGTATTTTTCGGTGGCGCGGGTTTTGAAGGCGAAATTTTAATAGCGTGCTATCTATAATGTGCTTATATTATTATAAAACAAGTTTGTTTTATTTTCTCATCTTTTTAATGGGGGGTTCGCCGCACAAACCCACTTTAGAGAAAACCGCCACTGATCATTATAGAGGGGAAAATCACTGAAGAGATAATGTGAACTTATATTAATTGTGCATTTATGTTTCATAAATACCTTACCGGAGATCCTGTACCAAGGTATTCATGAATCATATGTTTGTATTTGAATGACGTTTGTGTTATTGTATTTTTATCATGTCAACTGTTTTAAAGAGTAAAATCGTAGGTTCAAGTCAAACTTTCTTCTCGAATAAATACGCATGTCCCGAGGCTGAGTTTAGCAAACAAGATAAAATACCTGATACCTATCCAGATCACAGTAGACCAGTGGCATTGCGAAAATTGTCATTTATTGGTACCATTTTAAGTCATGACAGAGGAAGAAGATCATTAGCTGATTTGCAGAATTCATTCGCGTCCCTTCTTTCTAAGAGTCTCATTTTAACAAAGGAAGTGCAAAACGACTTACAACTACCAAACAGTAAATCAACCATTATAACACCACTGACCATGGTCTGGCCTTTCACTCGAATTAAATTCTATCATTTTAATGGACTGACGCTCTCAATTGAACAATTTTACTGATAATCTAACCAGTAGAAAAGGAAGAAAAAATAAAACTTCTGGGAAAAAAAGTATCTCGTCACGACACTGTTTAATAATAAGGATTCCTAAGCAGGGATTCCTCTTTTTTGCCAGTTATCATTGTTTAAATATTTTGTTTTCACTTTTCTATATTTCGATATTTTCCAAGTGATAAATAATTTTAATTTCGTTTTCTTATATGTTTAGTGACGAGGAAAAGTTTCGATGTATGAACAACTTATTACATAATTTTTATAAGCTGCTTGTTTTAGTGATGGGCATAATCGAAGTAGGTATGCGTTTATAACCGAAACAATATTTATTAACCTGTTGAAGGCCGTAGCATAAAACAGAAAAATATTTGTGGAATCTAAAGTTTTACTAGCTCAGACGATGTTGATTTTGTTTTTCATACATTTTTCGAAGCATTAAGGTCAAAATCGCATTGCAAATTAATTTAATAAGGATCATATTAGAATGCTTGCAAGTTCTCACTGGTTAGGACACAGCAATATTACAAAGAGTTAAATTTACTTCATTGGATCGTTCGATATAATTTCAAAAGATTTATTAAATTAATTTAAAAGACTTTGCATATCCTTTGAGTTCGATTAAATAATAACAATCCTCACTCGATGCGAACAATATGTTTTCATCATGCTCAGCACTAGTTAAGTAAGTTAAGTTATTTAAATATTCGTTTAAGGCTTTTGAAGAACGGGGAAGTTTTTGTCTGACGTGCTTTTTTATTCCTAAATAAACATCGCACATCTATTTTCAAATGTTTTGCTGCGTATGAAAGTAATGACAAACTGTGTTAGAATTCACATAATTATAAATTAAACTTTGTAAGCTTAATGCAAACATGTCACAAGAAGCACTGCAGTACTAAGCGATGTGATATAACTTAGATTCATCAGTATCAGACACTCTGCACAGCCATCTAATGCCCGTAGCCATCTCTTCCGAAAGCCAAATTCCCAAATGATCAAAACTCAATAACCACGTCTCGCCAAAGCCAAAAAAATCATCAATGATTAAGGAAGAAAACGATTTTTTTTAAATAATTTAATGACGTTATGTTAGGTTAGGTATAATTCATGTTTTAGCGATGAAGAAATTAATGCAACTGTCACATCAAGTAATGTGTTTTTTTTTTCAACCAAATGTTTACATTCGATTTTTTTTTATTCGAGAACATAGGAACAGGGAAAATAAATGCTTTTCCTGCTATCCAATTTATTTATTTATTTATTTGGTACAATATTTTTTACGTTTTAAGTTTTCCAGTAATGTAGGCCTCACTGGGTGGCTTGCCTTTGCTTAAATTAATTAAAAATAAACACTTTGTCAAGAAACTTAACGTTATTTACACAAAGAAAATGTTTTGTTTTCTGATTAAGAATAAAAATATATATTTTTTAATTTTGAGGTTCCCAATACAATAGACCACTTCTCAATAACTAGTTAACCTTTTTTGTTAGACAATAACGAGCTAACTATGTCATTGTGTTATTTATATTCCTATACATTTGCTGGCATAAGTAGGAATAATTATTTGTGGTGTGCGATGTATACTTAGAAATGGTTCGTTGGCTCCGTATAATAAAACTGCGTCCATGGTGGTGTTGCTGACTCTATATTCAGTAATAATTAACGGTAACAAGGGATTTGTCGCATTGTTACTAAATCGAAATGGAAATAACCACATGTTATAATAGTTTTGCATGTAGTTAGTTATTTGCAATCGTTTTCAGTTAGCGAATGCAATATTTACAATCTATTTTTATTTGCCTTCCTTACTTTTCGTGATTTTTTATAGATTTTAATATTTAAACGCCGTTTGCGAAAATACAAAAAAAAATCATGAATTTATAACAAATGGGGAGGTACCAAACCTTTTATTTGTACTTTATTATACAAAGTATCCGGAAACTCGTAGTATGTACAAGCAGGAAACAGGTAAATCTACATAACATATCGAGTCAATTTTGTAGAATAAATTTCGAGTAAATCGAGTACGAAGTTGAAATTATTCAGGTCAAATTTGTAAAAAATTAAGGGGATGTTACCGTAAGCGCAGCATAATTGCGGTTTTTGACGCAGTTTTTTATAAATTTCCATATTGTTTATAAGAAAATAATATTATGTTTTGAACAGATAATTTATTCTTCTAAACAATGAGAAAACAAAACGCTTTAAAATGTTTAAAACAATTGCGTAAAAAAATATTTACAGAACCTCTAAAAATAGCTTTAAGTTCGATTATATCCTTTAATTCTAAATGCAGAAGAATTTTAAATAAATACATTATCACCACGTCAATGTCGTCTAAACGATGAGAAAATAAAATTATTTTGAAAAGCATTAAAACAATGCTTAAGTAAATAAAAACAGTTTTTTAATACTAAGATATTGTTCCTTGTATCACCGCATTATATAAATCACAACGCAAGTTATTTATCTTCAGTAACCGAGGTGAGTTCGACGTGAGAGCACGTTTCATTTTACAAAAAAATAAATACGTAAATATGTAGGCACATGAGAAAAGAGATCACACTAAAGGCTAGTCGTTATGTTATTATGTATCATTTCTAACCCAAGTTGACTTTTTTACTATAAATCTCGTTTTATGCAACACTACTTGGCCATCTGGCTGACTATCAGCGGCACAGAATATTAGAGAGTGCCCCTTCACTAGAATCGTATTCCTAGTTTTATTTATTCACGCCCTACTGTGCTTTTACATAAATTTCTAATTATACATTTATATTAGTTGTAACAATAATTTATCTAATAAATTATGGTAAAATAAAATGAGTTTTTATTAAGGAGTGGTATTCTCTTATATTTCAATAATTCGAGTGTTTGTGAAGAGTTCGTTTCATTACTGATACGGAATCCCCAAATAAATAGACAACATTCTCAAATTTATAACCCAGATTATGCCGTCGTTTTATAGGTGTAGTAGTTAGTTTGAAAAAAAAAACACAGGTTATAAACTTTTTTGGATTAACTAGGCAAGATCAAAATGGAGTTAGTGGATAACACTGTCACTAATAAAATCGCTTTTGATTAACACGATAGTTAAACTTTTTTGATATATTTCGACATCACGGATTTTTTTTAAACGTATCAAATGATTAGTTTGACAGAGCGCGTCGTTACTGCTAACATGTAGGTACGTTCATCATCTACAAATAAATACAAAAACCGACCTATATAATCCTTAAATCTTTTTTCCAGAGGTTACTAATTGTTTAGAATGGGCAACAAAGAAAAGAAGAACAGGTATTCGCTAGGAAGTAGGGCTGATGGTTTGTGAATAATGTTTATGTCTCTATTGTTTATATATAAATTTTTTTTTGATTTGATATCTGCCACCTCTCTCCATGGCTATAAATGTATTGTTTTGTAAATTTTTCGATTTATATAATCTTTTGTTTTATATAATTTTTTTAATTCATATTTCTTTCTCACAAATTTAAATAACTTATTCCATATTATGCTGTCCCAGTTAAAGTCACAAGGAGGAAATCCATAATTGGTGTTATTTTACTATATAATACTTATGTACAAACTGATTAAATGTAAACTGTCGATTTCCCAAAAATGAATACGCTCTAATGGGCTTTTACAAAAACAAGTAATACAGTTGTGTTAGGTACATAGTACTATATAGTATATTATACTCTCGGGCACGTCACCATAACATATTATATTGCCGATTGAGTCGTACAAATCTGTACCCGAATTCGCCCGTGGGAATAGCGATACGCTATTTAAATATATAAGATAAAAATTTCGACATATTCTTCGGAAAATTCAATGAGTTTGTAAGGTTTTTGGCACTACATTCTCACTGTGAAAATGGTACTTTTACAATTAGTTAGATAAAATATCTGTAATGTTGTAAAATTTTTTGTACACAAATAAAATAAATTAAATTATATATAGTGTACAATAAATAATGTTTTATGATGAAGTAAATTAAAATTAATAGTGTGGATTATGGAAAGCAAAATATGTATCAAGAAAGATAGAAATATAAAAATAAAAGTGTATTCACTACGGAGTCGTGAATTCATACATCTAAGTAAAGTGATAAAATATATCGTTTTATAACTAATACGGTATCTTTAAACATGTCTAAAATATTCCCAAATATATTGCCAAAATGATGTAGTCTATTTATAGGTGTATGAGCTTCATAGTTGGTTTTAAAATTGGCAAAGAAAACGGTAGCACTTTGCCTCAAATTTCTGGTTGGTACGTAAAATTTTATTTTGGCGAGAATTTCAGGGTTGTCAATGCAATTATTAATAATTTTTTTTAATATTACAAGTTCAGAGATGATCCGCTTATCTGACAGCGTTATTGTTAAGTTGTTTCATCAAAAGGACATAGTTTATATTTTGAATTGGAATATTCAGTTTAAAGTTAATAAACTTAAAAATATGTGCTGTACCCTTTCTATATTGTCAGAAAGCGTTTTATACAATGGGGATCAAATAGGCGAATTATACTCTACCTGGTTTCTTACTAAAGAAGTGTACAATGTTTTCAAACATTCAAGTGACTTGAAACCACTCGCTGTTCTGCATATGAAACCAAGCATTTTTGTAGCTTTCTTTGTTATATCATTTACATGCAGAGTAAATGTTAACTTTTTATCAAATATAACCCCCAAGTCGCTGATCTGAGCGACTGATGTCAATAGTACATTATTTAAAGAGTATTCATAAGTAACATGACTTTGGATTTTACGAAAACGAATAACTTGGCACTTTTGAATATTAAGAAATAATTAGTTGATCACACACCAATTATACAATTTAAAATTTATCCAAATTAGATTGCAAAATATGGTAATCCTCTATATTACGTATCATTCTATATATTTTCGAATCATCAGCGAAGAGCAGAACTTGTACATCTTTAAATACACCAACAATTTCATTTATAAATAATAAAAACAGAGTTGGTCCGAGGTGAGATCCTTGGGAAACTTCACATATGGATTCGAAGATGTAAGATTCTACAGAATTTATTTTAACACAAAGCTTTCTTTTACTAAGATAACTGTTGATCCAGATCAATAAGGTTCCTTTAATGCCCAAAAGACTTAGTTTATACACAAGAATATGTCTCCTAACTATATCAAAAGCTTTGGAAAAATCAGTGTATATCGAATCCAGCCGATGCTTGTGGATAAGGGAATCAGTTACATAATTTTCATAAATGATTAAGTTACTGAAAGTGTTTCTATCTGTGATAAAGCCGTGCTGATTGGGAACGATTATATTATTGATTTGTTTTGTAATGACATCTAGTAAATTATTATGTAAATTATTTTTACTATTCCTAACTGATAAAATAATAAATGATGGCCTTTATATAAAAAATTGAATCTTATGCTTTTTACATTACATAATTATTTGTTTTATGTAACTTTTTTGCAAAAAATAATAATAAATATTGAAAATGACCGATATTTTATTTATCTTGCCAATATATTCAGATATATATATTTTTTTTATAGTGATAACCTCACAAGAGTCCCAACTGCTCCCGTCTGGAGCCAGTGAGACTATGGCATCCCCAATTGGGGGATGATGTGAGGCTGAAGGTAAGTGGGGAAGGGAAAGAGGAAGGTGGGGAAGTACCTGGCTATTCAGATCTAGTCACTAAACACGGCTAAAGCCATTTGGAGCAACGTTTCAATTCTGAATGGTGGTCTTACACCAGGGCGATACTGGTAGTATCTTCCACTCTGGAACGTCCCGCAAATATACCATATATTATTTTAATTAATTAATTGTGAAATAACACAAATTAATCAAATAAAATTTATTTGCGCACGCCGGGTTCGAACCCGCGACCTTCGGAATGGCAGTCCAATGCGTTACCACTGGACTATGCCGGCCGTCAGATATAATTATGATCAGATATTATGGAAATAAATACCGTATTGTTTTGACATCTATCAATGAAGAACACGTCGGTTACGAGTCATAAGGTAATGTCTACCGTCTAGCAGTGTAGTTGATAGTATCGATAATTTATCAAACAAGTTTGATAGAAATCTGATAATCTCATCTAAATCTCATAAAATCATGAGCTCCTTCTGCAATTCTTCTATCGAAATTTACCTAAAAAATGCATACTCAACTTAATAAACTTTATTTGAAAGACGCTCATTATTAAGCGTTTCGTGTTCAAACCTTACTCATGGGTACCATCTAGTGGATTTCATCGCTGCTGACTTCGAACTGAGTTGACCACTAGACCATCGCACGTCGCCGCGTGTTCCCCGTTCCAACTTACTTCATACCTCTCCGCCCCGAAATATTATTTCGGTCTTTGCAAATACCCCCTCCGGAAGGTTAATATACTGTGTAGTGTATTTTAAAATTAGTCGAAGCCTAGACCCGTCTCCAAAAATTTTTTTGCCGAAAAAAAGGAAAAAAATATAAATTGAAGATGAATATACGTTGTTTTTGGTTCTCTGTAATGGAAACAATTTCCTGCTTGTACTATTAGTTTCCGGACACCGTGTGTAGCTTTGAATTGAAGAAATTTTTCAACATTGCTAATATTTAGAACATGGTAACTTGATGTTCGATAAGTGATATTTTATGACGGTGGTAATATTTTGAAAATGGTCAACAGTTGAGTTTCGTGGGATAAGGTTACCAGGTCAGTGTTATAAATGCATTAAGTTATATTCTTAGTGATATATATTTTTATATATAGGCACTAATATATATTTTTTTTATTTTCTTGTTTAATTCTATTCTATTCCTTGCTTTTCTTAGAATAAAGTTGATATTCCGTATCAATTAAGCCTCATTCAGATTTAATACATATTTCCAAAGAACACTTTTCCTCCATTTTTAATTGCAACGTATGCACCCGAAATGATTTAAAACACATCTAGTTTTGTTATTTAACATGTAATCGGTATGAAAACACATTTCGTTTTTATATTTAACATGTAATCGGTATGAAACACATACGGTTCTGTTATTTTACATGTAATCGGTATGAAACACATATGGTTCTGTTATTTAACACGTAATCGGTATGGAACATATATGGTTCTGTTATTTAACATATAATCGGTATGAAACACATATGGTTCTGTTATTTAACATGTAATTGGTATGAAACACATATGGTTCTGTTATTTAACACGTCATCGGTATGAAACACATACGGTTCTGTTATTTTACATGTAATCGGTATGAAACACATATGGTTCTGTTATTTAACACGTAATCGGTATGGAACATATATGGTTCTGTTATTTAACAAATAATCGGTATGAAACACATATGGTTCTGTTATTTAACATGTAATCGGTATGAAACACATATGGTTCTGTTATTTAACATGTAATCGGTATGAAACACATATGGTTCTGTTATTTAACATGTAATCGGTATGAAACACACATGGTTCTGTTATTTAACATGTAATCGGTATGAAACACATATGGTTCTGTTATTTAACACATAATCGGTATGAAACACATATGGTTCTGTTATTTAACATGTAATTGGTATGAAACACATATGGTTCTGTTATTTAACATATAATTGGTATGAAACACATATGGTTCTGTTATTTAACATGTAATCTGTATGAAACACATATGGTTCTGTTATTTAACATGTAATCGGTATGAAACACATTTGGTTCTGTTATTTAACATATAATCGGTATGAAACACATATGGTTCTGTTATTTAACATGTAATCGGTATGAAACACATATGGTTCTGTTATTTAACATATAATCGGAATGAAACACATATGATTCTGTTATTTAACATGTAATCGGTATGAAACACATATGGTTCTGTTATTTAACATGTAATCGGTATGAAACACATATGGTTCTGTTATTTAACATGTAATCGGTATGAAACACATATGGTTCTGTTATTTAATATATAATCTGTATGAAACACATATGGTTCTGTTATTTAACATATAATCGGCATGAAACACATATGTATCTGTTATTTAACATGTAATCGGTATGAAACACATATGGTTCTGTTATTTAACATATAATCGGTATGAAACACATATGGTTCTGTTATTTAACATGAAATCGGTATGAAAACAATCACAGCATTTCTTTAAATGCTCTAATAAGTATGCTTTGTAAAATATTTTCGCTGACGCGCTTTAATTATAATCATATTTTTTTTAAATATTAGTGCGCTCCTTCTAAAAACGGTATTTACATTTATCCCTTGCAATCTATCTTCTTTTTCCTTTTGAATGCTTGCTACGGAGCCTTAACGCCGGTGATAACTGAATTATACTTTTTGTTTAAATATAACTTTTAGATTCTTCTCCAACGTGTATATATTGCGTGTATCAACATTGTTGCTATTTTATTTTATACATTTTTAGGCTCTTCCCGTATTATGGTAGTCTTACATAATATATATGTATGTATATATTAGATGTTAGATAATTTTATGTAATGGATAAATGGACAACAGCAAATATGATATCACGAAAAGTTCACTGACAAGTTGAAGGATTTTCATGGTAGTAAAACATTGTTTCTTAACTTAAGTATATAATTTCGTGAGATTGAGGCTTACTGAGTTAGTAGATAAAAATACTTTTTTAAAGTTATTAAATATTAAATTAGCTACGCACCTATCGCCCTTGGTATGATTATTATTACTAACGTAGTTTGCCATATTGCGACGAGAAGGTAATTATTGTTGTTTTTCAATATTTTTAAAATCAGTACCCACTGTAAATAATATATTGTATAAGAAAAATATCACAGTTTTCGCAGTCCATCTGTGTGTAGTAGTTTTTCATATTACATATACATTAATTATTCAGATGTCTTTACATTGTCTCCATAATGTTTGCCAGTTGATTATCACTCGGTTCTATCCGTCACATTTTGATTTTATTTTTAAATGTGATAGTTTCCGTTATTTTTCATTTGTTTGATTTTGTAGGGCATTACATTGCTTCGCCCAACAAAATTTTGTATTTAACTATCCAAAACATTTATTAAAATTGAGAAAAACCAGTATAGTTTGGCATATTATTCAGGTTGAGTATTTATGTTGGGTAATAGAGTACTTCCAAGTACATTGAAAACTTAAAAGTCTTAAAATATTTCGTCTGTCGAAGTCTAGCCGGAACTTTAAGAAATGTCTTGGGTACTACTTTTTGGGCTATGTTGAGCCGTTCTGTGTGATTACTCATTACATAAAACATTTATTATTATTATAATAGATGTAATTTATAATAAATGTAATATAAAATGTGATAATGATTTCCTCACTGGTATCTCCCATGCTGAGGATTTCACTTACATATTGTTAAAAAAATACTAATGAAGTAATTATGAATTTATTATGTTTTTCACTTGTAGCAAACACTTTGTGGGTATACATAATTATAATAATTAAAATAAAATAACTTCATTTTACAAGCAATAATTGTTCGCCTGAAACACTCATCCACATTAAAAAATCTCCTGATAAAAGATACATGACGCCAACGGGACTCGAACCCGTGTCCCTTCGATTTCCGGTCGACAGCTCTGAACACTGAGCTATGGCGGCTTATCTCTTACCCGCGAAATTATTCAATATATACTAGTGTTTCATTCAACAATTACTGCTTGTTACATTTTTCACCTGAAAACAACCAACTTTATTTTATATGAGAAAGGCATTGTAAGTGCTAACTCTCTCACTAGATGGCGTCGAGACAAATTGTCTACATTTTTAGGCGAAATACTTGAACTTGTCAAATATTAATTATTATTTTTTGGTTAACTAATGTTTTTAAGACAAGATTTTTTATGCATAGCACAAAGGGTAACAATTATTTTACAAGCAATAATTGTTCGCCTGAAACACTCATCCACATTAAAAAATCTCCTGATAAAAGATACATGACGCCAACGGGACTCGAACCCGTGTCCCTTCGATTTCCGGTCGACAGCTCTGACCACTGAGCTATGGCGGCTTATCTCTTACCCGCGAAATTATTCAATATATACTAGTGGTTCATTCAACAATTATTGCTTGTTACATTTTTCACCTGAAAACAACCAACTTTATTTTATATGAGAAAGGCATTGTAAGTGCTAACTCTCTCACTAGATGGCGTCGAGACAAATTGTCTACATTTTTAGGCGAAATACTTGAACTTGTCAAATATTAATTATTATTTTTTGGTTAACTAATGTTTTTAAGACAAGATTTTTTATGCATAGCACAAAGGGTAACAATTATTTTACAAGCAATAATTGTTCGCCTGAAACACTCATCCACATTAAAAAATCGCCAACGGGACTCGACACGGGTTCGAGTCCCTTTGGCGTTATGTATCTTTTATCAGGAGATTTTTTAATGTGGATGAGTGTTTCAGGCGAACAATTATTGCTTGTAAAATAATTGTTACCCTTTGTGCTATGCATAAAAAATCTTGTCTTAAAAACATTAGTTAACCAAAAAATAATAATTAATATTTGACAAGTTCAAGTATTTCGCCAAAAAATGTAGACAATTTGTCTCGACGCCATCTAGTGAGAGAGTTAGCACTTACAATGCCTTTCTCATATAAAATAAAGTTGGTTGTTTTCAGGTGAAAAATGTAACAAGCAGTAATTGTTGAATGAAACACTAGTATATATTGAATAATTTCGCGGGTAAGAGATAAGCCGCCATAGCTCAGTGGTCAGAGCTGTCAACCGGAAATCGAAGGGACACGGGTTCGAGTCCCGTTGGCGTCATGTATCTTTTATCAGGAGATTTTTTAATGTGGATGAGTGTTTCAGGCGAACAATTATTGCTTGTAAAATAATTGTTACCCTTTGTGCTATGCATAAAAAATCTTGTCTTAAAAACATTAGTTAACCAAAAAATAATAATTAATTTTTGACAAGCTCAAGTATTTCGCCTAAAAATGTAGACAATTTGTCTCGACGCCATCTAGTGAGAGAGTTAGCACTTACAATGCCTTTCTCATATAAAATAAAGTTGGTTGTTTTTAGGTGAAAAATGTAACAAGCAGTAATTGTTGAATGAAACACTAGTATATATTGAATAATTTCGCGGGTAAGAGATAAGCCGCCATAGCTCAGTGGTCAGAGCTGTCGACCGGAAATCGAAGGGACACGGGTTCGAGTCCCGTTGGCGTCATGTATCTTTTATCAGGAGATTTTTTAATGTGGATGAGTGTTTCAGGCGAACAATTATTGCTTGTAAAATAATTGTTACCCTTTGTGCTATGCATAAAAAATCTTGTCTTAAAAACATTAGTTAACCAAAAAATAATAATTAAAACAACTTCGTTTGAATACCACTTTATTGTAAATATTTATAACCAACTGGTTTCAGTTCAACCCGAACCTTCATCAGGGTCAATAAAAACATATATGTTTAAATAAATATATATATCTTACGTTGTGTTTTGTAGTGCAGTTAAGCGGAATCGGTTTCAGTGGGTATTTGGTGTCAGTATATTTACTATTTCTAATCTCACTACGTTTTCTATCCAGCTTTATATTTTTGGGGATCTGGCGAGAGGCACGAAATGAAAGACGTGTCGTGAAGGTCACAGTGTTTATTTGTGAGTCAGGTAGAAGTGATGAGAGTGGACGTAGGACAGATGTTGTATTCTCCGGATGCTGGCTGTGATGGCTGGTCAAGCGCGGGTCAGTGAGTCGACGCCGGGCGCTGGTGACCGGACTCGTTGACTGTCAGGCACTGGCGATCTTGGCAATCAGTACTCCAGTGCTGACGAGAAGGCCGAAGGTGCGGTGGACCTTGTAGGCGGTTGAACGGGAGCTGCGTAGACCAGTGAGGATGCTGCGTGTCCTCGTGGTGGTCATGGTGCGTGGATGAAGCGATGGTCTGAGGCGCTGGAACCAGGGCGCTGTAATCCGTTGTAGCGCTGGCCAGGGACGATGGCCGGGGCCAAGGCGCTATAATGATGTCCCGATGGAGTCCATGAGCAGAGCCGGGAAGAATGTCCTTCGCGCAAATAAGGTGCGCGGATTATCACTCGTTGAGGCTTGTTAACTGACGGCGGATTGATGACTGACTGACATGCTTGCCGCTTTTATAAGGTGAAGAAGCTTCTCGAACAATTTGGTTGCTATGTAGATATTGCCAAACTAAAATTTAAAAAAAAAAGAACATCCAAGAAGCTTGTATGGAAAAAGCCGAAACTTCTAGAATGCCGTTCGAATCAAGTAGTGGCGTACCACTACATATTTACAGATTGTTACAGATGATCTCACTCACGTGAGAACAATCTAGTTATAAAAAACACAGGTAATACAAAAATAGGTACGTACAATTAAAAAATCGATTCAAACACAGGATACATTAATTTTTATACATCTAAATAAAGATTCAAAAACAAAACAAATAAAACTAAAACTATATAAAGAGAGTCAAGGGACAAAAGAGACACAAACAGAGACACAAGTAATACATAATATAATTAGCGAAACCATCTTTTTAGCAACAGCAGAACATTTTTTATTTAATTCAGATCATATCGAAAAAAATGTCTACTTCAGCACACTCTATCTTATTATACAGTTGACACATTTGGGTCAGAGGGCTAAAAAAGGCGATATTATTTTTTAATGTATTCGAGTGAAACATTCTTCAACATTTGTTTCAATATTGCTAAGACCTAATTCTGTATCTAGATGATTTTGGGATTGAGGGTTTTTGAAAGGTTTACATATTCTGTAAACTAATCTGGTCATTTGAGATTTAAATGTTATAGTATTGTTGTGAGTTTTAAATGGGAGTGGGATTTTGTTGTAGAATAGCATCATTATGCAGAAAGCTTTTTTGACAAATGTTGTACGTCGCAGTTGCTTGCTGGATATGTTTTCGACCTTGAGATCTGTTTCTTTTTTTGATCTGTTGTTTCTAATATAAGTGTTAGTTGTAATTTCTTGTATTTCACTATCCGTAAAAAATTATCTTTGTTCTTCGTAGATTATAAATAAGTTTATTGTATATTGTAGAAATTCAGATATTAGAGTTTCCTTTTAATCCATACTCTCGGAAACTTGATATTGGCTATTGACATTCAATGGTGGACACGATAAGAATATTGATTTATATTATTAATCCATGCAATGTCGCAAGATAACGATGATATTATTTACAAAGCGATTAAGAGAGTCAATAAGGTTTTAAATCGAAAACAAATAACTGAAGTTTATTTTAATATCTTCGATTAAGTAAACAACAATCAATCAACTAATGCTGCCTATATATAACCAGGGGCGTGCAGGGACTTTTGGAAAATTTCTGCAAATTACTCCACTCATATAAAGTCGGCTTTTATAAGGATTAAAGTAAAAAAAAGTAAGAAAAAAGTGTTTTTAGCTCTCAGCCGAAATATGATAAATTTTAAAATGATGTAACAACTTATGGTCGAATTAGCTCAGTGGTCAGAGCACTTTCCCGGAGAGAATGAGGTCCTATATTCAATTTCTAGATGCGACTGATTTTTTTCTACTTTTTCTGTTTCACCTCTTTCGTTTGAGAGTCGTTAATTTTGTCTTCAATGATTAAATAATTAAAAATCGTTCTTTCGGGTTTTTATTTTCAGTAAATGTAAGTTCACAGGACCAATAACGTTAGTGTACGACACTATAGGACAGCTAACATTACGAAACGCTCATTTTAAAAAGCTTACATGAGTTTTTTTTGCATCTGCCCTACTTTCCTGATCTTCATATTTTCTAAAATTTATTTATAAAGTGACACTAAATTATTCCTCAACGTTTTTTTCTAAAAAAATCTTTTATTTAATAAATTTTATTTCGCCTCTGGACTCTTATTTGTGTGATAACCTATTTTCGAAACATTAACGGAGTCCTTGTAAATATCAATCGAGAAAAATAAATGTTTTTTTCTGAACAACGTTTTTTTCAGTACTGCTGTACCGGACAGCAGGTGGATGTACCTAAATAATTATTGAAATAATTAAGGAAATGTATCATGTGTCAAATAGGATTTAATTAAATTTCGGCATGTTTCTTGGTTCCTTTATATTCTCATGCTTCCTGTTTAGAGATAAAAATAATTGCTGCACATTAACACGTATAGAAACTGTTGAATTTTAACACAATAAATATACAAACCACTGTCAGTTGTCCGACGACATTCGCGAAATTGTGTTTTATTGCAAATCCTTACCCGAGGTACCCCCGAGAGGAAACCGGCATTTTACAGTCAATGTCACTGGCGTAGGTATCCAGTAAAACAACTATCCCGTTGTTCCTAATCATTTAAGACTGTTTACTTTTGTTTAGACCCCACGATGACAAATAAATTGGATTATAATATAATAATAAGAATCAATATGTACATAACTCCTCCCATTTTAAAATTCATTCGAATTTAATCGATATTGGTCGATAAATTAAACATACATTCCTAAGACACATTCATTTACTCGATATTCCAATTAAAAGCATAAACTAAAATTACTTCATGAAATAATTAAATATATTAAAATTCGCAGATGGAAGAATTATATCCGACTTAATATTTGTTTTCAAAATTACAAATGGCACTATAAACAGCCCTGATTTCCTTCACCTCATATATACCAACGAAAGATACTCGTTCCAAAATCTTCTTTAAATGTAAGAATACAAGGACTGGTCATTTCAAACACTCGCTTGTTCCTAGATTACGTGAAGTTGAAGTGCACAGAAAGTAGGTACAAGAAAGCTATCATATCTTATCAATTAATATTAATTTAACCGTCTACTTATATGTTTTACACGGTGGATACCTTCCACGTAACACCGTGGATTAAGTAAAGTATATTAAAATTAAAATAAATAATAGTGAATAGGTTTCCTTGTATGACAAATAGATTCAGAATAACAAAATAAATTGTTATTATTTATTGTCTTAATTTTAATATAAAAATTACTTTATAAAAATCGTAATACGGATTTTTCACCATCACTATCAAATAATAGACGAACCCGTTTGCGCACATTTGGTACGACATCGCTAATAATATTCTAAGCTAATGAAATATTTCTTTTAAAATATTCTTGTGTGTACTGATTTTTAAAAAAATATGTTATCTGTTGTTCTGTGGTTCATATGACTCTTGGTAACGAACTATACAAGCGTTGAAATTGTATAGCTCGTTGTACTTAGTAATCTTGAGTAGTAAGTATATGCGAGGAAGTTTGCACCGTGTTATTTCGAAACCATGTAAAAAGGGAGTCCAGAACTTTAATATCCTTCAAGAGAGTATATATTCATTTTGTAAAATCTGATTTCATTCTAAGATCTAATGACACATACAATAGCTATTTCTTATTTTATTAATTTTAGTATTTTATTAGCTCGCGATTACTATGAGGTCCAATTACTGTTGAATGTATATTTATATGTATCTACCGTTGATATTGACGGCCGGCGTGGTCTAGTGGTATACGCTTTTGACTACAGATCCGAAGGTCGCGGGTTCGAACCCGGCGTGCGCAAATAAATTTTATTTGATTAATTTGTGTTATTTCACAATTAATTAATTTAAAATAATATATAGTATATTTGCGGCACGTTCCAGAGTGGAAGATACTCTCAGTATCGCCCTGGTGTAAGACCACCATTCAGAATTGAAACGTTGTTTGAAATGGCTTTTAGCCGTGTTTGGTGACCAGATCTGAATAGCCAGGTACTTCCCCACCTTCCTCTTCCCCATCTCCCTCCCCTCCCCAATACCCTCAGCCTCACAACATACCCCAATTGGGGATGCCATAGTCTCACTGGCTCCAGACGGGAGCAGTTGGGACTCTTGTGCGGTATTACTGTAAAAAAAAAAAATATTAAGTAAATAAATATTATATTTTAAAATGTAGGATATGTGATCCGTTATCACACAGATCGTACAAGTGATTGTATTCTGTATTTTATGATTGTGCCTGTAATAAGAAGGTAGTTATAGTTTGTAGTATACCAAATTTTCTATACGACATTCATTATCCAGGTATTCTGGCTTAGGTTGATATGAATTTCCGAGAATTAATATTAAGTAAATAAATATTATATTTCAAAATGTAGGATATGTGATCCGTTATCTCACAGAACGTACCTACAAGTGATTGTATTCTGAATTTTATGATTGTGCCTGTAGAAAGAAGGTACTTGTAGTATACCAACTTTTCTATACGACACTCATTATCCAGGTATTCTGGCTATGAA
Source organism: Hesperophylax magnus (assembly GCA_026573805.1). Taxonomy (NCBI): domain Eukaryota; kingdom Metazoa; phylum Arthropoda; class Insecta; order Trichoptera; family Limnephilidae; genus Hesperophylax; species Hesperophylax magnus. The sequence goes on along the minus strand of JAIUSX010000047.1, from coordinate 10,144,062 downwards.
TATTTGAGAACCTAATACTACGAATTCACAAATCTTTATGTGAGGGTAATTACGCAGATTAAAATTCGTATCATAAATAGATTTATTGTTGCAGTTAATATGCAGAACATACGCAGAATTGTGAATTATTTCTGCCAGCTAGATTGCTAAATACATATAAACATGGGTATCATCAGGTATGCATAATCCAGTGTGTCCTTGTTTGATTAGAGCTTGCGGGATTCCCAGAGAACTTTCCACGAGAAAAATGCTTAAATGAGGTCGATGGTCTGACAAACGCAAAAGGTACATTAGAAATCTGCATCCTTGTGAGTTCGTTGCCCTGCCTTGTGCAACACTGTACCTAATAATAACGCAAGCAGGTGGGAAATAAAATTGAGTAAATGATTATTATGTTTAAAAAATAATGAAACACTAAGGACGGGTTGTTTCGGAGAATTTGAACAATTCATCAAATTTAAACGTTCATTTTCGGGTTCTGTGAAAGTCCTATTGAAGTTCTGTTAATTCTCCGAACCAACCCGTCCTTTCCCATCGTATTAAGCACTGTTTTTAATGATGCAAATCAACATGTTTCGGGACTAAATGGTTCTTATTTTGCATCCTGATAAAGGAACAGTGGTCATAACTGTGTTCCATTAGAATCACTATTATTTGTTTAAAAATGGTACCACAAAGTACTCTTACAATGAAGGAAGAAATAATTATGTTTGACTTTTCGTGTGGTGACAAAACACGAACTGTTTTGTCATCACACGACACTATTTAACGTATTAACTTGGGGATGATAATTCACACACTTTTACGGACTTTTTGTTGATACAAGGAGCGAAATAATCTGCAACTTTCAGCAACGACGAATATTCATAAATAAAACAAAATAACTTTCAAGGATACCTTAAGAAATGGAACAAAAACAAGGCAAAGGCAACTAGAATATGAAATAATCATAAAACTGTTTCAATATTGAAAAGTGGTATTGAGGTGTATTGCGTTTCCTCCTCTCTTTTGAACCAATGTTTCAGACTGCCTTGCAGTGTTCATCATCAGGGCATTAAATTATAACTGCTATAATATGACTAAACGGCAATCGACATTGGCAAACCAAATACTCATAAAAAATGTTTCGACATCTTTCTTAGGTTCAATCAACGACCTTAGCGATAAATCACCAAAAAAGAAAATGCAACTCTCAAATTTTATTTTCATACTTTATTTTATAATTTTAATGGATTTTACAACAATGCATTCATGTTCGGATACGAGAGCTTTATTGAAGTTAAATAGCTTAGACCTCCGATTGAATCAGATAACATATTAATTTTGCGAGCCATTTTCAGGAGCCCAGCTCCTCCAGAATAGATGATAGATAAGCAGGTAGGCATACCTGGCGCTATGGCTGTGCGGTTTTTATTCCATACCTCAACAAATGATTGCTAATTTTTTCAATTTATAATGTAGATAAATATTGTGTAAAGCAGCCTTTAGGCAAACGCAAAGTAAAATGTCAAAATATAAATATTTTTTGCTCTACATTTCGCTCCTTGCAGAAATTTTTTCTTTGGGATCAATCTCCACGCAGATTCAGCGCACATTGCGTGAGATGTTTTGAATCAATAACTACGTCGATATCAAACTGTCAAATGATAAAATGGACTTAGTCGATTTTTTATTTAGAAATGAATATGGACAATAATATCGTGTCCAATCAAGATAAAGACACAAACCGTGATATGCTACGCGTCTACCGCATTGGAAAACCAAGTGTTGAAAAACCAAGGTCCCTTAAAATAGAATTCAATAACTCCACAACATCCAGAACATTACTAAGTAAACGCCATCTTTTAAAAAACAACACAAGGATATACCCCGATTCTACAATTTTTCAACAAAAACATCTAAAAAATCTAAGAGAAGAACTGGAAAAACGAAAGACAAATGGCAAAAATGATATTACTATAAAATATGTAAACGGAAACCCTAAAATAGTGCAAACACCGCCAAAAAACGATGCAAACTCAAGTTATACTACCAGAACGCGCGGGGACTACGCACCAAATTAAATGAACTACGTTCTACAATATCACTACACCATTACGACGTATATGTACGCCGGACCAAATGCCCTGATAAAATCAAAATCTATTATCAAAATACACGAGGACTTCGTACAAAACTACATGACCTTAAAGTAATGGTACCTTTACATGAACACGATATATTTATCCTTACTGAAACATGGCTCGTTCCAGAAATAAAATCTCCTGAACTTGGTTTCACAAACCACAAGATATTTCGGCGTGACAGAAACCCTAAATCTAGTACTAAATCTAGAGGAGGCGGAGTTTTGATTGCAATCAAGGAAAATATATCAGTGAAAAAACTAAAAACGCAAAATACCTCATTGGAGCAATTATTTGTACAAATTGTCACTCCCGTGGAAAAAATCATCATTGGAACTGTATACATACCACCGAACTCCGACATCCAAACCTACAAGAAACACTGTGAAGACATTGAATTTCTCATGTCAAAAAATCCTACATCGAAAATAATTATTGTCGGCGATTATAATCTTCCCAATTTGAAATGGAACTCTAGTGACAATGGTTATATTACCAATGAAAGTTCTAACGACCCAGCACGTGAAGTGATAGATACAATAAACTATTTAAATTTGTATCAACATAATTTTGTACCCAATATATGTGGTCGCCTTCTAGACCTTGCCCTTTCAAACAGCTCCAAACTGTGTGTTGAAATGTCAGACGATCAGCTCGTTCAGGTGGATAATTATCATCCCCCGCTACACATTATAGTAAATATGTACACAAACAATCCACCACTAAAACAAACAACACTCAACTTCAAAAACGCTGATTACGATTCTATTAACTACCAACTCACTAATACAGATTGGACTTTCTTGACCACTAACAATGATATCGAACAAATACTAGAAAAACTCTATGAAACATTTTCTGAAAATATAAAATCTCATGTCCCAACGTATACACCAAAATACAGAACATATCCAATTTGGTTCTCCACGGACCTAATACTCTTACTGAAACAAAAAAAACAGCTACACAAAACTTTTAAACTGACACACCAAACCAACGACTATTCAAACTTCTCAGAAACAAGAAAGAAATGTAAAATACTATCAAAACTGTGCTATAAAGCACACATCACCTCCATTGAGAAAACTGCGCTAGGAACAAAGAATCTTTGGAATTTTGTTAAAAAATTAAACAATGAAAGTACAGACTACCCCCCCACAATGCATTATGATGGCAAAATAGCCAATAGCACCTGTGATATTGTTAATTTGTTTGCAGATCATTTCCAAAGTGTATACGAAGGCGAAATATCAGAAAACAACGTACCATCATACACATATCAAAATACAATACATCTACATAATTGCCTCATAACACAGGAATCATGCTTAAATAAAATCATTTCACTTGATCCTAACAAATCTGCAGGCCCAGATAACATCCCACCAATATTTTTCAAACAATGCGCATCTGCAATATCAGGTCCACTCACCACATTATTTAACCACCTACTTTTTTCTGGACATTTTCCAACCCGTTGGAAATCTAGTTATATTACCCCGATTTTCAAAAAAGGTGACGACACAGACATTAAAAACTACCGTCCTATATGCATACAATCAGCACTCCCGAAAATCTTTGAATCCCTTGTTCTCGATTTAATTTATCCATCAGTATTAAAAGTAATTGATAAAAACCAACACGGATTCGTTTCTGGTAGGTCAACTGCTACTAACCTGTTACTTTACCATAACTATATTACAGAATCTTTTACAAAAAAAAAACAAGTTGACAGTATCTACACAGATTTTTCAAAAGCTTTTGACAAAGTATCACATAAAATATTACTTAGAAAACTGTATGCCTTAGGATTGAGAGGTAAGTTGTTAGATTGGTTCTCAAATTATTTGTCTAACAGAATCTTATTTGTTAAAATTAAACATACTAAATCTAAGTTATTATATGCAACTAGTGGTCTACCGCAAGGGAGTCATCTCAGCCCCATCCTTTTCTTAATATTCATAAATGATATCATAAGTTGTTTCGACGATGTAGAAGTTCTGCTTTTTGCCGATGACATCAAATTATACAAAGAAATATCCAATATAGGCGACTGCCTAATCCTACAGTCAAACATTGTCAAATTGCAAAATTGGTGTGTCGCAAATAACTTATTCCTCAATATCGATAAATGTAAGACACTAACATTTTGTCGAACAAAGACCCCACTATCTTTCAAATACACAATAGATAATAAAATCTTAGAAAAAGTCAAAGAAATTAGGGATCTTGGAGTTGTGTTTGATATGCAATTAAACTTTATAAATCACATTCAACAAATAACTAACAAAGGCATGAAAACACTAGGATTTATAATCAGAACAATCAAAGACTTCGATTCGCTGGAAGTTATAAAAATCGTATATTTGTCACTCGTACGCAGCTTGCTGGAATACAATTCCATAGTTTGGTCTCCATATTATCAAATTCATATAAAAAATATTGAAAGAGTGCAGCACAAATTTTTAAGATTTATTAACTTCAAGTTACACTTACCTATTCAACACATTAACTACACATCTTTACTAAATACACTTAAATTGCACTCCCTAGAAAACAGAAGAAAAATAAACGATCTAACTTTTTTGTTTAAAATTATTCACTCCGAATTAGATTGTTGCGAACTCCTGAATCTCATTGATTTTAAAGTACCTACTCGAGAAACAAGGCAAAACATATTATTCTGCAACAATAATTCTGTAACCAACTATCACACACATGCACCAATTTCACGACTACACACACTAGGGAACAAATTCACCTCAAACATTGATGTATTTAATACAAGTTTACCTTTATTCAAGAAATATCTCAACAATATTTTTACGTAGAATATTTTGATATCTATGGAGCATCACATAGGGTCTATTGCATATACATATTTGTGTATTTCTATATTAATCTACAATGTAAAAACCTATTACCGTTTTCTGTTTATGTATCTTGTATTTTGTCATGTATTATTCATCACATTTAATTAGTCACCTGTAAATTTTGTAATTACTAACATACATACTAGTTTATTTCTATGCCATTTACAACTTAGAATCTTTCTCTTTTATTGTGCACTATCTTTGCTTAAATTTATCTGTATACCTTTCATATGATGTTTACTAGTTATATTTTTATAGTTATCTTTTTTATTTATAAAACCGTCTCTGTATTATGAACTTGTCATGTAAAAGCCCATCAGGGCGTTGAAAATTAATAAAAAAAAAAAAAAAAAAAAAAAAAACACCTTAGAAACAATAGGTTCTGGAGCAAAGTTTACAATTTATATAATTAATCACGATGTTAATATTTTTCAAATACCTACATTAGGAAAAGAGATTTGAAGTCTTGATTACCACACTTTTGAAGAGGTTTCTCCTATAGATAATGTATGTCTCATTATTTGCAACATGGTGACTTATCTGTGACTATATTTATGTTGCTAAGCATAGTATATAATTATGTACTAAATTACATTTGATCTCGACATTTTAACTTAATTATATGTATATGTTTTTTAATTTTTTTTTTATTGCGAAATTTAAAAAATTGTTACAAATTATTTGTTTTTGTTATAAATTTGTTCTACCTGTTCTGAGGTTTACATATTATAAAAATGTAAATAGAACAATTAAAAAAAACATTAATTCATAAATAATTGCCACAAAAAACATGAAAAATTGAATTTTTTTACTAGCCATTTTTTACACAATAATTTAAAACAATTTAGCACATAACCATACTAGGTATTTGCTTTACTTTTAGATAATTTTTTTTTTCAGTTTGGTTTGGAATTTTAGCCTGAAATCCAAGTTAAAGTTTTGTATGAATATGTCCGCGCAGCCGTTCATCTTAATCCATTAAAAATAGTTTTTGAAAGCTAGATAGTTTATTTTGAAATTTAATTACGACCGGAATACAATTGCGTAATGTTTGTCCTAGGAAGTACTGTGTCCTTTGTTCAAAAGTAGTGTTCATTGCGAGTAAATATGTAATTTGAGTACATGGTTGGTATATTAGTTTGCGCGGAGTTGTCAAGTATGATTAAGCAGTGCATATGCATATGGTTGTTTTATGTCAAGTACGAATGTTTAAATAGGATTTTTAAATAATGTAAAGCATAATTTTCAATTCCTCATCAATGTTAATATTCAATATCCATTTTTTTTTTTTTTTTTTTTTTTTTTTTTTTTTTTTTTTTTTTTTTATATATTCAATAATATTATTATTGGGTTTATAAAAACAGTTTATTTTTAAACAAGTTCTGCTGTGTAATTATTATTACGCGTGACAGCTGTTTCGCCTTCTGAAGGCATTATCAAACTGTGGGTAGCCCACTTACAGACGATACATTTATATTATTTCTGGGTAGGTATTTTAATAAGGTTATTTTAATAGCATATGCTATTAAAATAACCCTATGATTCATCGTTTGGGAATAACTAACATAAAGACATTCAGTCAAATTTAAACTTTACACTAATTGGGGAAACTTTACTGGGGTAAAAACCATTAATAATTTCTAATATTTTACTCAGAAATCAATTAAGAAATCAGTAATTGTAATTAAAATACCTACCTAGAAATAATATAAATGTATCGTCTGTAAGTGGGCTACCCACAGTTTGATAATGCCTTCAGAAGGCGAAACAGCTGTCACGCGTAATAATAATTACACAGCAGAACTTTTTTAAAAATAAACTGTTTTTATAAACCCAATAATAATATTATTGAATATATAAAAAATAAAAAAATAAAATGGAGTTCTACAAATTAAACTTAATAACAATAAATAAATTCAATATCCAATTATAGATTGGCTAAGTGAACAGAACATTTTATTAATTTCTTTCAAAAAAAATACTTCTGTCCTGAAAATTCTGTTCATTTCTTAAGAAGAAGCTACAAGCCAAAAATGTGTATATTCTTGGTATACATTATATTGTTGATAATAGGCATTAAAATCGCTTGACAAGCGGAGTCTAGAAAAGTTCGATTTCAAGCATAAAACTGATTTTTATTTATTTTGTAAAAATTTTAAAAGAAAGCAAAAAATTTAATCAAGTGAAACTGTCTCAGATAATCTTAGCTATAATACTGTATTTTTAAAAGTTGTTTCCTTTATGCGTTCATACATTTCTATTGAAAATTTTTTTTTTTTGTGTTTTACATTTATATTTTTTATTGAGTAATTTTTTATTTTATTTTATTTGTATTCTACTCAAGAGAAACGAGAGGAAAACCTTCAATCTATCTAAAGCAAGGCTGCCCAACCTTTTTAACAGTTGGGCCAAATTGACGATCTTGAATCACTGGCGGGCCACTGAATACCTGACGGTTCCTATTTCCATGGGGGGGGGGGTTGTTAGAGAATTTCTATAAAACATAATTCCCCACAAAAAAATTCATATGTGAAACAAACACAACCCAAAAACATCATATGTGATTCCCCACAGCAAATTTTCGAATTCCATGGGGGGGGGGGGGTGGCTACAAGATTCCATTTCGGACGCAAAAAATATTATATCAAAAACCGGTGTATTTTTGTTTAAAAAGTGAGTTCAACAGGTTGGATTTTTTCGTCGCTGATTCTCGTTCTGAGTAGCCTAAATAGCGATAAATCGCCCAAGCTGCATTGTTTTTTTCCCTCGGGCCCGCGACACTTTTTCAAATTGGCGGGTTTTTTGAAAATGGTTCACGCGGGCCACTTATAATTCGTTCGCGGGCCACATTGTGGCCCGCGGGCCTGGGGTTGGGCAGCCTTGATCTAAAGCATATGTTTTGGTATTCATAATGTTCACCAATTCGTTATAAAGATTAATCAAAATAGTGATTTGGCATTAAGCTTCGCCTTAACACAAAGGGGAAATCTAAAATTTGTTTTTTTTGGTACAGTGAAAAATTGAAAAAAAATGGTAATATTAACTGTTGTTTTACAAAAGATAAACAAATAAATATGTTTTTCATATTTTTGACTATGTATATTGTTTTGAGTGGTTTGTGATATAGTATGTACATGTATCATGCATGTTACATTTAAGATGGGCATCGATGTATATTCCCGTGTATTTTGTGTTTACTGTCTTTTATATTTCTTTACCATAGCAGTTGTCAATGTTTAAATTTGTGATTGTGCTTTATGCAAAAAAGGGCGGTTGAGTTAGCAATATCAAAATAAGACGGATGTTGAAGTTAACGGTGAAAACATACCTAATTATTATCACATCTAAATGGTAGATTGAATTCTGGAAGAAGGCAAGTGATGATAACATGATGACGATGATTGGTGCGAATGAAGATGGATGAAAGATTAATCATACAAATAAATACTGTTCAAAGAACTCTTCCAATCAATTATATTATATTATAGCTCCGTACGCGTTGATGTCTCTTATTTAAGAACTGGAAAATGAGTCACCCTGTCACACATACTCACATATTTACCATGCCTGGTGAAATCCTGTATAAACTATCATATATATATTTGACTTTAAGTATTTTCCGCCACTTACGCAAAAAGTAAAAAACGTATCCACTTATTGAGTATGTTAAACGCATCGTAAAGAAAGTAACGCAAGTTGCAAGGAGAGTAGTAAAATATAATGAGCAAATGGCCGAGAGATTGATTGAATATTATAGATGAAGTTTAATTAAAGCACGGCTAAGATAGAATACATTAGGGACCCCGGGGCCAAAAACCGTTAAGTTGATCCTATGATAAAAGCACCGTAGGAACTGCAAAATGGGTCGCAAACATATTTACGTACATATTTTAACGTACAGAATGATGATAAATAGTATTCTTCTTTGATTTTTATTTTTTTCTGTTAGTTTTCTCCAACTCCACCCACTCTTACCCCTCCCCACTTCTTCCACTGTTCAATTGTAATCTATATTTAATTTTTGACTTTAGTATACACTTTCTCCTGATGAGGTGAACTTTGTTCATGAAACATGTAGAGGTTATATATATTAAAGTGATGTAAACAAAGTTATTTGTGTTTTAATATAATATTCTTCTTTTCTTATTTTTTTTATCCATGAACATTATTTAATGATCTAAGTATAAATATATGTATATAGGTGTCTGTATACTCGTACTTTAAATCTGTTTTTTTTTTTTTAAATAACTTTTTCGATCAACTTCACTTTAAGTTTTTCTTTAATTATTTATATTTTTCTGTATATAATATGAATTTTATTTGGAAACTTAACTGATTCATGCAACCAAGTAACGAGAAATTATTTAAATAAAATATGGATAACTTTTTGCTTCCGTAATATAAAAATAAATGTCAAAGCGTGAACCTGCTGACAAGAACAAAATACAAGGGGCACAGAAAAATGATGGGGTATTCATACGTATTTTTTTTTAAATTTTCCCTGATTTTTCACGGGTACATAATAACATTGAGCTATTGGTTTATTCGACTCGCCTAATCGTAATCTAATCACTTTACAGTGACCTCGTAACATAACGAATTATTTATCAATATATATTTATTAGAGATTATAAGATTACTGTAAAATATTCGTTAGGACAACGTAACGACTCTTTCTAGATCGTAGGATTATAACGAAATTATTCGTTGAAATTAAACGGCTGATTACGAACAATAGCCTACCTAACGACAAGATAACGTTTAACGACTCCGGGTTTTACCCTAGTGGATAATATAATCTTCGTTTGGCCGTTTATATAACGATTCTAACGACGCAGATAAACACCTGTAAAATTCTTAGGTATTTGTTATCTGCATTGCGATAACGACCAATCCGTTGCGACCCAACGGCGTTACATCATCAGGGAAAATGGAAATATTTATGAATACCTACTTATTATTAACAAGAATTTTGTTAGGGAAGCCACAAAAAATGTCCTTTAAAATAATTGGAAATAAAAAATTAACTCAACTTAAAAATAAAAATTAACAAGTAGGTTTTTTTTTTTAAGACGAGGAAAACACAATTTGCGTGTTATTTTCGTCTCTTTGGAATACAATTTTTTTAATTTTAATTATGTTATACTAGTTTTTGCTCACCGGTTTCGAACGATACTTCATTAAAATCTTTGTATATTTAGTTCAAATATAAAAAGGGAAAAAAAGATAAATAAACTTTTAGTCACTTTTGACAGATATATCGTTATTCCAAAGCTCTATGGCTCTTGATGGAAATTAACTTGCGACTAGTTGCATGGACCTAGATATTTCAGACTGAAAAAGTTGTGTTAATTTCTTGATGGCAAAGAATACCGCTCAAGATTTTTGCTGGGTTGTCTTTTTTTTACATTGATCCCACACAAGAGGCCCTGAGGAAAATAATTTCACTCAGGGCCCATGTCATCTTTGGGGATAGTGTGTGAGGAAGTTATGGGAAGGTAAAATGTTTGAGGTTTGGGTAGGAATCTAGGGATAATTGTGTCCAGGAGTGACGGACATGAGTATATGCCTCCCATTACGGCGCAAGGAGATGGGTCAAGAAACTCGATGGAGAGGTCTCCTCAAATTACCCTCTGGCTCTCAACTCCAAGCGCAGCGAACCACTCGGGTTGATCTGTGGCAGAGGTGTACCCAAACCGGCATCCCAAATTGGAAATTAATTAATTGCCTGCATTAAAATAACGTAATATCAAAAGCGTTCATTTTCAATTGCGAGCCTTACAAATATAAAAATACTACAAAATATGATTTCTCTTTTCGTGAGTTTGTAATTTTTGTTGTTGTTTATATTTGTAATTCTGTTATGAATACCTAGAATTTGTTGTGTGTTCACCTTATTTTCTTATGGTTACCAATAAATGATAACCGCGACTAAAGGTGTATTAATACTTAGAATATTATTATGAGGAGTTTTTTGTTGTTGAAGTTTTGTATAATTCTGAATTAACTTAATCAATGTTATATTTATTATAATGCGATACTTGTCTTAATATGAAACCTTCAATTACAACACAATGTTTTTCTTACTTTCCACCAGCAATAGTTTGTTTTTATGTAATTTTATTATGAATTTCCTTTTTTAACCTCATTGTGTTGTCTTATTAGAGCTTCAGTCACAAGGATGAAATCCATAACTGGTTTATTTTGGTTATACTACATAGTCGATAAAATATAAACTGTCGATTTCCCGAAAATAAATAAATCCTATGAAATCCAAGAAACAAAAATTCGGCGGCCCTCTCGTAACGTGATTTTACTAAATTATTGGTAACTACCTAACCACTACCCAGAACCGGCCCGAATTGACAAGTTGGAGTCCAACACTTAAAAAAACACTTAAAACGGCGCCACACAAAAATACAAATCATCTAACTATTATTGATTACATTGATCACCTATCCACTACCCACTACTTAATACCCGCTACCCACTACTTACTACCCACCTCCCATTACCAATTACCCACTACCTACTACCCACTACCCACTACCCACTACCCACTACCCACTACCCACTACCCACTACCCACTACCCACTACCCACTACCCACTACCCACTACCCACTACCCACTACCCACTACCCACTACCCACTACCCACTACCCACTACCCACTACCCACTACCCACTACCCACTACTTACTACCCACCTCCCATTACCAATTACCCACTACCCACTACCCACTACCCACTACCCACTACCCACTACCCACTACCCACTACCCACTACCCACTACCCACTACCCACTACCCACTACACACTACCCACTACCCACTACCCACTACCCACTACCCACTACCGACTACTTACTACCCACCTCCCATTACCAATTACCCACTACCCACTACCCACTACACACTACCCACAACCTACTACTACCTACTACCCACTACCCACTACCCACTACCCACTACCCACTATCCACTACCCACTACCCACTACCCACTACCCACTACCCACTACCCACTACCCACTCCCCACTACCCACTACCCACTACCCACTACCCACTACCCATTACCCATTGCTCACTACCCATTACCAATTACTTAGTACCCATTACCAATTACCCACTACCCAGTACCTACTACCTAGGGTCTAGGCGTCTACTGGTTTTCACAAGGGGCGCCAACATTTTATTCGAGCCAGGCGCCGCGGCCGTATGGCTTACCACGCAAACAGGTGCGTATTTATTAGATATTTTAGTTTAAGGTGTGTACCTACTTACAATAACCACCCAGGTAACCCAAATAATATTGAGTAGCCACGAAATATTTATATAATAAAAACTGAAATTTCGTAAACTGCGTTTCAGCCCTGATTCCGTTTAACGATAAATAAAATTATAACGGATCGTGACAGATAATATTCGTTTGCTCTATCAGGTGCAAATATATTAGATACAACCTTTAATTATTTTACAAGTAGGTATATCACTTGACTCGTTGTAGTGTACTTTGGAACTTTGGAGTGGAATTAAAATGTATTACCCTCGGATCACTCACTGACCATGGATAAACACAATATTATTGACTGATCGTAGCGAAGTCCTGTTTTAACCCGAGCATTTGGCATTTCAGCTGTCTCTAAATTTGTTTGTCACGTTCCGGCTCCGGTTCAAGATGGCAATCGTTTTGGATACCACCGTGTAGTCTCACCAGAGTTCGCATGATCGTGGTTCCCAATACTATGAAGTGTCAAATCAGAATAATCAATATTGTATCGTACCATGGAAGTAAGAAGTATGGTGCCTACCGGCCTGAAAATAATCCAACCATCTCAATTAAAAGATTTTTTAATTGAGATGGTGTTTATTACACAGTCCTCATGATCAGTGTATTATAAATAGCAGTATGTTGTTTAGACGAAATACGATGCATTTTTGTAGTAATGCTGGTTTTAGAACACTGATTAATTGCTTATCAGGTGCGGTCACGGAGTATTTTTGCACTTTGATATAATACAATAACAGAAGTGAAGAGATGCTAACATTTTCCTACTATTCTTAAATATTAAAAGCGGTTAAGCCTAAGAATAAAAATCTATGAATACTTTCGACTCTCGACATCGCCGTACAAAATAAAGCGCCTGTTGATATAAAACGTAGGCTTTTTGTGACTGGTGACGTCGCACAAACAAACAGATTTAGTTATTTTTAGAAGATTGGAATTTGATATGGAAGATTATTAAAACTACCTTTAACGATTAAAAATATATTCCAGTATTTAAGTTAGAAGGTTATTTTTTATTATTAATTAAAATATTTTTTTTATTATTAATAAAAAGGGCCCCGGGCCCCCAGTCCTGGGGGGCCCCCAAACGCCTCCGTGTTCTCTTGATCAACTCTTAAACAAGGCTTTGAGGCACCAGGACATTGTAAAAATAAATTTTGATTTTTTAAAATTAAATTCTTTGAAAGATGCACTTGTTAAGAATGCTCTCACAAAATGTTTTAAAGAAATTCGAAAAATTGACGGAGATTGATCATTTTATGTGAAACAGTTTGTATGTTGGATTATCCTTCAGCAAAACTTTGAATGCGTTTTTCTCGAAACTTTTTTAACACTTTTTTCAACCTGGCTGACAATATGTTAAACAAACTATACATCCGATTTGCATGCACAATTTACCTTTCATTTACCGTCAGTGGCTTACACTGCCTAATGGACAATACGGCCCTGCCAGGGCCGGATTAAACATGTCGGGGCCCCTAGGCAATGCTCGTCTCGGGGCCCCTTTACCCTAGGGGCCCCTACCCAATGCGGGCCCCCTGGGCAGTTGCCTACACTGCCTTACGCATAATACGGCCCTGGCCATAGTGCATGGTGACTGGATTTTCAAACAGTTTAAGACCTGGTGCATGCAAATTGGATTTTTTTTGCGGATCGATTCGTATTTTATTTTCCTCGTCCATATCCATATTCAAAATTTGCTTGCAAGATTTTAACTAAAACTAAACTAACTAACAAAATAAACAAACACTTATACATACAAATGTGAACTGAATAAAAAGCTTGTAAAATTACATCAACTTCTTAAACTAGGGGAACTCATTCATCTTTGTCGCCCCGGGCCTCTGACGGGCTTAGTCCGCCACTGGCGCCAAGTGACGGTTCTGAAGAACCATATCGTCTAAAGCATTTGTTAAATTTATTCTGAAATATTAATATTCTACGTATTAAAATAAACTTTTTATTGAAACCGTAGATATTGATAAAAATGTTATTAATTTCCGATGAGGTCAGTCGAATACCTTCAGACGTAAAAATCAGTTTAATATATTGTAGCGACATCTCCCAGACTACTTTCACAACAAAAGAAGATAATTAGGTGTGAATCTTTGATGTATAATACTTCTCTTTTTCATTCGAAGATGTCACTAAACCGATTTTGATAACGTAACATGTTCTATTAATAGAAATAATTCCAAAGAGAAATGGAGATAAAAATAAATATTGGCTTTTTGTTGCTTTATAAATATTTTACAACATTTTGTACTGTGTACACCGTACACCATAAATAAACTACTCCCGTACACCTACTCTGACCTACTCCATACTCCGTAACCAATAATAAATAATAATATCTTCAAGTTGCCGCGCCTGACATCAAGGTCATCATCACGGCAGCCAACAAAACCCAATTAGTTTACAACTTTCTGTCAAGATTTTGTCGGCGTATTGTCTGTCACGAGTTTGTGTTGACATTATTTAATCTATTTAAATTATATCGACTAACTATCGACTGGATTACACCAATTGTACCGTAAGCCACTTAATAAAATACATCAATCATTCAAAAACTTATTTCACCTTCCGTAGAAAGTTAATTCCTTATCTGTCTCAATGAAATTTCTCCATAACGGTATGTCGCACATTGCATTCCTGTTGACGAGAAACCCGATGTTAATTTCTAATAATGCTGTTTCTATTAATTCCAAGATATAGTGCTCAGCCGAACACAATCGTCGCATATATTCAAACGACACATTTAAAAAAAAAAAAAAATAATAATTTATTCATGTCTCAAACTGCATTTTTCCTGGTATTTGTGTCCAATATATATCATAAACTTGTCAAATTCGGCTGCACGCTTAATACGCAAAACAATATAAATAGCGTTTGGTTTCAACTTAATTACTACAATAAATAACTAATTATGTGGTGGGAGATGGTAAAAGATGCATTAAAGTTCCATTTTTTCTTAATCAAAGATATGTTTGAAATGTAAGAAATAACCCCTAAACCCTAAAACCTATTTTGTGCATGTTAAACCCCCCACTTAAATAGTTGCCTCCATAAGATATATAAAATGAAATCGGGTGTTGTTTTTTTAACCGGTTGTGTGCCTTAAGCGCGTTTACGCGCTCTAGGTAGCCGTGCTCACAAGGCCGGCCATACAAAATGAGGGCGTTAACACGCTGATCTATATGACGATTTTGCTTGTCAAACTCAAGTAATTTGAAAAATCTAAAATATGGAACCCACGGTTACATCTATTGGGATGATGAAGAAATAATTATAATATAACAGTTCACAGATTATATCGACTTTAGAGTGATCTAAATGAAGCTTCTTTTAAAGCTAAAAAAATCGCAGCCTGTCGTTACATCCAAGCAAAATACCTTCGGGCATTTTAAGGGTTAAAGATCCTTTGCATGAAGCGGAATTTGACAAGTTTACCTTTTTTTTTGTGCGCGCTGTATAATAATCACATATTATTGTTTAGTTATGACATTAACTAAAACGGCATTATACAAATCATCCAAATATTAATTTTATTATATTGCAGACATTGTAGAATATAATCTACTGATATTTTAATATTGTAAACTTGTCAGATCTGTCTTGATGATGAACACTGTAACGCTGTCCGAAACATTGGCTAAAGGAGGAAGTACAACACTGCGGAGGCTGTCAACATTGTTTACATATGTTATTAACTCTTTGGGCTGTAGAGATATATCTCCACTGTTGTTACTGTACCTATTCTTCTTCATTAGGCTTTTGGTATTTAACTTTGAACTCGGGGTCCCTTCAAATTTTTCAGTTTTTGACTTTATTGTTGGTTCTCATCCATTTAAGATTGTATGCAAATTTTAGTGGTTTTTACCAAATTAATAAACAATATCCCTATGAATCTGCCACTAGAATCACCTTAGTTATTTATTTACAAAAACAGTATAAAAACTAATACATTGCAAAAGCTTTAAAGAAAACTAAAAAAAAAAAATGGTTGGCATAATAAATATATAAGGTTACATGTAGGACAAAAAAGTTTACACAGGTTAATACTTCGTGCTTAAATTCATTGTTGGACATAGGAAAATATCCATATTTCCAGCTAGGCAGTTTATTTATTTATTGGGCGGACCGGTTTACATATATAGTTCTGTGAGCACTTAGGCCAAAAGCCCATTGTGCTATCTCCCATTTTACCTCATTCTTTTAACAGTAACCCGGTCACTTTTATAAAGTTCACCAGGGTTGTCATTGTATATGAGGCCATGTTTTCTGGTTCGACAATGTGTCTTCCCAGGTCTCATCACTCCTCTTCAATTCCCCCTGGTTCCCTGAAGGTCCCACGGTGAGAGAGTCCACTCTCCTTGGTTTCCTGAAGGCCCCACAGGAGAAGATAGCTTCGTTTCTCCTCTCCACTCCTCCTTGGTTCCCTGAAGGCCTCGCGAGGGAAGAGGGAGTTTTCGAATGGTCCAATTTTCGTCCCATGAATATCTAGAGAAATTAAAGGTCCACTCCAGCAGATCCGAGTGTCTAAATATGCCGAGATGTGACCCCGTTTCTCGGAGGCACCATTCTTGACACTGTTCCCCTGGTCATTCAGCCTGAGCACGGTAGCTCACACCTTAGCTTGGAATGGCTATTGAAGGTCCTGTTTCCACTCCCTGAGGTAGCAATGGGTTCGCTACACTCCCTATGCTGGGCAAGACAGTTAATTAACCTACTAAGTCTTGCCAGAGGCATCAACACTGGTAAGTTAGTTCTGCACCTGAGAAGAATCAGAAGCCTGTATTGGTGGCCTTGCATGAAATTATCCGGGACCTATTTTAGCAAAAATGTCTGGTATCGATAATAAATCATTTGAAAAAGCCATCAGCAGTAATGCAACATCCCTCCTGGAACTTCTAGTAGACCGGCCTATTATACGAATCCACTGCACTGAAAATTTATCTAAAGGTACTAATGGAGTTTCATCATCTCTGCATACACCTGCGGAGAAACAGCGTGATAGTTATATCTAAGCTGAAGAGTCTCGATTTCCGCAAATACGCAGGACCCGATAAAGTTCCACCTAGATTCCTAGTTCATTGTATGCATTCATTGTCACATCCCATAAGTAAGTCATTTATGAAGTCACTCTCATGAGGTGTGTTTAAAAAAAGGAAATAAGAGCGAAGTAACAAATTATAGGCAAATATGCATAATGTCTTCTTTACCCAAACTTTTCGAAAGCCTAGTACTAGACAAGTTGATATCTCAATTTAAACTAGTAATCTCACCCCTTCAACACAGATTTATAGGAAGATCAACACTTTCCAACTTAATATTATATACTAATGATATCATTAATGCCTTTAACGCATCATATCAAACTGACTCCATATATACTGACTTCAGTAAAGCATTTGATAAAGTAAACCACAGAATCTTAATACGTAAATTAAAATTATTGGGAGTGAGAGGGTGCATGTTAGAATGGTTTGAGTTATCTGTTGGGAAGGTACTTAGCGGCAAAGGTGGATTCATTCACTTCTTACAAATTTGCAGCATCAAGCGGAGTACCGCAAGGATCTCATTTGGGCCCAATATTATTTTGTTTGTTCATCAATGACATAATAAATATTTTTAGCAAAGTCAAAGTTCTGTTATTTGCCGATGATCTGAAGATCTACAGAATAATTAAAGATGAAGTTGAACCTGAATAAACTATTTGCTTGGTGTTCAGAAAATGATGTGCAACTAAATATTAGTAAATGCCAGATTATTAGTTATTGCAAAGGTAAAAATCCTCTTAATTTTTCTTATTTAATTAATGGCGCTAATCTTCTATGAGTTTCTCAGATTCGAGAACTTGGTGTCTTATTCCACGAGAGTCTGCAGTTTCACTTACACATCGATGAAACTACAAGCGATGTGATGAGAATGGGAATTTACTCATTAGTACGAAGTAAATTAAAATATAATTCAACATTATGGTCACCATTCTACAAAGTCCATTCTCAAGTCTTAGAAAAGGTACAAAATGAATATTTCAATCGAATTATAAATAAATTATAATTACTTACATACCGAAACCAGACTTCTCAAACTAGAATAGATAGCATAGAATCAGATAGAAGAGTTTTAACTGATATATTATTTTTATTCAAAATTATCAAATCTCTAATTGACAGCCCTGAATTATTGGAATTAATTTAAATGAATGTAGCTGCCAGCAAACTCGAAGCAAAGACACTTTTAAATGTCACAATAAACTCAACACTAACTACTCTATTTATTCACCAATTCCAAGAATTGATCACCTTGCAAGCAAACACTGTGAACTTATTGATATATTTGGTGTTAATAATTTCGTGAGTTTCAAAAGGCAACTAATTTCAGACCTATTTGCTAGGTATTATTTATTAGCTTTAAAAAAAAGTCTTCTCTGTATATCTTGAAACGTTTAAATCACATACTGCTGAATTATTTTTTTTGTTATTTGTTTTTGGGGTGTTATGCCGTGTTTCGCTAACTCCTTCTTTAGCCAACGTTTCGGACAGCATTGCAGTGTCCATCATCAGGGCAGATGTGTTATTTGATATACAAAGTATTGTATCAATAACACATCTGCCCTGATGATGGACACTGCAATGCTGTCCGAAACGTTGGCTAAAGAAGGAGTTAGCGAAACACGGCATAACACCCCAAAAACAAATAACAAAAATACTTTTGGCCGTGAAAATCTTAAATCATGCTGAATTATTTGTTTTTTTACACGCCTAATGACTGTATGCATGTACGGTCATACTTGAAATGTATATTATATTTTGATTTATTTTACCATTTCAAGTACTATTATTTTAATTCGTTATTAATTAGAGCGTTGGTATTTTGTCATTACTTATTAGTTTTTTTTTCTATAAATACAACAGACATAATTTTTCTTCTTTTTTTTAAACTCCTGTTTTATAATATACAGTAATATAGTTTATAATACATCAGTATATTATATATATATTTATTTTTTATATACCTTACGAGTAAATTATTTTCCTGTTTTCATACTCACTGGTTTGCAAAAAAACATGAAAAATTTTATGCATATACGAATTTTCAATGTACATACTTACTTTATATTTGAAACTTTGCTTTATTTACAATATCAGACGTTATTATTTGGATTTCATGTTAATCTTACTTTAGCATTTGATTTTTTTTTGTATGTATATAATTATGTAGTGGTACGCCAAGCGCCAAGGTACCTAGGCCGTCATAGAAACGTACTGGAGATTTCGGCCGTTGCTTAGGTTTGTTTGGCAATATTTATAGCCATAGCAACTAGAATGTTCGAGAAGGTTCTTCACCTTAAAAAAGCGACAGCGGGAAGGAACTCGACAGTCAGTCATGAGTTAGCAGTCCGCCAGTCATCAATCAGCAATCCACTGCGCCGCTAGACAGACCTACCATACCTACATGGCTCTGCATGGACTACGAATTACCATGGACTCCTTTGAACACATCCACGAGTCCGGTCACCACCGTGTCGACTCACTGACACCGCTTCGATCACTCTGCAGTCATCGCCGCATACACCTGACATCATCATTATCTCACCCAAATAATCGCTGTGACACAACAACCTCATATTTCATTTGTCTCACTACCAAATCCCCAAAGTTATGTTATTATCTATGTATTATGTTACACTTACATACATAAATTGTCAATTTCCTATGTAAAAGCCCGATAGAGCGTTAATGAATAATAAATAAATAAAATAAAATAATTATTAATTAGCGTTGGTCTCCATTTCTTTCAGCATTAATTAAACTTGATAATGGCCGCCCCCAACTTGACGAACGATGCCCAGGTGCGCTACATGATCCAGTGGTTCGAGGAGTGGAGTGAGCTGCAGCGTCAGGACTTCCTGCCCATCCTGGCGGAGAAGATTGCCGCCAATGGAACTTACGTCAACGGCATAGTCAACTCCATGACCACCGTCAACTGTGAGGATAAACCCATGAATTTATTTCAGTGCCGGGTAAGTTCCAAACTTAACTTCTTTTGTAGGGTATCTTATTATTTTTTATTTATTATTCTTTATATTGGCTTTCACCCATTAAGAGTGATCTTGGCCATACATTACAACATTTTTCTTATTAATAAATACAACAAATTACAGGATAAAATTGATTACACAACATAACATAACATAACGTAACATAAATAAACCAAACATAACATAAACATAACATAACATACTTAACATAAACGGTACAGAGCTGGTAACAGTAGATTATCACAAAATTATAAATATAGGAACCTGTGTACAATATAAGTGGGCGCTTTTCGTTATTTAACCAAAGATTTTTCTAAAATTAGTAGAGTTTTTTTTTAAACAGAACTATGAAATTGGCAATCTTTAAAAACAAACACAGCATATAACACATACAGCACAGAGTAAACAAATGTGATTATAAAACATAAAGATAAACATTACACAAACATACCATGAACATAATGTTGAATTTGGTCATGGTAATAACAAATTGGGAAATATAATGAGCTGATCTTCATTCATATTTTTGCTTATCTGTATGCAATTTTTTATGTTGTAATGAGCACCCTTCACAGATATTACTAATAATAATAATTTCAATTTCACAAACCCTCTGCATTGCTTCTTCTGTTCATGTCCGGGCTAAGAATGTACCTATTCGTTGTCAGAGTTAACGCTTTCTGTGAAAATACACAATATCTTTTAGTTTAATTCCAGAAATGTGCAACATTATATAGGTGATAAATGATAATCCTTACAAAAATTCAACAAGTAAAAAACAATGTTTTTTTTAACTGCATTGCTTCTTCTGTTCGTGTTCGGGCTAAGAATGTACCTATTCGTTGTCAGAGTTGTGATGAGATAGATTTCCTCCAAAAGAAAATGTATTTAATGAAAGCTAAACCTCAATTACGAAGAAATCATCACATTAGAGACACCTAGCGAATTTTATTGAAATAACTGCAGGAGACTGTAATTGGAAAAAAGAGGCGTTCTAGTAGGATGTGTCTACCCAAATTTATTACTAAAATTAGCCAATCACAGTGGGCTTTTGACAGGACAAAGAAGAAATCTACATTATTTATTAATCTGGGAACGAAGACATCGAGTCGAAGGGTAATGCACTATAAGGTAAACATGTTCTCACGGGGGGAAACATTACAACTGCACAGCCGTGAACCAGGAGGTTAGTTTTACAACGATTGGGGAAAGGAGGTATTATTACCAGAGAATTGCGAAATAGCGTAATAAAAATAAAAATTAATAAATGAAATGAAATTTAATTTAAATAAAAGTGAAAAACGTGCCCGCATGCGACAGAATGCGTTACGTAAACAAACGAAAGCAATTAAACACGATTCATTATGACGGGTCGGTGAACCCACAAAATAGGGCACATATTGCTTATAAAAACATCCCTAACGTCCTTGAAATATAAACAAAGTAAGAGATTTACGACCTGAGTTCAGCGCAAAGGAATTTTAAACGTAAACAAACTTGGTTCCTCATGAACAAACGGGCGACGCATTAAGATAAACAAAACGAAAAGGATAAGATAGAAGTGAGATTAAGATAAACAAAAAAAAGGATAACGTAAATAATCCTTGTAGATAATGATAAAAATTGAATAAAGATAAGATAAATTATAGTTTATCTAACGGGATAAAAGTGTTAGGGTTTGTGAACGCTTATGAAATACAAACATCGGAGTTTAGATCAAATACAGATTAAATAAATAAACGTTGTTTTGAAAAAACAAAGTGTTCAGAAAGTCAGGGAAACATATTATTATAAACATCATGATAGGTATTGCGAAAATCATAAAAGATTTTTGCAAAATCATGATAGGTATTGAAAAAAATGTTATTTCGAGTTTAGTCATGATAATGGGACTACAGTCTGAGGAGGGAAACGCGACTTGTTAGAATTTATGATTTGTACCTACCGGTTTTGCAGAAAAAAAAAGACAATACGGAAATATTAATTATTATTACTCGGTGTAGGAAATAGATTGTTCGCGTAGTAATGGACCAAGAGAGTGAACCGCGAAACGAGGAAGAAAAATGTGAAAAAAAAATGATTGTTACATCGGGGTGTTCCGACAATACAACCCCAAAACTAGATCTTAGAGAAATCTTTCGAAGATCTCACAAGTCAGGGCGTTTTAGGCTATCAATAAAAGCGAAAAATGAAAAGGAAAAGGAAAAGGCGGAAGTTACATGTGAGGTCAAAGATGAAATAATCACACACGAAGAAGGTGACCCTAATAATTCTACTGATCTTGTTACAGACGAAAACACCAGAAAACGGAAGGGCGAGGATAACAAGTAAATAAAATAATAAAAAAAAAAAAAAAAAGAAAAAAAAAAAAAATCTGAATTAAGTAGACTAAGCAAAGGAATAACTAGTAGTCTTATCAAGATAAGATCAATTTAAATTCATACGCGAAAAAAAAATCTTTTATAACAAACAAGGTTGAAGTTAGAGAATATACACGATCTGGGGAGAGCAAAAGGAAGAGAAGTGTTGAGGTAATAAGATAGGGTAAAACCAAGAAAAATGAACAGAGGTCAGAGGTGTTAAACAGTTCACCGAGGCGGTTTAAAATGGAAATAATTAAAGTGGTCTAGGCCAGCAGTAGATGGTAGCGCGTAGAACAATTGGATTGGGATTTGCAGCGACAGATAACAAGGAGCAGGGGTACTCAACAGTTTTGAATTGAAAAAAAAATGGAAAGATAGAAGAATAAAACGTCTAGGGACGCACACTTTGAGGAGGGAGAGATATGGCGAACTCTAAATTGGTTATATTGTGTTAACTTTATGGCTATAGCTTCCGAACGACTAGAACATCAAAGGCGTATATTGTGAGGAAGGAGGTCTTAGTCCAACCAGGTTGAGGGCCACCTAAACACGCGAGTCAAGGGGCGTGTTCCAGCAAAAAGAGATTAATTTTGAGTTTATCAAAATTAGAGAAAAATTCCATAAAATAAAATCCACGCGAAAAGAAAATAGAAAATACAATGAAATTCAAAGTCAAGGTTGTTAACAATCCAAACAGGATGAGGAGGGAAATGAAGAATAACAGAACGAAGTGGGAGTATAAATTGTATTGTCACATCTCCGGTGTCTAACGAAAAAAAAAAAGGTTTGAAGGAGAAAATGGAAAAGCGTTATCCACAGTTAGTTGCGACAAGAGGAGGGAACTGTGATGAGATAGGTTTCCTCCAAAAGAAAATGTATTTAATGAAAGCTAAACCTCAATTACGAAGAAATCATCACACTAGAGACACCTAGCGAATTTTATTGAAATAACTGCAGGAGACTGTAATTGGAAAAAAGAGGCGTTCTAGTAGGATGTGTCTACCCAAATTTATTACTAAAATTAGCCAATCACAGTGGGCTTTTGACAGGACAAAGAAGAAATCTACATTATTTATTAATCTGGGAACGAAGACATCGAGTCGAAGGGTAATGCACTATAAGGTAAACATGTTCTCACGGGGGAAACATTGGTCATAAACTTTCGGTGTAAGAAACGAAGAGAGATTGATACAAATGGAAAAAAAGGATTGATTGTCATTCGAAATCAAATAAAGTATGATAGACTGTTATCTGGAAATAACAAGAAACTTTTAATAAGTGAAATTAACGCGTGAGGGTAGAGTAGACTCAGGAGAACCTGAAAAAAACTGTGTAGAGAGGTGAAAACAAAACAAAACTAAGTGATTTAATTATAGTTTGGAATGATGGAGGGAAACTACAGATCAACAAGAAAAACGCGTAATCGATATGCAAATTTGAGAGGATCGTACTAGGAAACTACCGGCCGAGGAACCAATGGTTTTGGATCGGTGAGATTGGATACAATGGCCTGATTCATAAATACATATTTTTGTGTTGGAATAAACAGTACAAGATCCACGATCATTAGAGGGACGATTAAACTGGAATTAGCCATAAAATTTAACATGGGACATATGGAACTGTTTATTTAAAACCAAATGCATTAGATTGACAGGCAGACACATTAGCTACAATTGATGGCTGAGGTACAAAGATTTCATAATAATGACTCAATATAAATCAAAAATTAATGACTATTTTTGAGGGAACAAGATGCAATACGGGTAACGCCTTAATATTTAATTACTTTACAGTGGCGAAACGGTGAAAAGGGGCGAAAATAATGTTCATTTCGGGTCTAATGACATGGTGAATAAAAGATTGAGATGGTTAGGAGTACTACCCTGTACGCTTAAACTGAGATGATGCATAAAGATATGAATGAAAGCATTTGAACTCTGTTTTCCGAGCGAAATTTGAATAGAAAGTTTGGCCTTGGAAGAAAGGACGCGTACAGACCGACAGATTGGCAAGAACTGGAATATACACGAAAATAGCAGCATTATGAAGTTGATTTCGGCATCATAGGAGCGTGGAGACGAATTTAAAGTGCCATAATAACCAGAGGAAGGGTGAAATAAAGGTAAACACTAATAAACATGATTGGATTGAGGGAATCCAATGCGAACATGAACTTGCCTGCTAAGACAGGAACAATAGTGACTGAATTATGAAGCGCAATCCCGAAAAGAACAAAAATTAGAGGGAAAATTCTTTATAAGATAAAGAATTAGATAAGGAACGTTGAATGTGAAGTGTGCGTAGGGAGTACGATAATGGACTGATTATATTCCCAGATAAATAAACAAAATTAAGCACAGCTAGAAAAACACATTTAACCTTACGACGAACTCTATGAAAACAATTAAAGGATGCTGATCCAGCCCTGCAACTGCAGAGAATAAAGACAGGAAATTTGGAGGCGTCACCGAGATATGACTATGTCGTATGAATAAGTGACCAGATTTAAATAATCAAGATTAGTGGGAACTATGTTCAAACTTACGAGTTGATTGGTGACCTAATTGCCTGAAGGGTGAAATCGACTTAAGTCATTTTGGTATTGAAGACAGTATAAAAGCGAGCGCACGACAGGATTCGGGACAGTTCTCCGGAAATTTTGTGGGGTTGAAAGTACGGGAGGTGCGAATTACGCGTGTGAGTACGTCGAGACAGGTAATTAATAAGTCCCTGGACTTAGAGGGTTTTGTGAAAAGTAAAAGTTAAATTCAGTTTTCTAAATCCTCTTTGAAAATCCCATCAGTGAAATCTTATAATAAAATAGAGTCTAAACTCAGTGTTTAAGAGTGTTAAAGTGAAAAGTGCAAAAAAGTGATTTGTGAATTATTTAAATTCTAAACTAATTATTTCATTCAAAGTGAAAATCATTTAAATTCAATTTAAGTGTTTTATCGGATATCTAAAGTGAACGTGATCGCGAATTGATATTTAAAAATAGATTATAATTTAGAATCAATTTTGTTTAAAATTATTACTAGTAAATACTTGCATCTTAGCTTAAAAAGAACACAATTTAGACAGTTCGAAAAGTAATATCAATGATTAGATTTGATTAAATTTAATCCCTTTGTGATTTTATTGTTCAGTAAAATAAGTACGTAGAGAATTCGGAAGGATTAAAAAAAAGGTGAAAATGATAAAAATAAATATTGTCTCTTTGTAAAAAAGGTTTTAATGAAATAAATTTGAAAATAAAGGATTCATCGGATACTTTAAAGTTAAGTTTAAAATTAAAATCAACGTTACCTCTTTGTCTAAAAACAGTGGTTCGGGAAAAATAACAATAATCACTCTCCTTTGTTTCAAGATAAAAGTAATAATAATAATATGACTATTTCAGATTTTGTATAAATAATAATATTAAATATCTAATCATCTGCGTTATATTTTGGAAAATATTAACCTCAGTCCTTACGTCAATCAACACTTACGAAAGCTAAATCAATACCTTAAAGCCGCGGTCAAATGGAAAAAAAATGGTAGTCGCGAATCAATTTAATTAAGACTACATTCTAAACAGCAAGTAGGTAATATTTTGGAACCTTGATCGCAAATTTCGTGTAAACCCGAACGGATATATTTGCATGATCGATCAAGGTAGGTGAGTCAAAAGAAATCAAAATATAAAATAAAACTTCAGAAATCAAAAGACAACGTTCCTGAGAGCCGAGAGGGGAGAAAAGCCATAAGGGGCAACGTTCCTGAAAGCCGATGAGGGAGAAATCAAAAAAAAGTGAAATCTTATAATATTTTATATTTTATATGTATAGGTTATAATTAGGTGCATATGATACCTATAATATGGTATAACTTTGTACCATTTCACATATAATGATGCATATACCACGAATACCTATTATCACAATTGTGTCATGCACAAATGTCTACTTCAAATACCTATTACCACATTCGTGTCAAAAACAAATACCTACTTCTAAATATTCTTTCGAAATTAGGTAAGCCTTATTTACCAACATGTACTATGAAAATCCAAAAACGATAATGTACGATTGGTCTTCTAAACTATCAGCTGATAGTAGATATTACATCACTGATAACAGATACAAATATAACCCACAAAGAATTCATAAGACCTTAAAATAGGTCAAAGTCCTCTTAATTACACGAACTACATTCCAGCCGAACTCTAAAATAAATAAAACATCGTGTCTGATAAGGGCAGGTTTCTCAAAGCTAGTTCTTCATACCAAATCACAGCAAGCATATTCATGTGTGTTTTATACACTGGCTAGAAGTCAAAATAATATCAATAAGAAAACATCCTAAATACCTAACTACGTACGTCAGAGATGAATAGCTCACTCAAGATACCTATACGGTTAATTATGGTTCAATTGAGTCGCACATACTAGTTATGTGATCATATCCAAAGTGGCCAAATCTAAGTGTCATAATAATTTTGTACGTATGAGTACAACCTATTTCCACCCAATGTCAAATAACTCAGTCAAATTCAACCAGAAGAGGAGGGAGTGGTCACTCATTATAGAACCCATCAACGAAAACAAAAAAAATGTGGTTGTCAGACCGCGATACCAAAACTGTCAAACAAACAAACAAATATATTACTTAGTATATTGTATTTATTCGTATTTCCTATTAGTATTTATGTATCGAGATATCGGACTCAGGACTCACAACCCTGGGATTTGAGATTCTTGGTTCCCAATGTTTCATGTGCGAAAATGTTACATTGTGAATTATAAAAAACGTATGTATACATATATATATTTGAATGTATAATCCACTGGGTGATGTGAACCCGCCTACAGCTGGCGTTTTAGGCCTAAGAATGGTCATGTCACATCGCTTCTTGGAGTGGTGGCAAGCCTAGGAAACTTGTCATTACAACAACCGTGAGTATATGATTGTTCAGAAGACGAAACCGGTTCGCTTCAGTAGTCGTAAATCCGGAGGTGATGGAATTTGGAGTGTACTGGACCCGGGGGAGGTTCGATCGTAGCGCTAGAGGGTTGCGGATCTGGAGGTGTGGGAAAGCCTCGCAAGTACCTATCACTAGAGGCACCTGACGACGGTGTGAAAGTCTTATTCGACCTTGGTTCACCCGGTTACATTGCAGGAGGAGGCGCCAAATTTTTAGCAGCAATATTGCTTTCCGAGTTCGTCTTCGTACAAAATCGTAAACACTAACCATACTTACAAAAATTAAATCTACATGTATGTACCCCACAGGTCGTCGCAGAACTGGAGAGAATTTTGGAGAGCATATGATTCATAATTAATATTGTACTAACCTATATTCGATTGATTTAACTATATATGTATGCTATGACACTAAATTAAATGTTATGTATTTTCCACAGGCTTTACGGTTTCTAAAGGAATTAGAATTAGGAGATAGGGGTTATCAGAAAAATTTTAGTTAGGTTGAATGATACCAGCGTTCGCAATATCTCGACGTAATCCAAACTCCTTACCCAATCACTAACCTGAAAAGAACCAAGGTTACCACAAAATTAAAGTAATTAAAATCCTATATCATAAATCAAAAAAATTACACAACGTTTGATGGAATTTAATTACAATATAAATACGAAAATATTTGCGTTCAAGGCCGTAGATAACGTATTAAATTAGTTAAGTACATATGTCTATAAAGATATATAGTACAAGAGAGCTAAGTAGCTTTCTGTAGTTATCAAAGAAATTAAGGGTCCTATTTTCACGGAGGCTTATGTGTTGAGGGGGAAGAATTTTCCAATCCTACGAACACATATGTAAAGCCTTAGAAAAAAAAAAGAATAAATAACGATCATAGCCAAGAGAGAAGAAAATTCTATATTGTTTTAAACAAAAAAAAAAAGAATTACATAAATATAAACACTCCACAAAAGGTGAAACATTACAGAGTTAACGCTTTCTATGAAAATATACAATATCTTTTAGTTTAATTCCAGAAATGTGCAACATTATATATGTGATAAAAGATAATCTTTACAAAAATTCAACACGTAAAACACAATGTTTTTTTAACTGCATTTTTTTTATTTTTTTTTATTGTTTATACATTATTTTACAATATTTCATATTCTAATTCAGTAATGTTGGCCTCACTGGGTTGTTTACCCGTGCTGAGGCCCCCATTTTATAATATAACAATTTATACATTTAAAAAAAAGAAAAACAACATTAAAATAAAGATAAATTTAAACTAAAAATTAAAATATAATTATCACACTAAAAGAAAAATATTAAAAGAGAATGTAAATCGGCATTTATAATGATTTATGTGTTTGTGCGTGTTGCGTGTTTTATATATTTTTTTGTGTTGCGTGTATATGTTTTATTCTTTTATGTTATAGAAGTTTGGTAATATTGTAAAAATGTGTAAAGAAAAAAATAACACAGAATATCAAGAATTTTACAAACTCATGAGAAATGGAAATCAATTTATTACGCCAATCTTTAAAACAACTCAAATGCAAAACCATTATATTTACCAAGCCGTAAAAAACTACAATAATCTCCCTTCCGAATTGCGCTGTATTACGAACCAACAAGAACAAATAAATAAAATCAAACTTTTTTTCCAAAAAAACTTATATTAAACAAAAATAAAAATATATATGTATATATATATATTATTATAATATATATTATTATATCACATTATGAATTATGAATCTAAGTAAGAATCGTGGCTCCCTTATCAGGCACAAGAGCTCCTCTTTTCTGATAAGGTATACATGACCAATTATGAACCTTAATATTATAGGTAAGTTTTTAATATTTTTATTATATTTTGCAAAATATGTATGTATTAATGTAACCCATATGATGTATATTAAAATAAAAAAAAAAAAATAAAAAAATTGTCTTTTTGTTCTTTAATCCATTTTTTATTTTGTGTTTGAATTTATTTTTATTTTCCTCAATTTTTGTTTCAAGTGGAAGACTGTTGAATGCTTTAATAGCGTGGTATTTATGGTGTCTTTGTCCAAAGGTAGTGTTTACCGTCGGAGTTTTATGTTTTCTTTGTACTCTTGTCTGACCGGTCTATTAGTGATATTTTGTGTTTGTTGGGGTTTGTTTTTTGGTCTAAAATGTAGTTTAGTAGTGTTTTAACATATAATTGGCGTATATTGGCGTATATTGGCGCATTGCTTCTTCTGTTCATGTTCGGGCTAAGAATGTACCTATTCGTTGTCAGAGTTAACGCTTTCTATGAAAATACACAATATCTTTTAGTTTAATTCCAGAAATGTGCAACATTATGTAGGTGATAAATGATAATCTTTACAAAAATTCAACACGTAAAAAACAATGTTTTTTTTAACTGTAATTACATTTATTATAAAATGACTAAAAACTTTAAAAAAAAAAGTTATTTTTTGGGTCGCTGAGTATCTACCCAGGAACTGGAGTCCACAACTCTAGGAACTGGGGACAACAAATCCAACAACCTCGCAAAAATGCCGATCGGGTAGAACCGACATATATTTTGTATATTAACTGCTGCAACGTCATCCGATTTCAGAGAAATTCGTATATGTCCGCGTGTGTGCATGTGATTGCCACCAAAAGTTGATAGAATGCAACGAGTCATCGTCATCTCTCTGTATATTAAATCGCCACACTAGTCGGCTGCCTGTTTCTTGGTGACCAATGGAACATACTTATTTTGTATTAAGTCTAGTGTAAACATATGAATTAAATATATAAACATGACGAAAACTGGAAGACTTAAATAGAAAATATAAAAGGACATGCATAACTATTAGATTATATAGATATATATGTTCACATACATACACATGTGCGCCCATGTGTATACGTGAACATGCATATATATATATAAACATATATATATATCCATATACACACACATAAACATACTCTACCTCAGTACGAAAAACAGGCTACTAACACTATCACATTCACTCATCAGAAAGTCCCCAAGGGCCTTCCTGAATCTGTGGTATTTGGCTATTGATTTTATTTCAAGTTTTTAGTTGCGTTATAAATTACTAATGCAAAAAGCGTGATGCACATAAGTCTCATGACATTGAAGTCAAATCTATATAAATAAAAATGTAAATGTTCATTTCTTCAAAATCTTAAATCTACGAATGTTCTTCACCGATTGTTTTGATATTTTGACACAATTTTGCATTTGAATACGCATGTGTTTTTATATACCTATATTATATAGATGTCACAGGTAAAAACAGGTTTTTTTTGGAAAACAGTGCCATCAGTTGGACAAACATGTTTTTTTTTCTTTTTAACATCCCCATCTGTTGGACGTAAAAGCAAGACGCACTATTTTTTCTCTATCTGCACAGACAGACTGAGCCACAGCAACGCGTGGCGGTGTATAGCTAGTAAATTAAATAAAAGTATACAGTTGGTGTACTCTCAGTTGTAACTCTCCCTCTTTTTCATAAAGGACACATGCCATAGAAATTCAGGTTAGGTTCGTCATAATATGTAATTAATTTTGTTTTTTTTTTTTGCATCTTTAGGTAAAACTTTTTAACGATTGGTTCACAAACTGGACGAATGAGGATCGTGACAAGCTCGTCAACAGAGTCTCAGAAGTGGACGAGGAGTTTGGCAAGAAGCTTCAGGACGAGATTACCGGCAATAAGCAGGTCATCGACGGGGAACCCACTCAAGAGGAGGCTGTCCTGGTGATGGCGCAACCCGGTAATGTGGTCACTGAGAACGGGACCCATGAAGATGAAGAGGAAGTCGAAATAGAAAACCTGGAAGTCATAGATGATCAGCTAACGTCACCGCCGACGCTCGCCGAAAGTAATATAGCCATTCAAATCACCGCCGAATAAATTGCTTCCGATCTCTGTGAGTATGGTGGAATCTCTCTAACCCAGCACTACGTAAATCTGATGATCCTGGATTACTAGAATGTACAGAAAACTGTTTAAAAGAAGCAAAATTAGGTTAGAATTTGTCATTTTATTTAAGATATCGATTTCCTACGTATAGATTTTTTAAAATCAGTCATGTTTTATAGGTAGTAGCAAAACACCAGGGGCGTGCATTCCATTGATACTTTAAAGCTGTGTATGCCTCAAGGAAGAGGAAATGAAATTATAAATTGTTTAATTTTTTTTCTTCCTTCTATTTAGTGCATCCAATAAACTACAACACGCCCCTGAAAAATATTGACGCTCCTAAAGATAAATACCATTTATCCTTTCTAGCGTTGATATAATATTTTATCCATTGTTAACAAAAATTATATCATTATAAGGATTGTTTTGACACCGTTGAGTCATGTTCAAAACTCCAAAGCTATGCATTAAGAGATGTTGACTTTGAACCATGCTCGAGCAGCTCGACACAAGACACCATAGATATACCACCAAGACGCTCAGTCAAATGTAAATTTCTGTCAAATATCGAACAAGAATTATGGCCCTTGAATCTTTTTGGCATCGAGGTGTTTGCTCGGTATCGAACATAAAACCATCAAGCAAGATGGTACACACGTCGAGACATGTTCGAATGAGCGTAAAACCACCGAGCATGAACGAGGATAAGTATTTAGCTTATGCCCAAATTAGATGGTGCAGAAATACTGGAAGTGCCGCGCACCTCTTAAGTGCTGGATTAGTGAGTTTCTACTGTATTGTCATTTACAAAATGGAATTTATTACAAATTAATCATTATTACACATTCCAAAATATGTTTGTTTATTAATTTAAAGTTCAACGCTTCCGTTGCACATTTACTACCTGCTGGAAATAATAATTCTCATTCAATAAGCTAGTTTTAAGAGATGCATATATTTTACATATTATAGTGTTTGATAATGCAACGAACTACATATGTCAATCGTTTTTTGATATTTACCCATTTTTATGAATAATTGATGAGGTAGCCATTTGTTTGTTGTCGGATCTGAATAATTTTACGTTCAGTTTGCGACGACATAAAATTTAATCATAGTTTATAGATTGTTGAAATCTTTTTAAAAATGGCAGCCTTTTATTTTTCTTTTGCTAAAGAATTTGTATGAAATTATATCAAGAGTATAATTATTAATACCTTAGCGCATATTATAGGGCGATAGTGTTTTTGCTAGTAGACTAGCTTCTTCCGCCATTTGGTGTGAGAAGGTTAAAACAACTAAGCATTTAAGATTTAAAAAGTGTCATTTTAATATTATTTACCTATTTATTAACTACGAAGTGAAGAAGATATCATTTTATACTCAAAATATATTTAAACATTAAAAGAATTTCAGAGAGGCTAATCAATATATTATTGTTTTTGGGTCAAAGGCACTATTCTGCAATAAAAAAATATTATCAGAAGATCTTAGAAAGATGTTTTATTCGCTTCTTGGCACATATTTACAAAATAAGTTATTTTATTAAATATTAAAAATTGTGTCCTCACAAGGGTGAAATAACGCCTTTGACCAAAACACTCTTTGAATGTATTAAGATATTATTGTACGTAATATTCAAGTTACACCCACTAACTGTAGGCATTCCGTTATTATAACTATGTATACAGTAAAACATTAAAGCATCCGGAAAAATCTCTATACATAAGAAAATGTTATAATGCGTGAGTTCCAAATTTGGCATTTTTTTAAAAATATACAATTTATGAAGGACTGAAAAAATAAAACTTCTTTATGGGGGTGACCATATGTGTGGGTTTTACTGTATATTTTTTTACGACTTGAAGGTTTGCATATTAATTTGAGTCATGAATGTTTCATCAATTTACAGCTTTGTTTGCACTGTAAAGTACTTTTACAACATTACAGCGTTCTCAGCAAATATTTGCCAATTTGTGTGTTTGTTCAGTACTCTTTTATTAACAGGTGAGGCGCGATGGTAACCATTGTTCATCTTGTGTTGATATATTCAATAGATCTGAATTTTCTATGTTATTTTAGGCAGTACCTGTTTAAAAATACTGCATTGTAGGAATACCTTTATTATTTCTATTTATTTATTTTATTTAACTCTTAATGAAATTCCATTTTAATATTATGATAAAAACATTACAACTGTTTCCCACTTTTTGGACTGGATACATTCGCTGAGATTTTTCCCCTGGTCTAGATAGTTTAAAATCTACCAATCTGAAAACAGCCGCAGAAGGCAAAATTAGTAACAAAAATAATGTGTACAGTCGATTCCTCTTAATTGGGACACATAAACAATGTTCAGGGTAGGTAAATTTTTTTACTTAATATTTTATATTTGTAGGCAGGGCTGGTAGCGCGGCCTTTACCCTGACATGCGTCCTCTAACTTAACCTACCCTCAGCCGCGCCGCATATCGCATAAAATTCGTTTACTGAGACACGTGTTGAAACGACTTCAGATTGGAATTTGTCTCGGATAACTGAAGTAAATTGATACTAGTTTCTTTATTTGGTTTATGTTCCTTGGGTTGTCCGGCTGTCCCAATAAACCGGAGTACCAATTAATCGGATTCAGCTGTATTTGGAAAGGCAACTAAATTGATATTATGGATAATTATATCAAAACTGTTTTGTAGGAAGTGAAAACAGATCTGATTCCAGTAGTAATTCTATTGTAGCATTAAAGTTCTTATTGTAAAGTCCGCTTTGCTTGCAAAAGATAAAATGATTTGCCTTTGAGCGTACAAACTACTTAGATCATACATTTATTATTAAAGGCCTTGGATTACAATAAACAAATTAATTATGTATGTAAATATTAACATTGTGGTAAAATTGTATGCCTACAGTTGTTATATTAATCCGTTTTATTTACATCTCTGTATTGCAACTTATTAATTAATTATTAATATTCCATAAGCACTAAAACATTCCTCAAATAATTCATATTAAATGCATAGCACAAAATAAAGCTGCAAAATTTCATTTTTATATTATATTTAATCTATTAATTCCACCTTTATTGCAATAGTTTATTTTCCACCATATATCAATATTGCACACACACGGTGCCGGGGGTACAGTGCACTAACTTCGGAAGTTGACAAGTAAAAAGATAAATAACTACTTTGAAAGTTTTAAGGTAATTTTCAGGTAAAAACTTTGAATTGTTTGTATGGTTAAATAAATATTCTTTTATGGGAAAACACTTTTGTATGAAAAGTTTTTTAATTCTACCATCATATATAACCATCTCCCGAAGTTTGTGCACCTTACCTCCGGACATTCTGTATATATATATTTTTTTATCATTATTCTAAACTAATTAGTTTAGCAACTTTGGAAAAATGACTGATTTCCTCTTCAACATTCCCTTTCCTAAACCGGTACATAGTATTATTTGTTTATAAATCATATTTATTTGAAATGTAAAACTGTTTTATATTTTTTGAATTTGTTCATCAATAAAGATAACTCAGGTTGACTTGGTTTGTTTTACATTCAACAACCCCTATTCATGATTCATTTTGTGCCCCTGGGGAGTAAAATAAAAGTAAAATCATGGTGAATGCAACTGTATTGATTATTTGGTAAATATTTACCTCACTGCTGCACAGATTATGGAAATTTCAATTCAACTTAATTACTACAAGAAACAACTATTTACATCAGTGTGTAGTATAATGTGATACCAATTGATTCTTGACGCATAATTGAAGAACAGCGTGGCAGACAGCAATAACATCTCTGCTGGATTTCCAAAAAAATTTGTTCCTTCCCGAGCAAAAGTGGTCTTACCAAATCATTACTCCATTACAAAAGTCCGTGAGTCCAGGATCAGAAGATGTTTTCCGATTACCAGATTCTCCAAGAATCCAGTCTTCTAGCTGTGAGGTGCCAGCTTCTAGGTGTTTTTCGTGAGTGTCGGATATTTTGTCCGTCAGTCCAGAGGAGGTCCAAAGCTCTCGGCTTTTATTCAAGAAATGAATTGGTGCCCAGATTTGAAATACTAGATTCGGTGACTAGTTCGCTGGTTTGGCAACTGCTGTGACCCAAAAAATCCAGTGTCGGCAGTATGGCCAATACACAATGATAAATGCTTCAATGATGGAAGTGCCACATACAAAAAACCATAGATAAAATACATGTTAAAGTATCCACATATCTTGTTACAAAATTCTTTATGTAACAGCGTGAATGAATTACCTTCCAGCTAGTAAGCGAATGTGGAAAAGTGTACAGCTGCATTATATACTGCCGTTTAATATCGACTTCTCCATGGAAGAGAGTGGTAACACCGAAAATTTAGTTATAGAATTACATCTGGGAGCTGTAAACTATTGCCAAATTAAGCGAAAATCTAAAAAAGTTGTCAAATTAAATCTTAAATATTCATATACGAACAAGGTTTTAAACATTAAAATGGCTCTCCTGCTAAATTACCTAATGTGACTTACAGTCGTCCTTCTTGGCGCAGTACTCAGCACCTGAATTTCAGCTGTCCTGATGGTGGGTTAGAGATACGTATTCCCTAAATAATCATCACACCATTTCGCCGCAAGGGTAGCCAAAGAGGATGTACTTCTGTCTTGTTGCACACCTCTTGCATTATCATTCATTCAATATTCCTCAGTTGTTGCGGCTCTTGTCTTTATTCCATTCCTCTTGTCTTCTCCAAATTACTGAAAATCCAAAATATGTGAACGGAAAGCAAGTTACCTGATTTTAAAGAACAGTTTAGCAAAATCGAAAACCGTTTAGAATTTCTGTCAAAATTTGCTTTCAATGCGCCTACATATTGGCAACTTTGCTAGCACAGATGTGATGATTTGCGGATATCCCAAATCGGCGTTTTTAACACTATTTTAAATGGGGAAAAACTATAAATAAGGCAAAATTCATCGAACAAGATATAAGTAGAAAACGCTTGAAATAAAAATAATACGTAATTTTTTAAAAATATAAACTTTTATGGGAACAATTAAAATTAAACAAAACATTTGAATTCTCAGAAGATTGTCATGGAAAAAATATTATTCCGCAACAACCGCAAGGAGTTGGCGCAAAACTTCACACCTTACGAGGACTTCCACTCGCCTCCCTTCGTCTCGCAATAAAAAAGCATTATTTGCTTTGTTGCTGTAGACTACAGATTATACTACAGACGCAAGATCCAGGGGCGGATCTAAAATCAACAGCGTGTAGTACAATTGACTATTTCAAAAGGGCAGAGGGCGCAGTGTCCCGGTACTGTGTATGTCAATTGACGAGCGTTTTTAAAAAAACTTTAATTAATTTTTTTGGGACCATTTCTAATTATTATTTCCTTATATCTGAATGGTAATAAAACTTCGATATTCATTTTAAAACGTGTAAGTCGAGTAATAACAGGACTTAGCTACAAGAAGTCTCAGCCAACTAGAAACAAATTTGTATGTCAGATTAACCATATAAATTTACTAATACTAAATGTCCTAAATTAGGTAATATAGCATCATTGAGCTTTAAATAAACACTCTCCATTTTTTTATCAAAAAAGTCACAGCCGGCTCCGTCGTGTTATTTTCATCATGAGATATTTTCACTGAATCCACATTGTTAAAATTGATCTCACGATGAAGATGACAGGACGAAGCCGGGCTTTTGATGACTTTTTTGATGCACCTACCTCCGAGTGACGAAACAAGGTTAAGAAAACCTGATAACTTCACTGAATCCACATTTTTTAAATGTATCAGGTATTCTTGACCTTGTTTCGTCACTCGGAGGTAGGTGAAGGAACATTTTCATAATATTATGACAATACCACAAGATTAATCCAGATATATTTGCAATCAGAACAACGAGAACTTACTTTAATCTGTCGCGGTTAGTGTTATAGTGAATTAGATGACGCGTAATCCCTTATCATTCCGGAATCTTTTCATTTCCAGTCGACACGTGATGCGTCACGGGCGTGCGGGTACAAAGTCTGCCCTGTTGAACCGGTGGAAACGTGAACAAAACAATCCGGGAATTACTCAAATCCCGGATTTTCCCGTCACAGATGCACGCATGTCCGTGAAGCAGGACCAAACTCAACATGCGAGGATTGTGAATCGGCCTGAACGACCCTCCAAGCTAGCGATCAAATAGTACATTTTAAAAGTATTACGAATTCTAAGATTCAGTCGAGTATCTGAGCTACAAATCACAAATAAGAAAAAGTGTAGCTTAACATAAATATTATTTCATTTTTTCCAACTTTTTGTCTTATTTACTTATCTTCTATATAAATAAAATACAATGTCCGTATGTGTGTGCCCTATAGACTAAAAACTACTGGAACGATTTTGCTAAGAATTCTTAGTTTTTTTCTAATTAGCGCCACAAGTGTTTAGAGAGTGGTATAAATGGTAGAATAACTCTGCACTGGAATGAGACACGTAGTGGAGTTAAAGTCGATATGTTTCTTTTTTAACACTAACGTTATGGTATACAGGAGTAAATGGTATAAAAAGTCGAAGACACCTAAAGAATCAAATACTTAAGTGTGATAAAATGTGGCGTAGGTAATTAACAAAGAAAGGGGTATAAAGAGAATGTATGACTTGGAAATTAATGGTAGAAGTCGTAGATTCTCGCGGAAGACACGGCACAAGTACGTGAAACAAATACTTAAAAAAGTCAACTTTTTATTAAGTTGCTTGTATTTAACAATTAAAAATCAAAATATTAAAATCGATGGCGAAATTTATTAATATTAGGATATGCAGCAGAAATTAAATTAACATTTTTGGGATTTATAAGCTTATAAGATAGGATCATATAATATAAGGTTTTCGATTGAACTCAGATTTTCATTGATAATATTATGTTTTCATGTCTTTTGTGTTTAAATGTTTTTAGATCTAATTCAATTATTGCTGATGACTACCAACTAATACTTTCATTTTATTTATTTATTTTCCATGATTTTGTTTGCTCTTTTTTGTTTGTATTGACTAACACCAACAGGTTTGCTGCGTGGTAGCTGGTATATATATAAACTGTACATATTATATTTTAATTTAATTATTATTCTCCCTTTCAAGGTGATGGATAGACCCTGACCCTGCACACAG
The DNA here is from genome assembly GCA_026573805.1 of Hesperophylax magnus. Taxonomy (NCBI): domain Eukaryota; kingdom Metazoa; phylum Arthropoda; class Insecta; order Trichoptera; family Limnephilidae; genus Hesperophylax; species Hesperophylax magnus. Next base: position 10,105,305 of record JAIUSX010000047.1, on the reverse strand, counting down.
TTAGACTAGACAATCTGGAGAAGTAATCGCATAACCCACTGGCACCTCCCCCAACGTTTTGAGCGTGAATGAGGAAATTTAGCACAGGTCTCATGCCTCTCATAATAATTAAAAGTAGCTTCGTTTTATCAACAAAATTAGAATCTTGACGAGTACGACGAAGAAGGTAAACAATCAGTTTCCCTGTACTGTCGTTTGGAAAGTGGTGCCCCCCCATACTTAGATTTCTTATCGATTGAAAAATGAAAACTTTTTTTAAAATCCCTAATTGCGATATGAAGTCAGGAAAAAGAAGTGAAAGAATTGGATAGTGGACCGAATTTGGGAAAGACGACGTTCGGAAAATACTTGCCATTCATATTTGGTTACACAACACGGCTAAAGCAATAAAGCGTGATGGGCTCTTACCTCGGTCTTACTGAGAATATCTTAATATACTTTGGACAATAATAATGTTTTCAGGTAACAATAAATTATAATAGTAATTCCGGTTGTCGGTGCATGCATGCATGCGTGATGTGAATACTATTAATGTAGTGCGTAAAATTACTCAAGTTCAATGAACTTTTAATTTTCAAAGTTGGAACTGATAAGTATTAAAAAATATTGGAAAGTGAATAAACTGTCATCAACATTATTTTATTTCAATAATTAATAATAGCAATTCTATATTATTTGAAATGTGTATTTCTTATGTTTTAATTTTTGACAGATCTCAATCTGAATACTGATATTTTAAGTTTATAAATGGTGTTCATTCTAATCATAAGTTTCTGATTGTCTCTAATAATTCTTTTGATAGGCGTCCTGAAGCAAATCTTTACTAAGAATTTTAAGATTCACAAAACCTACAAGTAAAATATCCCGTGATTTTTCACGGGTCTGCCACAAAATTTACGGTTATGAATTACCGGAAAATATTTTAATTCCCCCCACTTTATGAGCGTCAAATGTTTCTTGTGCACTGATGGATAACTTAGCAGAGGATTGATCCCATGACGCTTGGATGGGAAATTGACGCATTTGGCCACCCTGCGATAAACCGGCCAGTAAATAGGTAAATAGAACAATTTAAATTTCCGGTGTTCACGTCATGTCAAAATCTAACCTCAGGTGAAATACAACATTCAAACATTTTCAAGAAAATCAATGAATACGTTGAAATAAGGAATAATTAAATAAGGTAAAATTAAAGATCTTGAATCATTTTTCTTGACAAACAATTCATTCAACTCTCGTCCATTGTCTGTGCAATTTTATAGTGAAAAACCAACATTTACCTGGTACCAATGTACCCACCCACCTTCATATTCTTCAAACGTTAGATTAGGCACTGAATAACATTTTAAATTTGCATTTTATTTGGGAATAAATATTCATTGATTAAACGTACCTACTGATTTCGGTTTTTAGTGCATTAGTAAGTAATGTGAAATATTCCTGCGTAATGCTTTACGCGAGCATAATTCATGTTTAACGAACTTTTAATTTTCGAAATGGGAACTACCTACTTATCGTATCAGACAAGCCAAATTATTTAATGTATTCGTTTTGTTTAAATGCTTGACAGATGTTGGATACATGTATTTAGTTTTCAACTTTACTGACATTTAAATAGGTTATTTCCTTCATTTGAAAGCCAAATTCTTCTTGAAATATATTGTAATACAAATACTTTCAGTTTCACAAATCCTACAATTATAATACCCCGTGATTTTTCACGGGTGTGCGCTAGAAAACATACTGTCTTCGGTTTTTAGTGCATGGGTAATACGTAAAATTATTTAAGTGCCTTAAAATTTACTTTTATTTTTCAAAATTGGAACCACTTGTCATATTAGACAAGCGATAAAGTAGGCACCAAAATAATTGTATTAATTATTAATATTCTTTTGTCGAAATGTGTATTTGTTTTGTTTAAATATTTGCAAGATGCTTATTTGAATCAATATAGTGAATAAACGTTACTAAGACATGTGCTTGGTTTCACTGAACTAAGTCTAGTGGACATTCTTTAGTGGGCCGTTCATTCAGCTATTTTATTTGTACACATATATTCATTGAATGACTATCATTTTTTTGAATGGGATAGCCATTTAAAGAATTAGGGGTGCTACATTTTTTGTGTTCGATTAGTATGAATATACGATGTCTTTTATTTTAAAAATGTCATCATTGGATAGGTGTCGTAATTTAGTTTAATTTGTCGTAAGTACACGAAAAACCGTCTGCTTATTTCGAAACGATGTGAAAAAATATTACTTGAAGGATGGCAAAAACAAAATATCCTTTATATTCAATTTTTGTGTACTTTTTCGTTTTGTTAATAGTTCATTTTTGCCTACACTGTCATTCAGCGGTTTTCTAAGGGCCTTCCGGAAGCCCTTTGACTAAAACATATAATTCCCCGATGGAAACTATTCAATGTCTCATGTCACGGTTGAATTTTTTTGTTACTGTAGTATGTAGGTAATTAGATATAGAAACTATTAGGAAAACGTTGGAGGATATTTTTGGTCTTGTTGGAAACGCGTTTTATGGAAAATTCATCTTCGAGGATATTTTTGCAGGTGACCAAAAAAGGAACTATCGATCCATTGAATAATTTATTATAAGCCCATTTTTTCAATAGTGACGCCACCGGCTGCTTGATAAATATGCCGAACTAGTAGGTAGGTACCTACAGTGTTCATTCCGTTTTCCATTATATGAAATTTCAGATATTGGATAGGTATTATAATCTTGGCTGAATGAAAAATTATTAGTTCTATGAAAATTGACAGAACATTATTTCCTTGGATTAAAAAATGTATCAGGTTCGATTTTTAACAATTTAAAATATTTATTTATTTAATTTGAATTCCAACCGACTAATAACTATGTTTTAAGAAAATAATACTACCCGGTTTCGGAACTAAGCCGACGTAGCTCAGTGGTCCAGAGCACCCGAATGGACATCAGAAGGTACGGGTTCAATTCCCGTCGGCGGCATTTATTTTTACTGGGGAGATATTTTCAATTTGTATGGATATTTCAGGCGACTAATTATTGCTTATAATAATTTGTTTTCCTTTGTGCTATGCATAAAAAAACTTATTATATATTATATTATTATTATTATTATAACATCTTATTTTTCATCAAAAAAAATAAGATGATTATATTGTTTATTCCAAATTTAAAATATAAGATCGACAAAAAATGACATAAAAATAATTGGATCGCAGTAAGACAGAGATTCTGGGTTCGATTCTCAGTTAAGACCGTTGCATATTTTTTGTAAATAATATTTCCATAGCGTATTATGAAAATGCCGATTAAAGTTGATTGTGCCAATTTCATTACGCCAGATCTTACCGTTCAAGAGCTTTTCCTGCTCTCCATAAAAAAATGGTTGTGGAACCACTAAAGATGACATTAAAAAAAAATCGTCAGCATTTTGCAAATCGTTGATTTAACTGGCTTAAAACCACGACTGGAATTTACGGGTGATTTTCTAGGAAAAGCTACGCGACTTCTCGGTATCAAATCAAACGCGACTTGTCGAAACGTTTGAAAGGAATGATTAATGCACCGTGTTCATCATACTAATGTAACATGAAGGTACATCAGTTTGCGGTTTGATGAGCTATTTAACAAATAGGAAATGAATTTAAGTAGACTTAACGAACAGTTTTTTGGTCACTTCGTGTTTGAGCACTGATTAAGAAAGTTAACAAGGTTAAAGTTATTATAAAGTCATTAAATTGTTTGATTTTGTGATTACGGATTTTTTTTAAATTTTAAGTGTTCGTAAATTCGGTGAGCACTATAAGAATTACTTCGAGTGTGTACTTACGTTTAAGAATGGTTCTAATTCATGAAAGGTGAGTTCCGACCTCTTTTTAAAAATAATCGAAATACAGGCTTTTTTGTTTTGTTGGCCCATACATTAAATATGTAACATCTTTTGTTTTGATTTATTGGTAACAAGTGAATGAATTTATTTTCCGTGAACTTAATTTATTTGAGAAATAAAATGTCGGTAGGTACGTAATGAGAATTATTATATTTCAACAATAAGGGGATAATCATCGATTACAATATTAGCGACTAACGAAAATTTGAAACAGAAAAAGATTCGGACCCATCTAGGAATTGAACACAGGACCTCATCCTTGCCGGGACTTAGCGGTAGATCAAAGCCCCGACAAGGCTGAAATTATGGGTTAATTTCCTAGATATATCGATTTATTTACGATTTTTCTGTTTCAAAATTTCGTTTGTAGTCGCTAATATTGTCTTGTATGAATAAATATTACAATTTGAGGTTTTACTCATTAAGTTATTCAATTAAAAAGGTTATCTTACACCTATTGGAGAATTGACAAAACTTTATATTATAAATCTTTTGAAATATATAAACACTAGTTTAGTTATTTAATTAAAATATTTAATACTAGCTGACGTGTATCTGGCGTTGCTGGGGTTATCCTTAGGATATAGAAATATACCAATGCTTTTCTGTAGGTCTTTTTATGATATACAGTTACGTAGTACATTCTTTTGTTGTATCTCATAGGTTTAGCCAGCGTTAGCAATGTAAGCGCCCGAAAATATTATTTTACGACTTGATTACAAAACTTTTCTCTACTTTCTATAAATAAAATATTCGTCATTTTTATATGTAAACCTTCCGGAAGTAATTCTCATAATAATAGTGAAAAGCCTATCAAAATTCGTTGTTTAATTTAGAATAACTAAGCCGTCAAACAGACAGACGCGGACAGCGACGGATGGCGACGTCCTCGAGAGTGAGACTCTGGTACAAAGATGTTTATTTGAGTTAGAATCTCATTGTTAGACATGTAGCCGTTTAGTACAAAATACAATTAATTAATCAGGACAATACCTCTACGTGTCTCTAAGGAGTGGTAAAATCTAATCTAATTTTCGGTCCAATATCGGTGTGGCTATCAATAGCGCGACCGTGCTTGAGAAATCGGTATAAAATCGTCGGTAGTTACGCCTATCGATCCTATATTGTAAAGTTATCGATTTCACTATACTAGACCCCTGAATAATGATTTTTATTTATAAATAAGTGCTATGAATTAACTGTATCCAATGAGTAGGTATCAAAATAAAATGTTTGGTATCTACCCACACACCCACACACATTCCTTTGGGTAAATAAAATACCCAATTATTTATTGTTGTACCATACGTAATAATGTATTATGTATATTCATATATAATATGTTTATTATTATTTGCAATTGACCACGCCGAATAATTTAATATGACGTACAATGTTCATTGCACAAATGGTCAAACGAGAGCAGCGCTACCTACGAATAAACTTTTTATGTTATAGGTATTTAAAAGTACAGTTTTTGCGTCTATCTATCTGGGTCTCAATACTACGAAGATTCTATTACCTGAGGGTTTTTTTTCTAAATTCATACAAGTTTATTGACTCTGATGTAAAATGATTATATTTAGTTCTGAGATTTAAAAAAAATCTATTAAAAACAGGAAACAATCCTTACTTTGTCACTACTCGCTACAATGTTAAATAAAATAATATCCAATGCTGCCAAAAGAGGGACGGTGCATACATACCATGCGGCACACTGTCCTTTCAATAATATTTTTCTAGCCAGTGGCGTCTTGTGATTTTTCTAATAGAAAAAAAGTTGTCTGGCATCTACTCGTATTACTTCAATTGGGCCCAGAATCGCTGGTTAACCCTTTGTGGACGATAAATGTTTTGTTTGCGTGGTCGTAATATTTTTCCACGACCTAAAACCTTAAATTAATACACGTTTACTTACGACCATTCTGAATAAAATGCTTCTCCGCGCAGTGCGCGGGATTCGTCCGGAAAGATTTAAAGTCTGTTGAGTTCGTTCTGTTACACATGTAGGTCCATATGCAAATGCATTGTATACATTTTTCTTGTATACAAGCTTCACTTTAATCTGTTTAAAACCAATTCGTTGTACTATTTTCATGCATCCTCCAACACTGAGATTCCCACAAAATGACTCAGTCCCAAGACTTAACTCTATACATAGTGATGAGTGATGAGTAATCAGTAGCTAAATAACTGCAAGTCAACATCCTATAGTGTGTACTTTGCAAACGTTAAACTCTCAGTTTAATAACAATTAAATGAATACTTGTAATGTTAGTTAAGCGCCGAATAAAACAAGATCTTTCTTTAAGTTGTATTCGCTTTGTATAATATTATTTTTTCACAAAGGCAACAGCGGAGTTCTCAAGGTCGTAACATGTCTCGTCGCGGATGTAGTTTCAGTTTTTACGATGATAAACATTAACATATATTTTTTGTAAATTGACTGTGGGTACATACATATTAATAATTGGGCCTCATTATTACCGCTTTAGCAAGGCAAGAGGAACAAAGAAAAGGCGGTTAAATATAATTCGTGTTAGGAGTAATCAGGAATTAAAAAGTTTTGTGTGCATTTAAATTTGAACACACAGAAATGTCCGCCTTTAGCGAGACAATACATCGGATCTCTTTCTAAGAATCGTACTGTATTTATATTTTTAACTTTATCTTCGTAAAATTGACTTTATTTTATTCCAAATATTTGAATGTGCTTAACGTTAACGGTTAACGCGCACGGTTAAGTTGTCATTTTGTAATTGGCATTGACCTTTAAGATCTGGTGATTTCACAACTCCAGACTTCTTTTTACTGAGTTATTTAGGAGAAAAGCTGTACGTGAATAAGTCACAAGCTTTGTCCAACTGAAAAACAAAATTCGACAAGATATCGTAAACATCGGTACCGGTTGAAATGTTAAAAAAGAGATGAAAACTTTACAAAAATAACCGATTTGTGGAGAGCCCCGGAAGGTGAACATTTACTTTAAATTATTTGAAAAAAAAAAGCTTTTAATATTTGTGCACAGTGTGAAATGTGATTGATAACTAAATATTGATAGGTAGGGTTTGCTTATGAAATTCAGTTGGCCTTTGCATCAGCGAAATAAACGACTTATTTACATAGAAAAACAATTATGCAATTGCTCTTGTGTATTTGTATGAGACACTCTCATTGTTGAGTTCATCGACAAATTAAAAAAAATTCACCCTTAACATTTTTTTTTTGCTGTAATACTTACTTCTATTTTTTTAGTAGATTATTTACAAGTCTAATAAAATCTACTAATAAAGCCGAAGTATTACAGTTAATTACAGTTACAGTTTTTTTTTCTTAGGAATCTCCCTCCCCGGTGAACTTTAAAAATGTCTTAAACAAATAAAAAATTGGTTTGAATGAGGATTGGACCTTCCTTCCCATTCAGACTGGAGTCAACCGCGCTAAAAACTGAGCTAAGTCCCGATTCGGTAGGACCGACATTTATTTCGTGTATTAACTTCTGTATTGTCATCCAATTTTAGAGAAATGCTTACATATCCGCGTATTTGTGCGTGATTGCCACCAAAAATTGATAGAGTGCATTGTCATCGGCAACGAGATTTTACCGAGTTTCAACTCGATTGGATGTCGGGAAGTTGGTTTATTTCCCCGAAGAAACATTTCACGATTTTTAGCATATTACTTCCTCCGTAAAAATTAGTGGACCACATTTGATAACAGTTACATAGATGGCGCAATACCTTTGTGTTCGAGGTTTTTTCTAGTCTGAATTATAAATTTTACGGAGATGAGTACATTTTTCTGCACACATAATGAGAATATCCGATAGTACAATTCTAATGAAAGTTTGATACAACAACTACCATCATGAAAATATTGACTCAGAAGCAGGTTTACCATTCATAAAACCAGTATTTCCAAATTTCTTCGAGAGAACCAATCTTTTTCGAGTGACTAATGATATCTGGTCTCGCCAATTAGGTCAACCAACAAACCATAGAAATACTTATTTTAATCTTCGTCTTTGGTATATTATTTCATAAAATAAACGAGCCTCGTGTCAGCAAACGAAGTGAACTGTAAAGAATAATGACACTTTGTAGGAATCCCCCAAACAGCTATCCCCTCCACCGGTAAAAACTCATTTTTATTATTTATGTATATATTTTGATATCCAGAGGTAGACGAACCTAAAAATTTTGCTGGCGTTGTTATTGGCATAATAATACGAAGGGTTTCATATACACGAAGAAACCTTACTGATAAAAATACTGTACGCCTTTAAAGAATGAATTGACAGAGTTCCTAACAAAGTATCGGTTAAAAATCGGAAATGTCACGTGTTTGTCATGATATTTATTAGGAAAAGAACACGTGTTCTCGATATATTCTGAATGACTAATATTTTATCAGGAAATTGACATGCTGTCACTTTTTTGAAAGGATATATTTTCTTCGTATATAACAATGCATCCATCCATATACCATTGGTACTCATGCCATTTCTAAGAAACGCTACCACACCTGTCTTCTGCTGTTTTTTCTCTGTTTTAACTCCCAAGGATGCGTTTTTCGCCACACCCCATAGCCATTAGAGTATATGCCTCCCAACTCCCAATACTCCTTCATCCTGCAGCGTGCAAGATTGTGGTCGACTAACTTCCATCCCTCAACAGAAGTTCAACTTTAATAAATCAACAAATAGTATAATTGCTCATGATGATTCCTTGTGCGACACCAATCTCCTGCACGGCTCCCAAGATTCTCTTTAGAGTTACTCTCAATAATTGCAAATATTCTCTTACTGTTCTTCAAGAGCTCTGCACCCTAAGTAATAACTAAACACCGATATAATCAGTGTTTTATATAGATTTGATTTAATCATTTTCTTTGGTACATAGTTTCAAGAAATAACAAATCTGCTCGGGTTAGCAGACTAAATGAACCGTAAAGAAAAATGATATTTTATAGGAATCCCCTCGAAATATGCTCCTCCCCCATTTGACAAAAAAGCCTGTTTTTTTAGTCGAGGTAGCTACCTACCTAATACCTACCAATTAAGATTTCGCGTCATTATGCTTGGCAGAACAATAATAATCGACGGACTTACGTACGCCCGATGAGTGGTAGCAATAATATGTTTAGAATAAGTCCGTAGTAGTTGACTGAGTTCAATTTTCATCTGTCTGTAAATTTTTTTGTACGTTCCTTTTCCGGTTTCTAAAATTTCCTGCAAACACTTAAATTATTCAAGCAAGCCTTAGTTTGACTTGATGGCTAACTCTGTTTGGTTGACAAGGTGGCTAACTTCGAAAATCTGCTCTATCTACTTTATTATTCAAGCAAGACTTTTTGACTAGATGGCTAACTTTAACTGAGTTATTGAGAATTGTCATTGAGAAAGTGACGCTAATAAGGACCAATTTTAAAATTCCTTATTTGAATTTTGAAAAATTTCGTATGATTTGTAATTGAGTAGTTAGGTATTTAGGTACCTATATACAAAACTTACCATTTTAGTTTTGATTTACTAAATAAGAGAAACACATATATTATTTTTTTGGAGGCGAGGACAACTGTTCACAGATCTACTAGTTTAGTAGTGTAATGTACACACTACTAAACTAAATAATTATAACCATTACAACTAATATAGTTTCTACTTACTCTTCAACCTACCTATATATTAAAAACTATGAACTGGGTAGGTCCAAGTCGTGAATAACACAGCATCAATATAAAAAATATTTAGTTGACTTTTATTGTGTTTCTTTTGGCAACTTTAATCGCTCATTGAATGTGTTTTTATTGTAATATATTAAAATAATGTTTACCATTAGTTATCTTGCTGTAACGAATTTAATAATAATGCAAAGGACTTAAAAAACGTTTTTGAATCAACGCTAATGTTTTAGCCTTGGTATCAGACATGGTTATGTGGTATTAATGATTTTGTATAAAAATAGCCGAATTTCTAAAAAAATCTTTGGCTTCCTTGATATACGAGTAGGTGCCTTCCATGATATCTTCGTATAAGATTACTATTCATATCACGTGGTGTCTTTTTTTTTCAAAACTTAATAGAAGGTATCTTTCTAGATTCTGGGTAACTCAAATGATGTAGAATTGTTCTGGTTTAGGAATGTCCCGGCCGGTTTGTCATTATTTTCTCCCGATTTACAGTTTATTACGCATCATTGCTTTATTAGCTTACGTGTAACTGTGACACATGGAAAATAAACTATCGGGAAAAAAGGATTAATCTCTTCAAGGAATGCTTAGGCTAAGGATCAACGTTGATTAATACTAATTCGAAAAGTGGATTATTCCGCTGTTAATTGAACATCGCCGTTAAGGCGATGCACTATGTCGTGTAATATTTTGAATCGAGCCGCTATCAATAAAACACCTTACTTAGATGGCGATAAGGCCTAAATTCCCGATTAACACCATCCACCTGTTTTGATTTATGCAAGATAAAAACATGGCCAAAAAGTGCCTTTTATTTTATTTTGTAGATGTTCAGGCACAAATATTTAAATGTTTTTAGATCATTTTATAAATAACTTAATTTGCCACATTATACAATAAAACCATAACCGAAAATGGGTTCGTAAATAGGAGATTTTTAACTTTAAAGCAGTTTTCATAGGCCTCATACATTTTTTTTCTGGGCTTATAAAAAGACTTATACTCGATTATTTCAAAGGGCAGGATGTATTTAACTCGCAGTATTTAATTAAAGCATCTGAAACATTTCTAGGCGACCAAATTTTCAAACCAAAAACACATGATTTTGTATTACTACGTAGTGCATCGCCTTAACACTATTCGGTTGCAACGACGAATTATAGTGGCTTTATCTTCCTAACAATATTAAATAACATAAAAAATATGCAGATATAGTTATATGTATAGGAGAATCATTTTAAAGAGGACTCTTTGAATGCATTTGTGCCCATCGAGAATATCGAAAGACTAAAAAAAGTTTTTCGAACTACTTTGGAATACCAGCCCGTAATCCTTTCCTACCCACAAATGCCCAAAGATACTGGGTGTGTAGCAACGTTTATCAATTCACTACTCGTGATTTACTTCGACGGTGATTTTATATTTTTTGTTTTATTGGTGAGCTTCGTAACAAGAACAAAATTATTTTTATATTATTATTTTTTGTATATCCATCCAGTGATCCAGTACACTACTACATAAGCAAATCTTTAAATAGATATCTGTACTATCGAACTTCGGACGAGTTCCGACATTATTTTGAAGAAAAATATATTTTTTATCGAACAATTTCATTCACAAACAATTAGGTGGCTATTAAGTTTCGGTGGGAAAAACATATAAAATATGCTGCTTTATTGCTTTAACAAATTGAAATACCTACCTATTATGTGATAAGACATTTTGTTTCGTATTTATAAGTTTAGTTTGAGAATTAATTATTTTAATCAACAGATAGCATAGTAAATATTTACGTAACCAGTGTGTACGTATATACATATATTTATATTTTTATCCTTAATCTAGGAACATATTTAAAACCAGTATTATCCAGTTCTACGCTGGTGGTCAACAAATTTACACATACTTTTATTCACCACAAAATACTTAAGTAGTTGTGGCATGAATGAGACAGAACACACGGAGAAAACTTACTGAAAAAAATCTTATTTATTAAGAATCTCTTCAAATCATTCGGTATCCGGATGAAAACAGGATTGCAGGCCCTTAACGATTGAATTGTTAGATTTCCTGATAAACTATTAGTTTAATACCATAAATCTTCATCGTTTAGAAAAATACATTTTCGCATTTCGTCAATATATATTATTAATATAAACGTAGGTGCAGATGAATACGTGTTCCGATATTATTACGAATTACATAAAAGTTTATCAGGAAGCGGCCTGCAGTTCTGTTTTTAACCGGATTAAAAATATTTAAAGAGATAAAAAATCAGCAATACTCATTTTTCTCCTTCCATTAGAGTAGGAGATAAAATAGTGGAGTTATAATAATATTCCGGAATTTATTTAACTTTTCATAATGCCTGTGACAGATCACGCTAAGAGCGCGCTATATTTTCGTTGCTTGGCCTATTTCAGCATAGCGTTATGTGCCGCGTACTTAAATGTTACCATAGTATTATTATTACTCGTTTTCATAAATGTTACCATAATACTATTATGAAAAATATTCATGTACAGAACCTCACTAAAATATTCCATGAAACTCTGTAGTTAATCTCGATGAATGTTGAATTTAATTTTATTGACTTCTGTAAAAATATAGCAATAAGCGATCAGACCTCATTAAAATACCATCAGATGGAAATTTGGATTCGATATGTTTTGGCATACATTACTATATCTCATCCTTGAGCGAAAAAGCCAATCTCTTAAGCAATTAAAACACCTTTAGGCAAATGATATCATGTTATTATGTATGTACTCAAATAATACGAAGATTATAAAAAATCTGTTTCTTTTCCTGGCACAATTGTAAACCGGATAAAAAAAACTACGTGAATATAATTATTTTTGAAGATAGATAACTTTACTTACAGATTTATTTTATGTAAGCATTACGCATTTAACTTTGAGCCTGAAGATTTCAGATTCGTTTCCTGCGCACCGCACGATGTCTTTTGTTAAGAGGGAGTTACAGGCAAAAAATGTATATATTCTTGGTATACCTTATATTGTAGGTAATATTCTTGGTATACCTTATATAGACAAACGGAGCCTAGAAACGTTCGATTTTAAGCACAAAACTGGTTTTTATTTATTTTGTAAATAATTTTATAAGAAAGCAAAAAAGTTAATCAAGTGAAACTGTCACAGATAATCTTAGCTATAATTTATTTTTTAAAAGTTGTTTCCATTATGTGTTCATACATTTCTATTGAAAAAAATTTTTTTAGTAGTTTACATTTATATTTTTTTTGTATTATTTATATTCTACTCAAGCGAAACGATAGGAAAATCTTTAATTTATCTAAATCATATTTTTGGTATTTATAATATACACAAATTCGTTATAAAGATTAATCATAATAGTGATTTGGCATTAAGCTTCGCCTTAATATATTTATTTTCCCGTATCTGAAGTGGTGAAGAAAATTGATAAATTAACATAACCTCTCTGACAAATTGAATCGCTTTTGGGAACACTGAAATCGTTGTATCTCCCTTACTGTCATGGTAAATATGATCTAAACGGTGTTAGAAATAGAAAACACCACGCTTTATTTTAAAATCTCAAAGTTAACCCTAGAAAAATAAAATATACTTCACTATGAAACCAAAATTTCCGATCGCAATTTGAAAAAACCAAAAAAAAACTATTTAAATATGTAATTAATTATTTTCACAAGTGACTACAATAAAAACGACATGAAAACAGCGTTTATAATACATTTTTCTAATGAAATTTGTATGTTTTTATTGAGCCATTAGTGAGCCACTTTAGCGAACCATTTTTAACACTTTTTTATGTTTGCATTCAGAAATTTCATTATATAAAAAAAATATACGTTTATTTTAAAAATAAACTTTGAAAGCTCATTTTTTCACCTTTAAAAAACAGTTTTTAGTTTTCGGATACGTTCAGACATATTCAATTTATTTGGTTTTTATTACACATCAGAAATACTCCGATCTTCTGACAGAATATGGTAGAGGTCTGAGGAGTTTAAATACATTTTTGCTATGTAACACAACACAACACACCTAGTTGTAAGCTGACATTATTATTAACATAACAAACATAGTCACATTTTATCATTGTATCTTCTAGTCAATTTAAAAAAAAACTGTTATTTGAATTTAGTGCAAAAACAGTATGTTTAAATCTATTTGAATCCACAGTGTTCAGAGTCAAAGCTCCCACCCATTTCCGCGAAGTTAGTCCACCCGCTCACGGGGCAACTGAAACAAAACTGGCTGGCAACTGCCGTTGCAAACTGGTTGTCGAGCTTCTCTCGTCGCATCTCAATTTTATGATTTCACAAATTATCTAAGCTTGTTTACCTATAGAATGAAGAAGAACACTTCAGCTGTCATCTGTCATTATCATATTGCGTTAAAAAATGTCTTCATCAAGTGATGATGAAGCCGGCATTTTTTTTTCTTTTCTAGTATAATCAGGAAGCCTATAGTCGTACATACGGGGAATTTTTCAACGTCCTAAACAAATTTAATGTTTTCCTGCTCGGACATATCGTAATCTCATAGCTCCTGAAGCATGGACAACTGAAACTCGCAGGCGATTTGCGAGTGACTGGTTGCGTCGCCGTTGAAAACTGGTTACGCCGTGTGCAGACCGCCATTGAAATACACAGGATTTTTACAGTTGCCTCGTGAGCGGATTTACTTAGTCTAATCGCAAATCAATAAATACTTTCGGTAAAAGCTAGTTTTGCATCATTGGGAACTTTAATTTATCAATAAAAACCTCAATCAAATTAAATGGCATATCGAATTAAATTTCGATGTTTAAGGTGGACTTAAAAAAAATGCATTAAGATCAATTGCATCATCGAAATCTCATAATTTAGATAATATGACGTAACTGGCCAGTACGTACCGTATTCAATAAAAGCAAATCAAGTATTTTAATGAAAGGATTACTATCGGTGTTATTGCCTCTACATCTTTAAACGAAACAGTATCATTATCCCCTTCAAGTGGTCCTTAGGGAATGTTTCAGAAACAAACATTTTTCTTTAAATAAAACAATAACTTTGTTTGTAACTACGATTTATTTTAATTTGTTTAATACCGACCGGTTTCGCTTAACACAAGAATCTTAAAATTAAACATTTTAAAATTAAATTTCAGTTTAATGCTATACCCTAAAGATGCTTGTGTTAAGCGAAACCAGTCGGTAATAAAAAAAATAAAATAAATCGTGGTTACAAACAAAGTTATTGTTTTATTTCAATTAATATGTCAAACCACAAAGTGACTGCTTTCTACCAAAACATTTTTTTTAAATATTATGACGTTTAATATTATGAAGCTTATGTCTATCTTCAAGCTTGAACAGGTATTTGATTACAGAATCGCCGTTATCAACACTTCTTAGATGAATTCTTTGATATATATATTTTTTACTTCGATCTCAGTACTCTTAAGATCACAGCCTCCCAAACTTTTTTGTTCCGTCGAAAACTTCCAATTTTTTCCGCAGACGACAAAAAACTGAATTTTCCTAAACCTATAACTTTCAATGTGTCTTCAATTTGTTTTTTCGTACGAAACAAACCTGGGTACCGCGCTTAAACTCATTCTATGAAGTACGGAAAAGAAAAAGCTATCAAAAACTTTATTTTTGTCTGTTCTACCTACTTCATATAATCCAAGTCTCTTCATTAATAAACCCATCCCTACAGCCCCTTCCAACAACCGTGTGGCGACAAAGTATCTTTATGTAAGAGACGGGAGCTTTTATGAGGTGTCACATTATAATAAAGTTCATAATGCATGAAAACACCAGGATTTTCTTTCTGAAGCTAAAACCGCTGATACCCCTTTTTCCAATTAGTAATTCTGTCACATATTATGGCGACCGATACTTCAACGTTCATTTCCGCAGTCAAAAAATCCCCAAACCTAGTTTTGAACTCTGTGGGAAGTACACTCATTCAAACGTTGAACGTCCAAAACGGCCAACATGTCATTATTCTGGACGTTTGTCAATGACAATTTGGAGCACTGCGAAAGTTCACGCCTTCTAATGCGCAATGTCCAAGATCACCCCTAATGGGTGAAAGCCAAAATAAAGAATTAATGCGCAATGTTTTGCCAAAATGTATTGATTCTGACAAGAAAAGGAACCTAGACTCCAATTATATATTTATTTTTTATTTAAGGTGAAATTATGTTTAACAAGGTTTGAATGAAATTCCTGTATTTATTGAATTTTTTGGTGGTTAAAAATAAGCCGACGTAGCACAGTGGTTCCTTGCACCTGACCGGCAATCAGAAGGTGCGGGTTCAATTCCCGTCAGCGGCATTTATATGTTTTCTCGGAAGATGTTTTCAATTTATATTTGTGTTTCAGGCTAGTCATTATTGCTTAGAAAAAATTGCTATTTAATTATTTCCTTTTTAAATATCAAATAAGTCATTTCTATAAGACTAACTAATGAACGTGTTTTAAATTTTTTAAAACTGATAAGCAACCACGAATGTATCGTAAATGGTTGTGTATCAGTCGTGTAAAATATGAAACAAGTTTATTAGCAAGGTAGTAGGTCTATTTTGTACACATAATCTGTGTTTAGTACCGAAGATTGTTATTTGAAATGAACCCTATTTTGAAAAGATCAAGCGATCGTTTTATTTATTACAAGGAATACTAGGAGTGAGAAATGGAAGCCTTTACCTGTTAATGGTGGTTGCTTCTTTTGAAGTTCTGCTGGTTTCTGGAAGATCCGTGAGCACTATAGTTCATAGATGTACATCTTATAAACACCATTAATGTTAGACATTTCCACAACACGACCCCTCTTTACAATTCACCAGACGTCAATAATGTATTTTAGCTTGTGGATAATAATTTGCACTACTTTACGGACTTTTCACGAGATTATTACGAGAAGCAAAAAAATATGCAACAACTATTAGAATAATGGTAACAAAATTATCAAATGTGTTTAGTGGCGCCATCTATATTGAAACAATGTGTAACATTTCAAATAAATTTCAAGAACAATAAAGATTGTTCTTTTGTCTATTGCGAAAAGCAACGTGTTTTTAATAGGTTATGGGCAAATATCCATATATTTTTCGGTTTTTACTGTGTAAATTTAGTATAAAACAGTCGAAAATTGTTGACTTTTCGTGGAAATATGGCTGTAAACTATTTTCAAAGTATTGAGAAGCTGACAGGACGCCAGAATTATGATCAGTGGAGTTTTGCAGTCGAAAATCTGTTAGTGCTTGACAACCTCGCAAACTATATCAAGTCGGAGCCAGATAAAAATTTCGAGTCAAAAGCATCAGATGACGCAAGAGCCAAGGCGAAGCTAGTTTTAACTATTGACCCTGGATGTACGTGCATATTAAAGAAACAAAAACAACTTTAGAGTTATGGATTAAACTGAGGTCTATATTTGATGACTCAGGCTTTTCTCGTAAAATATCTCTACTAAGACATTTAATCTCGTTACGACAAGAAAATTGTGATTCCATGACTTCCTACGTCACGCAAGTGGTCGAAACAGCTCAGAGATTGAAGGGCACAGGATTTGCAATTACAGAAGAATGGGTCGGATCGTTACTTCTCGCAGGTCTGCCAGAAAAATTCATGCCAATGATTATGGCGGTGGAGCACTCAGGAATGCAGATTACCACCGATTTAATAAAATCTAAGTTGATTGATATGGAGGTTTCAAAGAATGACGTGGATTCCAGCGGCGCAGCATTTGCTGCAAATAAAAGCTACAAGCAGAAATTTAAAAATGGCGCGACGTCATCGAAAAATTCAAAAGTGACAGGTGACAAGACCATCACTTGTTACAAATGTAAACAGACGGGTCATTATCGAAACCAGTGTCCAGTGTTACAAAAAAACAAACAATCAAATGCTTTTAGTGTAGTTTTTTTGAACGGAGAATACAATAAAAACGAATGGTACATTGACAGTGGGGCAAGTGCACACATGACGGCCAACAAAGAGTGGATAAAACACGCAAATTTTACGCCATATTTATCAGAGATAACCGTCGCGAATTATATGAAAGTGCCAGTTTTGTGTTCCGGAGATGTACAAATAATAACTAACTGCAACTACGATATCATGGTTAAAGATGTGCTTTGCATACCGAGCTTAACAACAAACCTGTTGTCAGTGAGCGAACTAATCAAGAACGGAAACAATGTTGTTTTTGGTGAAAACAAATGCTACATACGTAACACTAAGAATGTGTTGGTGGCCACAGGAACGTCAATAAATGGAGTGTACAAGCTAAACATCAAAGTAGCAGATTGTATACTGGCAGCACCTGCTGTAGCAAATGCAGATCTTTGGCACAGGCGGTTAGCGCATATTAACAGTAATGATTTAAATAAAATGAAGAACGGCATTGTAGATGGATTGTCCTACCCGGGTACCAGTGATATGACAATGGCGAAATGTGTGACCTCTTGCGAAGGTAAACAAATGAGGTTACCATTTCATCATGTTGGAAAAATAAGTACAGAAATACTACCTACATACAATACATGCAGATGTATGTGGTCCTATGGAAACGATGTCCATAGGTGGAGCTAGGTATTTTGTCTTGTTCATTGATGATCACAGTCGTATGACCTTCATATACTTCCACAAACATAAAAATGAAGTCTTCAAGATATTTAAGAATTTTAAAGCAATGACTGAAAATAGTCAGAAAACAAAAATAAAAATATTACGCACAGATAATGGTGGTGAATTTTGTAGTGGTGAGATGGAGAATTACTTACTCAGAGAAGGAATTATACACCAGAAGACAACTGCATACACACCTGAACAAAATGGTGTTTGTGAACGGGCTAATAGAACTATTATAGAGAAAGCGCGATGCTTACTTTTTAATGCGAAATTAGAAAAAAAGTTCTGGGCTGAAGCAGCTAATACAGCAGTATACCTAAAAAATAGATCTGTAACTTCAAGTTTGGGAAATAAAACACCCTATGAAGAGTGGTATAAAAAGAAACCAGATTTAAGTCATATACGCCTATTTGGCAGCCCCGTAATGGTCCACATACCGAAGGAAAGAAGATTAAAATGGGACAAGAAGGCTAAAATGCAGATTCTTGTAGGATTTTCAGAAACAGTAAAGGGATATCGTGTATATGATCCCATAAAAAATATTATAACTATAAAGAGAGATATAATAGTGATAGAAGAAGAAACAGTATCATCGGAAATCAATGCAGAAAACATAACAGAATGGATACAGGATGATGTTGAATTTGAAGGGCATGAGTCTCCGGCAACAAACGAAGATGGCAGAGATTCAGTGGGTAAGTCTTCAATGGATGAATCTCTCCAAAATTCAAATACATCTGTATATACTGATCCGGCTAGTGAAAATGATGACGATACAAGCATCACAAACATAGAGACAGATATCTCAATCAGTGAGTTGCAACCAATTCCAGAATTAC
The DNA here is from genome assembly GCA_026573805.1 of Hesperophylax magnus. NCBI lineage: Eukaryota > Metazoa > Arthropoda > Insecta > Trichoptera > Limnephilidae > Hesperophylax > Hesperophylax magnus. The sequence goes on along the minus strand of JAIUSX010000047.1, from coordinate 10,086,240 downwards.
CAGAACAGGAGAAGAGAACACGAAAACCTCCGGAACGTTTTGGGTTTGGTAATATCTGTATTTCCAATTCCAATCCAGATGTCGAACAAATAGACTTCTCAGAAGCGCTGAATGGACCAGAAGCTGATCAGTGGAGACAGGCCATGCGAGAGGAGCTTCAGTCGTTCGAGGATAACGATGCGTGGGAAATTGTTGATATACCAAGTAATGGATTAATTGTGCAAAACAAGTGGGTGTTAAATAAAAAACTAGATGTGAATGATAAAGTGCGGTATCGTGCCCGACTCGTGGCTAAAGGTTTTACGCAACGACGTGGTATTGATTATGAGAACACTTTTTCTCCTGTCATAAAACATTCTACGCTGAGAATGTTATTTGCTCTGAGTGTACAGTGGGATATGGACATAACACATCTAGATGTGACAACAGCTTTTTTAAATGGAAATTTAAAAGAAAATATTTACATGTCAATTCCAGAAGGTTTTGTAAATAAGCAAATTAGAAAGGTCTTGAAATTAATATATACGGACTGAAACAGTCTGCTTTAGACTTGTATGAAAAAGTGAAAGATTGTTTGCTGAACTTTGGTTTTAAAATAAGTAAATTTGAACCATGCTTGTTTAAATTTTTTTATGAGAATGTCAAGATTATTGTAGCTGTATATATGTTGACGATTTCTTAATTTTTTCTAATAGTATTGCAGAAACAGAAAAATTAAAAAATGTATTAAGTTCTCAATTTAAATTAAAAGATTTAGGTCCTGTTAGACGTTACTTAGGCATGCGAATTAGTGTAAACAAAGAATGTAAGACTATAACTATAGATCAGCAGGAATATATAGAGCAATTATTATTAAGGTTTAATATGTCCAATTGTAAAACTTTAGATACCCCCATTGAGAGTAAGTTGAACATAGAAAAGGCTGAAAATTGTGTAGTAAACATTCCATATCAAAAGCTAATTGGAAGCCTTATGTATTTGGCAGTTTTGACTAGACCAGACTTGTCGTATTCCCTTAGTTATCTCAGCCAGTTCAATAACAGTTATAATGAAACTCATTTTAGTTATGCTAAACGAATATTAAATTATTTACAAAAGACAAAACACTATTGTTTAACATATTGTAAGGAAAATGTAGAGCTGACAGGTTTTGTTGATGCAGACTGGGCTAGTGATAGTCTGGATCGTAAGTCTTATACTGGGTTCTGTTTTGTAATGGGTGGTTCTGTGATTTCCTGGCAAAGTAAAAAACAAAAGACTGTCTCCTTATCCAGTACTGAGGCAGAATATGTTGCTCTCTCAGAGGCATCTAGAGAAGCTGTTTATTTCAGAAATCTTATGTATGAACTTACTGGTAAAAAATGTGTAATTAAATTGAATTGTGATAATCAAAGTGCATTAAAATTAGCAACAAGTCATCAGGCACATGCTAGATCAAAACATATTGATGTTCGGTATCATTATGTTAGAGATGCAGTTAAAAATAAATTAATTAATATTGAATACATTTCAACTCAGGAAATGCCCGCTGACTTGTTAACCAAGGGTCTTTTGTCAACTAAGCATTATAAGTTCATGCACATGCTGGGAATTAAAGTTAAATAAAACAATATCTATGTATTCTGTTTACAAATTCACATTTATTTTGTTAAGTGGGAGTATTAGAATAATGGTAACAAAATTATCAAATGTGTTTAGTGGCGCCATCTATATTGAAACAATGTGTAACATTTCAAATAAATTTCAAGAACAATAAAGATTATTCTTTTGTCTATTGCGAAAAGCAACGTGTTTTTAATAACAACTACCACGAAGAAAATTTTAACTTAAAACAAAAGGATCCTTGCTTCAGTGTTCTTTTTCAAATCTTCTTTCTTCTAAGGTAAGACTTTTAGGAAAAGAAAAAAATGGGAAAATGCAACAGGGAAGGCAAGGGAAAAGGCAGTAGGAACTGGGATGTACAATAATCATAAAACTACGTCATTTACGGAACGCCTGAATAACGATGAGTTGATGTAAATGGGAGGAGTCTACCAACATTAAAAAAAAAATTCGCCGACATGGACCACCAGTAAATCGAAATCGACCCCTAGGGGTCCATATAGACCACATTTGGAACTTCTGCTGTAGACACTGGTGAGATTTAAGATTGCTTTTAACACTTTGTTGTTTCTTGTACTAGTTTAAATTTAAATTGAATCCGCTCATGGTGAACGAATTATGTTTATTCTTCGAATTGAATGAATCAGTTTACATTGGAGTATCGAATTTCATAGAGACATGACACTATAGAATTTGAAGTTTAAGATTCAAAATTTTGCAAGAAATCACTCATACCTAATAGTCCCGAGACGTTATAGTTCTAGTATCTTCTGTGTTTTTAGTTTTCATACAAGATGTATGAGAAGGAAGAGGACAATCGTCAACAACGTGCGTACGGCCTCTCTCTGAGACTATTATTATGTAGCGTGACTCGCCAAAATCTTTTGGTTCGTCCCTGCACTGTGTTAACAAAGGTGTGCTATAAGCAGAAAACGTAAGAAATTTTCTTCGTCGTTTTTTGTGTTAAATTTATTATAATATATTTCACTTGTAAATTTCCTTTCGATTGATAGCATCTACCCGTGCACCTAATTGCGGAGTTTTAGAAATTGTCGTACTTTATGTTTTGCTTTGGATTGGACTTTTGTTGGAAAACCGAATGATAATCTAACCCTTGTCTAGATCCATTTATTGGATTGGATTAGTTAACCTTTGTGTATTTCCCACTAGAAGACTGTTGTGAGTTTACGAGAAGATTGTTATGCTCATCTCTTTCTGAGATTCGAGACCTTCTATAGGTAATCACGGATTGATTTGAGGTGGACTATTTAACATTTTTTGGTAGCATTCTCGTTAAATATCGTTTGCAGTCTGTTCAAATAGACAATTACGTAGATTAACACAAAAAAAAACTATGGTGGTAACGTATAGAGACTGTAAGATAATAGAAATCCATATATTCATACTATTGCGATACACTTCCTTTGACCTTTCAAATAAACGTGATTTACAAACTCACACTATCCAAAGATATTTAAATTTAAAAACGAAAGTATCCCTCGAAATTTAGCTCAAATGCAGTAATAATTAATACTAGATGGTGTACAATTTAAAGAGAGGTGGGCCTAACATGGATCCCTGCGGCATACCACAATGGAAGATTGATTCCAGGAGATTTCTTATTTCCGAGACGTTAAAAAAATGAATTGAAAAACGTTGATCGCAGACAGACTTAAAGTTCTGCTACCGCGTTAGGCACGTGTAACCAAGCGTAGGTACTGAGTACTTGATATGGATGTACTTTTGGGTTTAATACATTTTGATACTCTCAGGCTATAATGGTTCTTAACATTATAACAGTTACTCAGATAATGGCTACCGTACCTTGAACCACCAATCAAATTCTGCATAAAAGCCTTCCTCGTTTAGATCAGAGGTATGAATTTTTTGTCTGTGTTGCTGATTCTATTCTATATATACTGATGACCAGTGTAATCACGATGATTGCGGCATTTCTGTAAAAAGGCTCGCTAGAACAAGTAATTACCTTAAAAAATGGCAACTCTTCAATTTGTGTTTTAGTGGCCTTTAGAGATTTGTTACATTTGGAAACAAAGTAATGACTGGCAAAAAAGTAACTTCTTATTAATAGACTTAACCCTTGGGCATATGTTTATATAATATAGCACAGTTACTATTATGTGAACACGAAAGAAGGCGAATTAACAATTTTATTTACGAAAAACACATCAATGTTCGCAATCATCAAGGCTTTCGCTGTTTATTTAGAGTGCCTACGTATGCGAGATAAATTAAAAATATACATTTTACCTCATTCATGCGATTGGGCGTGTAATATTAGCTCTGCAGGATTAATTGTTAAGCTTAGGTACCTACGTGAGTTAAAAAAATTATTAAATGGGCAAAAATATTTCTTCTGTTTAAAAATAAATTATATTAACGTATTTTTGCATGCAATGGCACAATGGCAGAGATCTTTGCATTAAATTGTTCTGACGTAGGTGTATTTATTTTTCGAAAATATCTTAATCGACGTTCAGTATCTACGTGCGTATATTGCAAGGTGACTTTAGAAATCAAAATACTATGTTGTTGAAAAAGGATCAGATTGTATTGCAAAAGTAGAAGGATTTGCTAGAAGGTTTTTAATTGGCCGAATCTTTTGAGTAATTTCATCTGAACGTTTTGAAAGAGGAAAATTTTGATCTAAATGAAATAATTTTTTCTAAGAAAAAATGTAGGTTTATAGTTTAAATTGCAGATTAATCAAAGATTGCTAACTTTTACGTGGAACAAAATTCAGTACATACTAAGATACGTAGATTATGGCATCATTCATATAGCAACAAATAATACTTGTTGCTAACATCTGACACAAAGGAAAGCTACTAACCCGCTTTACACTCACCTACTTTAAAAATCATTTTGACTCGTTGCAAGTATTTTCCATCGTGACATGGTTAACTTTGCTGCAAAGGGCGCCAAAATTCAAGCTGATTCAGGCGCAATTGCCTCTGGGCCGGGGTAGATATTACACTGAAGAGTAAAATATGTACATACGAGTTATATGCATTGTAAGTTGTACGTAGGAATACATTGTATCAAAATAATATTCTCTCCCGAATATCGACTCAAGGCTTGCCAAACTAGTTTTTCATCCAAATTCTTTCGGCGCGTTGTAAACAAATTGCTGCAAAAACGGGTCCTATTATTTTTATAACGTCCTTTATGTACGTAACGTTTATCATTTCCAGTCAAAACGGTATAAAGTCATCTTCTGGTCACATCAAAACTACGTAAGATATTTTGAATTAAATAAAGATAATTGTTTTGAAAATTACAAAACTATGAAATTAATTATTGATTTGAATTGTTTCAAAATTATAATTCATAAATTGAACCAAATAAATAAATGCAGTTTGGCATTGATTGTGCATTCAGGAATACATGCATCTTATCGCAGTTAACTGCATTTCGTTAAACTGGTTTGTTGTTAGCTCGTACAACCAAACTAGCATATTATACATATTTTGTTTTTAATAATGAATATGGCTGATTTAAGGAAATCCTGTCAAAAACGCAATTGCAATCCATTTCCTAATAAAATATTAGTCTATTCAAAATATATCGGAACACGTGTTCATGCAGGTGTCCTTTTACTGATAAATATAATGACGAAATGTTACAATATTAGAATTTTTCTGAACATGTGTTCCGACATCCTAATAATATATTCGTATTTTACCGGCAGTTTTTTTGGAAAACATCACAATTCATCCGTTGAAGACCTTTAGTCCCGTTTTTAACAGGATACGAATAATTTGACCAGATTTTTATTAAATTAGCAATATTTTAAATCAGTAAGTTTTCTCCGTGAATAATTGAAAATTATGAAATATATCACATGTTTTTTTTTTATATTTTTATAATTTTAGCTAATGGTAGAAGTGAAGTAGCCGTGTTGAAAGAGATATCTTGATTTCCTATACATCTCACTCAGAAAAGTTGTTTGAATTTCGAGACGCCAAAGCTCATAATTCTAGAGTTTTGGTCAGTAGAACAAACAACTTACAAACTTATGAATGACAAACCTATTTTAGAAAAGCTTCTAATGGTATAGTTTTTTTTAAATTTCATTTATTTAAAAAAAAAAAAATCCGCAATCAGACTGAAGATTTTATTGGTGAGCCATAAGCCTTCTTTTCAAACGGATCAATCGCATGTCAAAAGCATATTAAAAAGTAACTGCGACTAGATTCATTCAGATGAAATGAGCAAAACATTGTAGAGCCTCTTAAAAAGAGTTAAACTTTAATTTCATTTTTGCTACCTAACAATAGTTACTGCTTTCAAATAATGTAGGTAGATACCACTTTGTGGATATTACTTACAATGAATGCATATGCATTAAAAAAACTGTGGTTCTCTGCGCAGCAATCTTTTAGATACTAACTCTTTCCACTTTAGGAATAAAATCTTTTAAGTGTCCAATAATAAAATAACATATAAATAGAAACAACATATGTAGACAAGTGCGATATTGAATTGAATGAAGCCGTGAAAAATACAACAAACAAATACGCTGGGAAGATATTGTCAAGTCAAAACCTGTCTTAAGGTTTTAATGGAATTCATGATTTGAGGCTAGTGGATTTAAAAAATTTGAAAAATCTTCAAATTTTAAAGTTAATAATAAAGATCTGTAAAAGTTCTATTCAAGTGTTGTTATTATTTCACAGTTGGCCAGTTGTTTCACAGTACTTGAATAGAACTTGGATATTAACTTTGAAATTCACATAGCACTCTCTTTAGGGTGAATTGCCTAATACAAAAAAAAAAAAAACTTTGAAATTTGATGAATTGTTTGTGTTCTGTATACTGGCCGTTGTCAGTAGAAAATTACTTGAAATATGACACACCGTTCGTATTGTAAGCAAATGATGGTGAGATCTTGGATCACGAAATACGACAACATCGCATTCATATTTATTCTATGGTTCTATCAGACTTTCTACGAAATAATTTTTTTCTCGCCGATAAGGAAAACTTAAAAAAATACTATTATTTGTGTTAATATCCCAAAAAAGATATACATAAAATCCGAACCTGTATGTAAAAAAATCGCTTTGACGCTGTTAGTTGAAGCCGGAAAAACACGTTCCTTGTTTCTAACATTTGCATACAAAAAATGGATTTGTTTTATTCTTGTCTCTTGATCACAACTAAAGGTGGTCAGGGGGCGGTACAAATTCGCCAATTTTTCGCTCGGCAGATCACTCTGCTGTTGAAGTCGGTATTGATAGGACTGGTGTCTAAAACAGAGCGGTACTAGTGTTTCTACAGTCGTTTCTTAGGGAGATTAAAGTGTTGTGAAATCGTCGGACAATGACATGCACGATAACCTGTGGCTATCGTACAGAACTCAGAAATAGACCTTCCATTAATATTTGGCATTGAGTAATTCTTTATTTCTTTATATTAATCATAAAGACAACATCATAGTGAATTATTTAGTATGCTATCAGCTATTTCATTGATTTTGGAGTGAAGTGTGTTTTTACGAAGAGATCTCGCAAAGTTTTAATAAAATTCAGTCCAGCTATGAATTTAGTTCAGTTTTGATAATCAAATTTTGAAGTGTTTTGAATATATTTTTTTTAACTCAGTTTACATGATTTGATTGTTGTCCTGCAGGTGACCAGAAAAAAGTGTGAAAGATGACCAAATCTTTCTAATTAAAGAAATTGATGTGAAGTGAGGGAAGACACAGTCGACCCGAGAAGTGTAAGTGGTGATGATCTAGAGGAGACTCAGGGAGAAACAAGGAACCAGAAAGAAGAAGAACTGAGAATGCAGAGACGCTCAATCATTGCTGCTTTGCTGCTGCTGGTGCAGCAAACCATCCATGTTGCTGCGAGCCCTAGTAAGTTAATCAACTCTTTCAAATTACTAAAACCAATAACAATAACAAAAACCTAACCTAACTTCACAAAAGTGAAATGATATTTACGAAATGTATATCTATTAAAACCTAAACAATATATATAGCGGGAGACACTTAAGATAATTAAAATTATGTAGGTTGTTTGTCTATTAATAATTTCTCATGTGTTTAATCATTTAACTACTTTTTTTCTGTAATCTCAATAACATAAATGAAAAAATGAAGTATTCTTAGATTAGATAAAGTTTAGTAATTGAATAATAACATTCGGTACAGTAGTATCTACAAATGGGGACTATAAAAAGCCATACATGTTATTGGCAACATAACTTAATTGATTAATTAATTACATTTTTTTAACAATGAAACCAAATCCAAGTAAAACCACAGGGTCATTTCATAAGAAAACAGTCAATTATAATAATGATTCATTATGGAAGCCAATAAACAAATAAATTCCAAACGATAAAATATTTATACTTAAAATGTTTTAATAGACATTTTTAATTACTTCTCTTTTATAAGTTAAAAACAACCATCGCCAGATTGTTTTTTTGTTGGAATAAAATAATTATTATTATCAATATTGAACGGCTTACTTACTTTTAGGTACCGCACCGTACGACACATACGTAATATTATAATTTTCACTACTACATCTATAAATCATCTACTAATCTACTGCTAGATAAATAACTCTTCGTAGAGGCGAATACGCAAATAATCTCAATATAAACGGTCATTTAATTGTTGCGGTAATGAGCCGTATTTCGACTCCTCCGTCTTGAGCCAATGTTTCAGGTAGTATTACAGTGTCCATTATTACTGCAGATACGAATCATTTGCAGATGGCAAAGTTACAGAGTTTACAATTTTGACTTAATGGCGGGCACTACAAGACTATCCCAAAGTTCGTTCAATAAGGAGGAAGACGAAAACGTACTTTCTATTGGCCGTGATAATCTTAACATGGTAATAAAAAAAAATTCTGAATAACTGAAGCATTCATTCGTGGAAGCCAAGTTACATAAAAAACATATACATTGAATAATTTTATGCCCTGTGCATTACTGATTGTCAGAGATTGTATCTCAATGTAAAGAAGATTAATTTGTCCTTGGAGTGGTTAAAAACTATTATTAAATTCATTGCCTCGTTGTTACAGGTAAATCTAATGACGTGGGGCAATAAAAAACTTTTATTTTAATGTTCATCACAATGTTTTTTATCTAATCCTATTCTGGATACAGTTTTAAATGGAAAGATACGCTAAACATGTAACCGCTTCTGATGACCAAAGGAAAAATAGCAAAAATATATAAAATCTAGAGTTTTTATTTACTTACCTTTGGGTTCAAAATTACACATGTAATTCGTTATTTAAGTACCGTTGTTACAGCGCGTTTGAAATGCTACAAAACTTGTGACCTCATTGAAGATGTAAAAAAAAGTCTAATTCACCGACGCAGTGCGCTCTCATATTTATTTCAATGCTGGATCAGATTAAGTTGGATTAACTCGATAATAAGTTATGTACTTTGGAAGATAATTCTAGAATTAATTACCGGCGAAAAATATATATCAATCTTTTAAAAAACTTGTTTTTTTGGCAAGCAACTACATACGAAGAAAGTACCTATATTCTTACTCGTACTTACACTGGGACACTCCATACGCTATAAATGATTGAATAACTTTCTCTATTAAAATACCAACTATATATGCAATTTGTTCACTAATCTTTTTAAATTATACATTTATACTTTTACCATAGTCTTCACGTTATTTCCAGGTGCACAGACAGCTAAAAATTCACTAAACAAGCAAAAAAAGGATATACCCAGACATCAGTCAATATATAAATTCGAATGACCATGATAATTGGTTGGAATATTACGAAATTGTTGATGTGTCCAATAACCGCAGCTTGAATAACATTGATTATGTTGGATCACTGATGATTGACAATCGTAACAAAGCCTTCAAGTTAATGACATTTGATTTTGAATGAAGGTGACCTGGTGATAGAAAGAACATTCTACACTTATAATTCCTCCAAATCGGTGAATCTCAAATATGTAGTCGTATTGGCGAATAAATTGTCTGAAAATATACCTGCCGGCTTACATGATTAATTTTGTACTTTTAAATGCGTTTTTACATGATGAAGAAGAGTCACAATGGAGCTCTCAGCGGCATTCCTTGATCTAGTTGTTGTTTATAACCAAAATCTAAGATAAAAAAAATCAGGCAAAAGCTAAAATATATCTAATCACAGCTTCGTTGTTAGATGTTTCTCTAAAACCTTTCGATCGGGGAGTTTGTTTTCTGTCTTGAATATGTTGAGTTATACCTCTTTATTATGTAAATCATTTCCATCATGAACTACATTTTTTATAAATTCATGTTAGTTAGACGATGATCATTGCAAAAAATAATGTCTGTAGTTCTTCATTGGCACCATAGCGTGGAAGATATTAGATAAAAAATAATGTCTGTACATTGGCACCATAGCGTGGAAGATATTAGATAAAAAATAATGTATGTAGTTCTTCATTGGCACCATAGCGTGGAAGATATTAGATAAAAAAATAATTAATTTACAACTTTAATGGATTGTTTGTTGAATTTGCTTGGTAGATTTGCCACATTGGGTTATCCTGTAATAATTCATTAAGTACTTAGTTCTCAAGTACTAACCCGTTTGACGGCTTTCGAAGCGCAAAGATCTACGCATTTGTTTTTGAGGTTGCGGATTCGATTGCCTTCGCAGAGCAAAAACACATTAAAGTGTTTTTTGTTTTAAATTTATTTAACTTTAGTTCTAACTTGGACGCTGCTAGGATGTGTGTTTTGATATTGATTATTTTGTCTAATCTGCCTTTAAAATGGGTTCTCTGCTATATTTAAAACACTTAACATATTTCCGACTACGTACACGGTATACATGGGTCTAATTGGACCCGAATTCAATCATTTAGTGTCCCGACCTAATTTACACCGTGAGCTAAGGAGCTTTGAGAGGTCGATTGAAAGAAGAAGAATTTTAAATACAATATAATTTTATATATTTATAAGTGGTTGCCGGGTCGTGTAAAATGAAAATGCGAATTCCTCCTAATAAAAGACTTGCTTTATGCGTAAGATAGCATTAGTTTCTTCATTCAATACATAATAACTCAAAAAGCTACCGGAAAACTAATGGAAGAACAGTTAGTTAAAATATCCTTAAAGCTTTATGGACAACCCAGTACTAAAATTACTTTCCTTGTTGAAACGGTATATCTATAAATAAAAATTCCTTGCCAAATATCTAAGGGGATTCCCGCATTCATGTTTAGCTCACTTCACTCATTACGTAACGCATAATATTTATAAAAAGCAAGCTTAATTCAGGATATGCCTAGGTTAGAACATTCATCGTCACAAAATACACTAGATGCACCCTTCACTCTTAAACAAGACCACCAAGTAGACAGAACGCATTGGCCGATTTCCCTAATCAATTAATTACATCAATGTGATAATCACAGATTTTTTTTAAATTGACTACGTAGGAGGCCCTAAGGAAAATAATCCCTCTCAAGGCATACTTCATCTTTGGGGATGCTGTGTGGAGGATCATTTTTAGGAGAGGAAGGAGTGAACATGGGTTTTGAAGATACCTATGTTTTAGGAGGGAGGAAACACAGAGGCCGGCAATATTATCTTCAGCCGAGATGTTGAGCTCATAAACGTGTCGTAGAAATTACTTATTCCTAGGAGCATCTTTCATTGAAATACTGGTAGAACACGAACGGCATTCATACCCGACGACTGTGCTCTAAAGATTGCAATACGTGTGTTACGATAGGGGAATCTATCAAACGGACCGCCCGTTTTTGCACGGTTTAAAGTATCTTGGGGCTCCAGCCCAGAGGTGGCTGCCAAATTCAACAGTGGGGGACACTATAAAAATATATGGGGAAGGGGAAGGAATTTTGAAGAAAAAGGTTGGCGTTAATCTAGCTAATGAGAATAGAGTCATAAAACACCACAAAAGGGACTAAAAGCAACGTCTCCATCCTAAATGGTCTTCCTAACGAGGGACCTACCTATCAATCTCAAAGGTTTTAAAAAGCCAAGTATTGATTGTTTGTAACATTAATTATTGTCACAAAATAATGTTTTACGACTTAATGTTTTAAGCTTGAGGCGTTATAGTTATGGTCGGGAAACAAGTATTAAACTTATGACAACGAAAACACAGACAAACAAAAAAATCATAAATTAAAAAAAAATCTATAATTCATCAATTTAAATCAATGTATGTATTTGAAAACACTTTTTTTCCGGATCGGCTGTGAATTGTTGTGAACTTTTAAAAGGTATTTTAACTAAAATAAATATAAAATAATGGTTTGACTGAAGATTGAATCTTCCTTCCCAGGGACTGGAATCAACCTCGCCAACACCTGAGCCAAATCCCGATTGGATAGGACCGACATTTAGTTTATTTATTATCTGCTGTAATGTTAAGTAAATTCAGAGAAATGCTTAGAAAATAAAAAAAAGAAAGAATTAATGCATTGTCATCGTCAACGAGTCTATCTGCCTTTTTAACGAGTATCAGCTCGATCGGATGTCGGGACAAAAGTGAAATTCCGATGAATTTAAAAATTACAATTTTGAAATTTTCATTCTGCGATTGTTGTACATGCCCAGTTATCGAGATGTCATTTATTTAGAAGAAAATAAGTGTACATTATTTTATAGTCTTGAAACATATTATTGATAATATTACATTGTAAATTAGGTCAACAGTTATTTCCACACTGCCAGGGTCAATCTAATGAATTTAATATCACTGCTACATATTTATTTAAAGATTTGGAATTTATTAAATATTGTTATTTCATGACTGCTACTGTTGATGTGTCTCTGTTTATTTTTCACAAGTTTGTTATATTATTTTAATTAATTAGGTAACGGAAAAACCCAAGAAAAAATATTATTTATCAGAGTGGAATGGATCTACTACCTTCCGTTCAAGTTCGGTTTTACAAGGCCCTTTGCAATAATTACGAGTATTACAAACGAGTTCAAGGGACTTTACACACGATTCTGAGTCAATATTTATTATAATGAATATTAGTACCTATTTTACTCTCTTGTATTGAATTAAGTAAAAACCAATATATGATTTATGGTTGTTACACTAAATATTACTTTTTTCTGATATGAGAGTAACTCTATTCGCACGATTGCTAGCCGAGCTACTCAATGGTTTCATGACATACATGGTTTCATAGTGTACAGGGTTTCATGATATACAGGGTTTCGTGGTTAACAAGGTTTCGTGTTATACAGGGTTTCATGGTATACAGGGCTTCGTAGTAAACAAGGTTTCATAGTATGCATGGCTTCATGATGTATAGGGTTTTATGGTATACAGGGTTTAATGGTATTCAAGGTTTCACGGTTAACAGGTTTTTGTAGTAAACAAGGTTTCATAGTATGCATGATTTAATGATATATAGGGTTTTATGGGAAACAGAGTTTCGTGGTATACAAGGTTTCGTGGTATATAGGGTTTCATGGAATACAGGGCTTCGTTGTAAACAAGGTTTCACAGTATGCAAGGTTTCATGGTAAACAGGGTTTTATGGTATTCAAGTTTTCATGGTATAAAGGATTTTTTAGTAAACAAGGTTTCATAGTATGCATGATATGTAGGGTTTTATGGTATACAAGGTTTCGTGGTATACGGTAGTTTATGGTATACAGGGTATAATGGTATTCAGTGTTTCACGGTAAACAGGGTTTTATGGTATACGTGGTTTCATGGTATACGAGGTTTCATGTTAACCATTATTAATGATTTCATGGTATACCATTAACCTCGATACAGACTTAGTCCTGGTGAAGAAGATTTTTATGAGAAAAAAATTATTTATTTATAGTGAGATGCAATAAATAAATACCTAAAAGGTTTCTTGGTATAGCTATTGTTAGGGATTTTTGTTTGATAGAATAAGGTTAGGCCAACTTCGGGTAGCATTTCACGAAGATTTTGTCAATATAATATTTTGGCTTAAATACACACCACAATCTACGAGCATATTATACTATTTTACAAGAACAATTAAAATAATGTTTTTTTTTATTTTTGTCAATGTCGACGACATATTGTGGGGAAATACGTGCTTTATACCGGGGTCGCTGAGAGAGATTTGTAATCTGGAATCTTCCATGTTTATATTTATAATTTTACAATTCAATATTCAATCTTATGACGTCACTTCTGACGTAGTTTACTAGAATGACGATTTCTCACTGATTTACCGATTTGTATGAAATATGCATTGAAGTGGGAATTGCACGTTACTTTCTAAATTACCAGGTGGTTTGACTTATTACTTTAATAGCACACATGCGTCATGCTTGATATTAACGATTCAATATTCTTTTCTACTGTAAGTACCTGAAGAGGTAATTATGTACTTAAATGTTTATTTTTTCTGATAAACTTTTAGTTTAATACCAATGTATTGTCACGATGTTGGAATACGTGTTCATAAAAATCCTAACATTGTTAATCCTAGTCATGTTCATAAATTTCCTCATTATATATTATCAAGACAAACGCAGGTGCATGAACATATACATATTGTGATCCGATATTATTACGAATCAACTAAAAGTTTTTTTAGGAAACGGCCAACAATCCCGTTTTTAATCGGATTACCAATAATTCGAAGAGATTATGAATAAATTAACAATACCCATTTTCTCCGTGTGCTAAAAGTATAACGGGAAACCCATCAATTATTTTGCTAACGGCCTGCAGTCCCGTTTTTAACTAAATAAATTAGCAATAATTTACATCAGTAAGTTTTCTCCGTCCATTTCCAATGTTCAATTTAATATTAAATGCTTAGAAAAGAAGTATTTACAAATTATAACATTTAATCAAATATCTAAAATCTAAATCATCAAACGCAAAAATTGAAAGTCTAAAAATCAAAGCCTTTCCACCCAAACATGCTAACATGAATACATTTTTTCTGGCGATATCCATGTTTAAACATTGAGGTACCTAAAAAAAACTAAATTGAGTCTGTGTTCTGAGTAATGTCAACAAAAAACCATGGTTAAATTTAAAAAAAATTAATTACCATTCGCTGGAAATTATTACTAACCTATCAGCAGATGAGATAAACCTAGTATTTTTACAAAAAAAATTAAAAGTACCTGTAAAAAAAATGTTTTCGAAACGAGAATTATCAAAAATGTTGCAGTAGAAATATAAAATCAATATAATGAAGCAATAAAGCTACAACTATTTTTTTTCAATTTCTATTAATTGATACATTTTGAAGAAATTGGAAAAGAAGTTATCTTTTCACCATGACCCCGAAACTCATTCATGACCTCCAAACTGTGTTGCAGTCGACTTATTTTTTATTACGATGTCACGGCCTTAGGTCATTTGGGGTTTTTCAAAGAATCGAATATAACCTGAAAAGAGCGGTGACTATGTAAGTATTCAGAGATGACATAAGTTGTACTTGAATATCTATACAAAACGTTGGATTTTTTTAAATGAATTTGTTAATACTACGCATTGACAATTGAATTTAATTAGTATATTATTGATTGATTTACTTTAAATATCATGACTTAATATTTTTGAAAACTGTATTACGATTATTAATTTTTCACGATGATACCGGTGTGTCTTAGTAAATAAACGCGGAACACTAAGATATTTTATTAATTTCACAAACAAATTTTTAAAACATTATTGAACGCGGAATACCTAGATAGTTTATGTGTTTTGGTTTCTTATTCCCGATAGTTTATATATTTTGGTTTGTGATGCAAACGATATTAAACGCAGAAAACTTAGATATTTCACATAGAGCTTGTGGGACAAATACGGTCATGTGCTTGACTCTGTCGGAATAGAGGGTAACAGATAGATGACGGAGATATAAAAGACGATGTAGTAGGTAGTCCTCCCTCTCACATCATAATCGTAATTGTATTCTATTAATAATAAACGAAGTAATCTCTCTTGGAGTATCATTTATATGAGTACCAGAACCGTATATTAATAGTGGACAATTCCATATAATAACTTTATAACAAAGTTAATCAAGATAACTAAAGTTATGGTGTAATAAAATAACTTTTCATGTATGTATAACTAACCAAATATAAACCAATGTAACGTGAAACGATTTATTCTCGGGAGTGTATTATTCTAATAACATTTTCTTCCTATTTTATTTGAATTAGGTCTAAGTCTTCTGTACCTTAAAAGGGTAGATCTTTGGCTGCTGAGTGGCGGGGCGGGGGTTGAACCCTTGACCGTGAAAGTTGAAAGTAAGGAGCATGTTCTTGTATCGTCTTTTAACTTGGTAGTAACCGACCAATAGGGTTGGGGCACGAGGTGATGGGATAATATTTGTTTTGCACTCAAGTAGAAGGCACACAAGGCATGTATATTGGTTCGCTTTTGCATAGTAGCACATTGACTGTATTTTTAAAACGGTACAGTTCTCATAGAAATGACAATATTTGGTATACACATATTTCGATTGAGTGTAATGTACCAATTCAAATGAACAGGTTGACATTTAATTTAGTTTTGTTATGGCTGGATGAATCAAAATCGCGTTTGTTTTATAAATGTTGATTTAGCCTAGAGAAATCAACGATCATTGGTGATGCAAATATATCCGGTCGAATAACCTGTACGGAGTCCGGCAGTAACTGGATCTCTGATGCAATGAGGTAGATTGTTTGAAGAGGTCGGAGTTGGAGACGATATTAATCATCGTCCTCCGTATTTATAGAGACCTATAGAGCTAACATAACTTCCGTTCTTGATTTATAATTGACGTAATTGATGGATGTTTATTTATTTACTTCTACTATTTTGTTTTTGAATAGTTTTTTTTTGGTAATAATGTATATTTGTTACTATTTTATTTAATATTTCGCTACCGGTGTGGACACATCCGAGTAATTAACTAACGTTGCTCTGTGAACAGTAGACCTCGCGTAATATTTATGATTCGGATTGCGAATTTTGGCGGAGTAAAAATGTACAATCCAACATAGCCACTACCTTGACAGGATTGATCAAACACGGAACATAAACAAATTTACAGACATATGAAATGCAAGGAGCTCGAGTTAAAACGGGACTTCGTTGGCTCAACCAAAAAGTTCAAAAATAATTAAGAGGTGTTATTTTGAATAGCCCGCTATTTCGGTAGATGTTACTTTTGAAGATGTCATTTTTTAACATTTGACAAGTAGAAACTACGCCATTAATAAAAATGGAACGATACACGCTTCAACAACGCATTGAAATTATTAAAATTCACTTGAGTGAATCAAATGCAAATCATCTTGAGTGATGAGACCCATTTCCACCTCGGTGGCTTCGAGCGTTATTGTTGAAGAGCCTCTCTATCCTCAACGTGTGACTGTTTGGTGCGGTTTATGGTCCGGCGGAGTCATTGGACCTTACTTTTTCGAAAATGAGGCTGGAGCAATAGTTACGGTGAATGGATTGCGCTATCGAGAGATGATTAATGATTTTTTATGGCCGGAATTGGATGGTATTGATTTGGACAACGTTTACTTTCAACAAGACAGCGCTACGTGCCACACAAGCAACGAAACCATTGATCTTTTACGATTGAATATCAAAATAACACCTCTTATTGGAAAACCCTGTATAAAGAGAAAGAGAGAGAGAAAGAGAAAAAGAGAGAAAAAAACAAAGAGAGCTATAAAAATGCTTGATTTCATATGCAGAACGGTGAGTGATTTCAAGTCACTTGAATGTTTGAAAACATTGTACACTTCTTTAGTAAGTAGCCAGGTAGAGTATAATTCGCCAATTTGGTCCCCATTGTATAAAACGCATTCTGACAATATTGAAAGGGTGCAGCACAAATTTCTAAGATTTATTAACTTTAAACTGAATATTTCAATTCAAAATATTAACTATGTCCTTTTGTAATAACGCTGTTAGATAGGCAGATCATCTCTGACCGTGTACTATTAAATAAAATTATTAATAATTGCATTGACAACCCTGGAATTCTCGCCAAAATAAAATTTTAAGTACCCACCAGAAATACGAGGCAAAGTGCAACATTTTTCAGTGACAATTTTAAAACCAACTATGGAGCTCATACACCTATAAATAGACTACATCATTTTGGCAATAAAATTGGGCATATTGTAGACATGTTTAAAGATTCCGTATTAGTTATAAAACTAAATCTTTTTAATCACTTTACTCAGATGTATGAACTCACGATTCCGTAGTGAATACACTTTTATTTTTATATTTCTATGTTTATTTTTTTATTTTATTTTATTTTACCTATTTTGCTTTCCGTAATCCACACTATTAATTTTAATTTACTGTAATATAATCATAAATCATTATTTATTTTAAACTATGTACCTAACACAACTGTATTACTTGTTACCTATTTAAAGCCCATTAAGGCGTTAATAAATAAATAAATATTAGGGTAGAGGAGGTGGGGAGTTCGAGGGGAGATAGTTGGAGGAGTCAAAATACTTAAATATCCTACCGGCTGCGCCAATTTGTGGTGACTACGGACTGCGTCAATTTGTAATGGACTGGATCCTCGTTGCATGTAGTACTTAGTATATTCGTCTAATATAATGATAGTAGGTTTGATAATACAACTTGAGTGTAGGTACACTATTTACACTTTATTTTCGCACTACTGGTATATGTTACTTAAGAGAAAACTAAGTAAAAAATACAAGAAACAAATGAAGACATTTCCATTTAAACCAGGCGGCCTTATCGTGCTATCTCTTTCATATATGAATGTCTTGTTCATTAAAATTACTAATGACACAGCCCAATTATGAACAATATATAAAATAAACTTTTATTGGTAAGCAAGCGAAAAAATAGTCCCTTTATACAATTAGGTCCACAACACGAATAAACGTCTGAAAGAACCCGGTTACAAAATCAAAAACATACCAACATATCTTAGTTTTGAAGTAAGATGGAGACGAAAATGGTATCATTTTGTCAATGTTTTTTTATGTTATATTGTATAATCTTTATCATTAGCATTTTCATTGTTTTGATGAAGATGGTCGATCGGTAATTGCCCTAAAGACGGCACTATCATGTTGGCTTTTTTAAAGATTTTTCCACTACAAAGTTTATTCATTATCTTTCCCTTTTCCCATTTGGATTGGGGACACATCGTCTCAAAAAGGCGCCCCCAGGCGTCACTGTCGACCTCAGACAATTATAGGCTCATATCTCCGGGCACAACTCTGGACACAACTCTTTCGCGGCTTGGATTGAGACGGTCAACCTGACCTCTTCTCTCTGGAACTGACGCCAGTATCTTATAAGGAAGTGATTCTACTAGCATCCTGACTATCCTGAGCATATACCTGAGCCAATTCAACTGAGATTCTTCAATAAGTTAAAGCTTAGTACACAACATTACACTGTTTCCATTGGTGATTTTGTCTTAATAGCCCTAGTCCAGAGTTAAAATATCTTCCCACCCTGGCTGGAAGAGACATGCGGTAAAGTTTGACAACTACCAAACCTACTGATATTTTAGTCTGGATTTTGACCCATAGACGCACCTAAACTGTGATAAAGGTCTTAAAAATGCCGAACTGCCGTTACAAAGATTGATGTTAAAATTTAAAAGACAATTTAATGGAAAAAAATCTCACGAATTGTGTCTAGTGTGATAAATGTAGAATTAGTAAAACACAAAAAAGACTGTTAATTTTTATAGTGCATTTTTAACTCATGATTGGTTTGAGAAGGTATAGGTTTGACACCGTTGTGACCTCGCGAGGTCGTTGTCCAGTTTTGTAGGTTGCTCCAAGGAAGAAGCCGGTGCCGGATCACGTGGTGGGAAACACGGTGAAGTCAATGTCGCACAATTTTGTATACGCATTTAACCTCTAATGTCCTTTGACATAGATTGGAATAATATTATCTTCTCATTCAGTGCAAAGTGCGTTAAAAGTATACAATCTTTAAATATCCTAATTTCCTACAGCATCTATCATCTGTATATTTGTTATCTGACCCATACCAACCTAACTCAGAATCTGAGCATACTGTCTCCTCTTTGCATGTTACTTAAACTGATAATTATTCTGTAGTCTTCGATTAGAGAGAAATAATTAAAAAGACGTACCGTACCTGTAAGATGGACGTCATAGAAATCAAACCTAGTTTTAGTATACTGCAAAAATTTTGTATAATGCATCGTATCAATGAATAAATTAAAGTTACTTGCTAGAAAAAGAAAAAATAATAATACCTTTGCTTGTTGAAAAATTGTAAAAATGAGAGATTTCTTACCATCAAACTGAATACTACTCTGTTTTGTAAGACACTATGTTAAAAAAAAAAAGTTTTGCGATTAGCAAATTAGTGACTTCTTACGATTCTTTGATCTCCAACAATTTTACTATCACTTGGACTCCCCTACCCTCTTCTTTCTGGCTATTTTTTTCTGTTATGTTTTGTATCCATTTTCAATAAGAATTTATCATTCGATAATCTTGAAAAAAAAATTGACAGAGTAGGTACCTCGAAATTACAATAAGCTTAAATCTTTGGTCTAGGAAACTCATTTTCGTGAATATTATTTATCTATTAATATAATATAAATTAGATTCTAGAATCCAAGAAACATTCTGAACAAACATTAATACTAATAAATTTAAATTTTGAAAAAAATCATTTTTTTTGTTACGAGTATAAGATTTAACATATTATTTTGCTCTCTAGTTCAATAGATTTGAATCAACGTAGATAAATTTGAACTGGTTTGAAGTGCAAGATTTTTTTTAATAGAAACAATAATAAATCAATATGTTTGCTATTTTTTCAAACTTTCATTTTTTTCAGCTGATTTTGGCTTCATGCTTTTATAATAAGCAATAAAACTTATGTTGGTTAAGGCTGGCTTGCTTGAATTTTGGTTTTATTTTTGTTGGTAAATAATTAATGGATAGCAATAAATTTAAAAAAGATTTACGCGTTAAGATTGGGTGACCAATTAAAATGTATTATTTAACCTTGTGTTTCACATTTCATTTAGGTACACTAAAAATCGAAAATATGCCTTTATTTGTTTTTTAAATAATTTTAGTTGAAAATATAATATTAATAATTGCTCCGCATAGTCTTGATTCATTTCGGAATACTGACCATCCAAGCAACACATTTTTATCACATTTAAAATTTGTTATTTCTTTTCCAGCATGGGCTAGTCACGACTACCCCATAAGTTTCGACGAGGAGATCGTACCAGCACGACAAAGCCTCCAAGTAACGGGACCCCGCACTGACCAAGATAGTCTTCTCTTCAATTCGTTCGGTGTGATAGATCCACAGCTCATACAATACTACTGCAGCTGTATAGACATGCAGTTCTGTCCGGCTGCCATATCGGTGTTCAAGACCAAACCAACGTCGAGGCAGGACATAGATTTGATCAGGCTTTTCACGTGCGGCTACGACGGATTCCGTCCACAGATATGCTGCAATCTGTTCATCGAGAGCATGATATACAGGAAGAACAGGAAACAGAAAAGGGCCCACTATAACTATGGTGGCTATGGAAGACACGACAATAGCAACCGCAATAACCGATATCCTCAGACCGTTAGAGACAAAACCCAACACCACTTCTTTTGGGATGGTGAGTCATTTCCTCACTGGAGTCACGCTCCGAATGATCCATATGAATACGACGGCCACGATTGCTGGTCACCACACGAGTTTGAAAGCAGAGACACGTTGAGAACTACAGCGAGGCCGTCTATACCAGCTAGATCAACTAGACCAGCTAGACCAGTCAGACCAGCTAGACCGAGAACAAGACCAACAACAGTTGCTCAAGCTGAAGTTGAAACGACTATTGCTACATTTTTACTACCAGAACCAACGACAACTGCAGAAACCACAACAACTTCCACAACTACAGAAGCAACAACCACTGCTGAAGTGGTAACAATTCCTCCGGTGGATCCTATAGTTGGTCCTCCAGTTGTCGATCCCCCCGTTGAAACTCCAGTCGTGGTGACTACGACGTCTGCTCCAGAAACAACAACAATTCAGCTAACAGGGAATGCGGCGAAGCGGGCGCTTCTCAGCGACCAGCGATGCGGAACTACAATTCAAAGTAGAATTGTGGGAGGAGAAGATGCTAAACTCGGTGACTACCCCTGGATGGCCAGACTAGGATACCGAAGTAAGTAAATTGAAAATATTCAAATATTTATAATATGAATTACAACTACCATCATGTGTTTCCTAAACCCCTACATTTATAAATCCCTTTAATTAATTAACTACAATTAAGTACAAATTTAATGGATTTTGGCAAAGACCTTAAAAGAAAGAAAAAATGTTAAAAAACGTATTCACTTTATGCGTTTCATAGGACATGAGTCTTATAAATTACCCCTATCTGGCAACATACTAACACTAAAAATAGCCAGCAACGTTTTTATTGCGTGGAAGGTCATAACTATTCACATTTCTTTTCAGATTCTGTGGTTAAATCCATAACCATACATTAATAACGAAAATAATGAAAAATTTATTAGAACAAGTTCTGTAATTTTTTTTTTTAATCAAAATATGTCAAATTATAATTACATAAAATATCACTCACTTTGAGTGTGATTAAAAAAAATAGAATGCTCCTGCTCAGTTGCCAACGCTTCGGGTCATCGTAAATAGTCAAAGAGCTCTTCTTCACAGAACTCAACCGGTTTTTCAAATTTGAGAATATTTCTCCCATTCTCGTTAGAATAGATATTTGTTCTACCGCTAGATCAGCTGAAAAACAAATAGAGAACAAGGAAACTTGAAGAGTGATTCCGATGAAGAGTCTGAATGATTTTTTTTGTATTTTTGAGGAACTTGTTGGGGTTATATTTTTGATAGATCTTGTTTTTGTTTTCAGGAAGCAACCAGCCAAATATTCTATTCAGATGTGGAGGAAGCCTGATCAATGAGCGATATGTTATATCTGCAGCTCACTGCGTTACCAATCTTCCAGTAGGGCTAGAATTGTAAGTCAAACAAGCAAAACATTAATATTATAGATACGATTAGAGATTATAACATATAGCTCATTGATCAGGCTACCTTCAGATATGGAGGAAGCCTGATCAATCAGCGATATGTTATATCTGCAGCTCACTGTGTTACCAATCTTCCAGTAGGGCTAGAATTGTAAGTCAAACAAGCAAAACATTAATATTATAGATACGATTAGAGATTATAACATATAGCTCATTGATCAGGCTTCCTTCAGATATGGAGGAAGCCTGATCAATCAGCGATATGTTATATCTGCAGCTCACTGGGTTACCAATCTTCCAGTAGGGCTAGAATTGTAAGTCAAACCAACAAAACATTAATATTATAGATACGATTTGAGATTATAACATATAGCTCATTGATCAGGCTTCCTTCAGATATGGAGGAAGCCTGATCAATCAGCGATATGTTATATCTGCAGCTCACTGGGTTACCAATCTTCCAGTTGGATTAGAATTGAAAGTAAAACATGCAAAACATTAATATTATAGATTCGATTTGAGATTTTCACTGTCAAAAGTACTATAGTGATTTATTTTTGGGGCATTATACCATGTTGCGCTACCTCCTTCTTTAGCCACACATGTGTCCCACATCTGTCCTGATGATGAACACTGTAATTCTGTCCGAAAAATCGTTTTGAATCGGATTACCGATAATTTGATGATATTTTCAATAAATTAGCAATACTAATTTTTCTCCGTGAGTGCGACGCAACGTCTTAACAGAAATAACCATTTTTTTGTAGAAATAATGAAATGAAACATTCACAATTTTATTCTAGGGTGACAATCCGTTTAGGAGAGTTGGATGAGCGATCCGACCGCGACTGCGAAGGGGACTTGTGTGGTGACCCTCCCCAGGACTTTGCACCATCCAACATCACGGTGCATCCCTCTTACAACAACCCGCGCCTCAGCAACGATATATCCCTCATTTACCTCAGTACTGTAGTGCAGTTTAACGGTAAGCATTTTGATATAATTTTAGTTTGAGATGAATCATACTAATAAGTCTGTAATGATTCATCATTCATTTTTAAAATAATCTAATGAGTAAAACCTTAATTTGTAATATTTAATTTTTGAAGAAAATATTAACGATTCATAAACAAAATTTTGAAACAGAAAAATCGTAAAAAGGTGCGCTCCGGCAAGGATTTAAGTCCCGGTAAGGATTCATGTGACCGAACTTTTTCTGATTTTTTTTTTTCAAAATTAAGTTAAAGAATTGCTAATATTGTTGAAGAAGAGAGAGAGGGGAAGGGTGAAAATATGATTGCGTCAGGTCAGGATGGAATAACCTCCCAAGCGAGCTCTTTCGAGACGTTGTGTTGGTAATTATTCGGAATCGCTGGAAAAGGATTATATGAAATATTTTTAAATAAAACCTTCTGATTTACCTTAATTACTATAAAGGGAATCTGACTGCATTTGGGATATTTTTAATTTTAGCATTTTAATTTTTAATTACGTAAATCGAAAATTCACTCTCGTTGTATGGGATGACAGCCATATGACAGCTGGAATGGTTTCTGTTGATAAAATTTTCTTTTGTTTGTATTCCTGATACGAGTGGCTATATTTTTTACCATGTGCAAATACTAGGTAGGTACTATTTTAGCCAAACTCGAAAAATAAAATAAAGATATTTAGGTATGTTTTATAAAATAGAATAATTAAAAAAGGTGATGTTATTATAGGTTAGGTTGGATAATTTTAGGTTAGGTTGGTTTATTATTAGGATTTAGGTTAGGATAGATTGGATATTATAGGTAAGGTTGGATTATTATAGGTTAGGTATGATTATTATTAGGATATAGGTTAGGTTGGATTATTATAGGTTAGGTTAGAATATTGTAGGTTAGGTTCGATTATTATAGGTTAGGTTGGATTATTATTAGGATATAGGTTAGGTTAGGTTAGGTTGGATTAGGTAGAATGAAATCACAAACCAGTCTATACAAACCTAGCGTAGCCCACAAACTACTTGAAAACTGGGATATAACTCTAAAGGGGACGCGAGCAGGCGTTATTAAAGGTTCCCCAACATTTATAGGTTAAGTTAGGTTGTGTTATTATAGGTTAGGTTAGTTTGGATTATTATAGGTTAGGTTAGGTTGGATTATTATAGGTTAGGTTAGGTTAGGTTGGATTATTATAGGTTAGGTTGGATTATTTTAGGTTAGGTTAGGTTGGATTATTATAGGTTAGGTTGGATTATTATTAGGACATAGGTTAGGTTAGTTTAGGTTGGATTATTATAGGTTAGGTTACGTTGGATTATTATAGGTTAGGTTAGGTTGGATTATTATAGGTTAGGTTAGGTTGGATTATTATAGGTTAGGTCGGTTTATTATTAGGATTTAGGTTAGGTTAGGTTGGATAATTGTAGGTTAGGTTCGATTATTATAGGTTAGGTTCGATTATTATTGGGATATAGGTTAGGTTAGGTAAGGTTGGATTATTATAGGTTAGGTTAGGTTGGATTATTTTGGGTTAGGTTAGGATATAGGTTAGTTTAGTTTAGGTTTGATTATTATAGGTTAGGTTACTATAGTTTAGGTTAAATAAAACAATAATTATAATAATACCTAAATATAAATAATTTAAGTTTTTTAAGTAAAATAAAAATATTTTATTTTTCGAGTTTGGCCAAAACAGTACCTAACTAGAATTTTCATTCTGAAATGATTCAAATTCTAGCTACTCGTATCAGGAATACAAACAAAAGAAAATTTTATCAACAGAAACCATTCCAGCTGTCATTCCATACAACGAAAGTGAATTTTCGATTTACGTATTTAAAAATTAAAATGCTAAAATTAAAAATATCCCAAATGCAGTCAGATTCCTTTTATAGTAATTAAGGTAAATCAGAAGGTTTTATATAAAAATATTTCATATAACCCTTGTCCAGCGATTCCGAATATTTACCGTTGTGTTTTTTCCAAAATCCAAAAGACAATAATGATCCTAGGTCAAAAATTCTCTGATGCGTCATCAGATATTGGATGGTTGGTAACCAAAGCGTACTGACAATTAAATAAAAACTCACAAAAAGCAAGAATTTAAAATATTGAAATATATATCATTTAACACGTTGTGACATTTTACCTGCAAAAAACCTAATTATTGTTGCGACAATACTGTTGTTGAGTGAAGACGTCTGCTCTGTGATATTCCACTATTTACTACTTTTAGTATTCACAACAATAAATTTGTACCTACTATATTACACTTTGTTTACCAGTGAGCATAAAGTCTGTGGGGTGACCATCTTTAATTTGCCAGTTGTGAGTCACATTATTATAATTATATATAATGCCTAGCAATCAGAATCTAGTGCAAACTAGATCAAAAGCATTGGATTCTCCATCTAATGAGGATCAATTTGGAAAAATTGTTAAATACATGGATAAAAAAATGGACGATTTTAAGCAACAAGTTTTTGCCAAAATTGAACTCGAATCGAGTACATTGAAAAAAAATCTTGAATCGGAGATATCCGATATGAGAAAAAGTATTGAATTTATCAGTAAACAATATGATGAAATCACTATGAATATTGGAAACATGATGCAATCAAAAAAAAATGTTGATTACTTAGAAAACGCAAATTCTATCAAAGATTTAAAAATTAAAAATTTAGAAATTCGTGTAGCTGAAATAGAACAACAAAATATAAGCTATAATTGTGCTGAATTGTCTGGGGTAGAAACTTTGATGGGAGAAAATTCTGTGGAAACCGTTGTAAGATTTATAAAACAACTTGACATTCCGATTGAACCAGCTAGAATCAATAAAATTTCTCAATATCCTGATAAATCTATCAATAAACCTGGAGCTCAGAGGATGATCATTCATTTCAAAGATGACAAGTCCCAATCTGAATTTCTTAACGCACGCAAAAAAATAAAGCAATTGAAGGACTGTAAAGTATTCATTGGTGAAGTTTTATCCTCTTATTCAAAAAACCTTCTTTGGAAAACCAAACAAAAAGCTAAAGAAGCTAATTTTCAATTTGTATGGTTTCGTAATAATAAAATTTGTGTGAAAAAGAACCCGGAACAATCCTCAAGAGTTCTAATCATTAAACACGCGGATGACTTGAATCAATTGTCTTAATCATCACTCAGAGACTGTCACTATTATTTAAAAAAAAAATTAAATGGATGATATCTACAACATAATTGATTTGGCTGACAATAATGAATCTAACATAACATTAGAAGATTCACATTCTTGCAAAAATTTTTTGAGGGATTCAAAATTTTCTTTATTATGCATGAATATTAGAAGTTTAAGCAAAAATTTTGATGAAACTGTTTCTATGCTTGATTGCATTAATCATCGTCTAGAAGTACTAGTCTTCACAGAAGCTTGGCTGGGCAGTTTGATTAATATGCCTATCATTCCTGAGTATGTAGTTTACAAAACAAAGATGAACTATTTGCAAAATGATGGAGTAGCTATCTATATAAAGCAAAACATTCAGGTAACTGTTGAGGAAATTTCTCTCCCCAATGCCAACTGCTTAAAAATACAATTTTCCAATACAATATGTTTAATAGCTATATATCGATCTCCATCTCAGATTAATATAGATAACTTTCTCGATTCATTGGATGAATTGCTTGACTCTGTATCCTTGCAATATAAGGAGATTATATTATGTGGGGACTTAAATATTGATACTCTAGATTTGAAGAACCTAAAAACACAAAAATATCTATCACTTCTAGCATTTCATGGTATTAAGCCCATCATAAACTCACCAACAAGAGTAACTCCTAACAAATTAAGCTGCATTGATCATATTATGGCGAAATCAAAATTAAAACCACAGGGAGCGGCTTTTACTACTGGCATAACAGACCATTTTGCAATTTTGATGAAGTTTATGAGCTTAACTCTTAAAAATATTTCAAATAATAATGGAAAACCAAAACTTGTTGTTGACAACAACCTTTTGAAGACCAAATTAAAGGAGGAATCCTGGGATACAGTACTATCAATTAACGACGTCAATCTGGCAACAGATAATTTCATTAAATGTTTGAAAACTCATGTGCAAAGTTGTACTTCAGTACAAATTGAGAAACATTACAGAAAATATCTAAAACCATGGATAAATGTTGGAATAATCAAATGCCTCAGAACACGTGATAAATTGCACAATAAATGTAGAAGAGAAATCTATAACAAAGAACTGTTGGAATACTATAAAAGATATCGGAATTGGTGTACAAAGATAATACGAACAACAAAACAAGCATACTACAGAAGAAAATTGGATGAAGTCAATGGAAACATTAAACAACAGTGGAAGATTATAAAGGAGGCTATCAACCTACAAAAGGAACAAACTACCATAAACAAATTGAAAATTAATAATATTATTACTTCAATGGAAGAGAGTCCAAATATAGTTACTAATCATGTAAATAATTTCTTCAGTGACATTGGTCCAAGCTTCGCTAATAAATTGTGCAGTGCTAATAAAACTAGTGAGATGTGTCTTGTGAATGATTTTAAATCTGAACTTCACGTTACAGGGGACAATTTTTATTTTAAACCAACTAGCATTTCTGAAGTCACAAATGTGATAAATGATTTAAAAATGTCTTTCTCGTGCGGTATTGATTCTTTAAGTGTTATGGTGTATAAAATGCATGTATCTGAATTAGCTGGTCCCATATCTCACCTTGTAAATATTAGCTTCAAGAGCGGGATGTTCCCTTCTCATTGTAAGAAAGCTAAAGTAATTCCCCTTTTTAAAGGTGGAGATCGTCTAGATGTAAATAATTACAGACCTATATCCTTACTCAATACTCTTTCAAAAGTAATAGAGAGATTGGCTAAGTCGAGATTGGTATCATTCTTAGAAACATATAATATACTCTCTAGCAATCAGTTTGGTTTCAGAGAGAATATAGGAACAAGTGATGCAGTGTTGAGGGTATTGTCCAAAGTCACTAGTGCGTTAGACTATGGAAACAAAGCTTTGGCTGTGTTCTTAGATCTATCAAAGGCATTTGACACGGTGTCCCATGGATTACTCCTCAAAAAATTATCCTCTCTTGGCATTCATAGTACAGCACTAGGCTGGTTCACATCCTATCTAAGTGATAGAACGCAACAAGTAGAGATAAATAATCATTTAAGCAATAGCAAACCAATCTCTTTTGGGGTTCCGCAAGGTAGTGTGCTTGGACCAATATTGTTTTTAATCTACATTAATGATTTGTGTAATTTATATATTCCAGGTAACATTGTTAGTTTCGCAGACGATACTGCTTTAATATTTGAGGGTAAAACCTGGAGAGATGCTTTTAACAAATGTGACTTAGGATTAAGAGCAGTAAAGAGTTGGCTGAATAATAACATCTTAACTTTGAATACAATAAAAACTAAATATGTGACATTCAGTATATCATCAAAAAGTCAGCCTTCTGACTCTCATAATCTAATTATACATAATTGTCTGCTAAATTGTAATTGCCACCCCTTGGAAAGTGTAGATTGTATCATGTATCTAGGTGTAAAGATTGATAAATTTTTAAGATGGAATGATCATATCGATATGTTAACAAAGAATATCAGGAGACTTACATTTATTTTTAAAGAACTTCGACACATATTGGACAAAGAGAAATTAAAAACTGTCTATTTTGCCTTAGTCCAATCTCGACTTTCTTATAACATAGTATGCTGGGGATCATGTCTAAAGTCCAATGTTGAACCACTAAATATTACTCAAAAATTGATCCTTAAAGTGATGTACAAAAAAAAATTCTGTTATCCATCCAACCTACTTTATAAGGAATGTAATGTTATGTGCATAAAACAGCTATATATCACTCAAATACTTTGTCGATTTTTTATCAATATTAAATTTGCTGAAAGAACACAACAAATGCGTACAACTAGAATTAGCTCTACATTGAACTTTGTGGCGGTACATACTAAAACTTCTTTTGGTCAAAGAAATTATTTATATCAGGCACCACTTATGTTTAATATTCTTCCAAATCATATTAAATCTACCAATTCCTTAGTTAAATTTAAAAAGTTAATTAAGGTTTATGTATTGACAGACAATTGTCTTAATATTTTTTCATCCTTGTCCTTTCTTAAATAATAAGATTTTATATAAGTCCCATTTGCTAAAAACTGAATGTCACCCTATCTGTCTTTATTATCTACTTTGCTTCTTCTTTTGAATAATGATTAGTTATGGTTCAAATATTGTTACAATATACTGTCAAATTACCCATCTGGTAACACATCTAATACTCATTTTTTCTTTAATTTTGAAATATTTTGTATTTTTATGTAAAATTACTTTATGTTTGTGATACTCTTATGTTTGCTTCACTCATATGTAAATTGTTAACCTCGATACAGGCTTAGTCCTAGTGAGGTTGATTATTATGTGAAAAAAAGTGTTTTATGTATAGTGAGATGCAATAAATAAATAAATAAATAAATTATCGATAGGTACCTTTACATCCGAAATTCGCTTCAATATACCTCTCACATACCTTTATTATTACTATGACGAGTAATTTTTTGAGACGGGCATCGGTAAATAAACTTTGTACTTTTGTGTTTCAGGTTTTATAAGTCCGCTGTGCTTACCTTTTAGAGGGTCTGCAGAAGACATCCCGAACCTAACTGGACTGAGCGCTATAGTAGCCGGCTGGGGTTCCACGAATACAGGTAACGATTCCACAAAAGCAATTATTATGTCCTGAAATGTTTTTTGAATTAAATAGCACAATCCTTTTTTGACAAGACAAATTGTTTACGTTGATAATAAATTTGAGAAATGGTTTTTGACAGAATGCTTTTGTTTTTAAAAGATTTTCTATTTTTTAAGTATTGGTTTCTTGTAATGAATGAATTTATAAATCTTTTTTTTTGTGCGGGTACCTACCGATTTTCCAGTTTTAAATATAAAAATTTCGAAACATTTTGTAAGACACTGATATATTTGTTTGTTTTTTAAACAGGTTTTTTGGCACACAACGTGTATAATAAACGTTTTGGTTGAGTTGTTTCAATACAAATGTATAAATATGAATATACTGATATTGACATTTTTTGACTTGGTAATCATGTGACTTCTAATCAATGTTTACATTTTATATAATTTTGTACGACGTAAAGAAAACATATTTAATTAAAACCTTAACATTAGAAGAGTTCTACTATTTTACAACAAGCATATGAACACAATGGTTTTCAAACTCTTCGTTAATCAACCTCTTCTATCATTTGGCGTGTGGTAGAGGTAAAATAATATGAACTTCAAAATTCAGTTCAGAGTCTAGGGCGAACACGATGTCCCGTGAATCTAATTCTCGTACATTCTGCCACGGACTACGGGAAGCGGGCACTTGTCGACTAGACTATTGGTTCTTTAGTTTCCCAAGTAAACCATTGTTTCTTGTGACAACTTTGTATTACATTTTAGTTTAATTGCGTTGAATTGAATGCTTTATTTTCAGGGGTGACGAGCGGATCTCCAACTCTGAAGTGGGTCCGCCTAAATATCCTTCCAACAGAGCAGTGTACTGTGACATACCGCACAAGGTTTGACATCGCTGTCAGCGATCAGCAGATATGTACCGGTGGTGTTGAAAACATGGACGCCTGCGAAGGTATGCATATTTTTTTTTTGGATTTTCGTGGAT
Organism: Hesperophylax magnus; assembly: GCA_026573805.1. NCBI lineage: Eukaryota > Metazoa > Arthropoda > Insecta > Trichoptera > Limnephilidae > Hesperophylax > Hesperophylax magnus. The sequence goes on along the minus strand of JAIUSX010000047.1, from coordinate 10,054,869 downwards.
ATGAAGCCTGAAACTGTTTTAAGGTCAGAAAGGCCCCAAGACTACCCGAAGAGACTTGTAATAATTACCAAGCGGGTGCCCCAAGATGCAGACAAAGGAACAAGTGGACTGACTGCGCTGTGGAGGGCAAAATCAAGATAGGAAATATTGAGGACTGAAACGTATGGCCATTGGCCAGGATCCGGATTGGATGGATATGTGTAAAGGAGGTGAAATCCCAGCCTGGGATGTAGCGCCTTAATTTTGTCGATTTTTGTAAACTGGACTATTTTGGCCAGACATTTTTGTGCCATGGTATATATTCCTTATTATTTCTTTGTTCAGCTGAGGTTCCTTTTGTGGGTTCCATGGCAAAGCACGAAATATATATATATATTTTATTCTACATGATCTAGGTCGTTGTAATTCAAAACAACGTGCAATTACATATTGCTATCGTGTGCGACTCCCCGTGTAGTACTGTAGTAATGTAGTTAACGTGCGTTTGATTTCAGGTGACAGTGGGGGACCCCTATTCCTGGGAAATGACGACAACAGAAGAGCAACACTAATCGGAATCGTATCCTTTGGACCCCGAAGATGCGGAACTGCTGCCTTACCTGGGGTTTACACCAGGGTCCAGTCCTACTTAGATTGGATTCTGGACTCTATCGAAATCTAATCAGACTGTCGAAGTTTATTTAGAAGTACCACGCTCATCGGAGATTGGGATAGTCCCAGTCTTAAGCTTCATAATGGAGATGTCGGGACCAAGTTTTATTGGCTAACAAGGGTTTTATCGATTAAGTAAATATCAAAATCAACATTGATCTATCCACTGCTACATGGAGACCTTCCTTCTTTCATCTCATATTCGGATTCAAAATGAAGTTTGTACATTTATTCAGGCTGTTTATTTTACTAAGGGAAAGAAGCCTGGCTACATGATAGTGATTGAGGAACAACAGTGCTAAAACATTATTCCCAGAAAGTCGTTCCAAGTAATATATTATAACATACCTATTATACAAGTAGATATTTCTCTCAGCCCTAATCAATTAATGTTCTTCTACTTCAAACAATGAGTAAGCAAAAAGTGCCTTGATATTACAACAAATTGATGTGTTATAATTTACTAAATATTAAAACAAATCACAATAAATTTAGGGAAAATATTTTTACTCGTCAAAACTTTAAAAACTATTATTTTTATTGAGAGCGCTTTTTTATGACAAGTAAATAATGAACACCTCAGGAAAATGTGTGATTTTATTTCTAAGAAGATTGTTATAATCCTCTCTTCCTTCCTCCTTGACTGTATTATTATAATCACTGACTGTTTTAAATAATACCTCTCGGCCTCGACAAAATGTCATAAAATATTTCCGCTCGATATTCAATTTAAAATAGATTTGTTGTTTTGAACGTATTTCAAAATAACACACCTTTTTGGAAAGCAGATGAAAAAATCTTTTAGATATTAATATTATAAATCGTCATACGAGTGTATGCAACTAATAATATACTTGTTTTTAACCTAAATATTGTTAAAGTTTTTAAAGACGCTTACCGATGGTTTTTATCGTGTAAATTGTAATTACCACATTACACGAAGCGTATTGTAAAAGTTATTATTACTTCAGTTTTTTTATGTAAAAACTAGCTGACGTGTACCCGGTGTTGCTCGACTTTTCTCTACTTTCTATAAATATAATCTGCAAGTATTATATATATATATAATAAACCTTCCGGAAGAAATTCTATAAATGATAGTGATCGATGCCATCAAAATCGGTTGCGTAGTTTAGAAGAACTAAGCGGAAACACGAACAAACAGACGCGGATGGGAGATATTTACTATAAAATTTGCAAACCTTGACAAATATTTTTCAAATGCTAATTGTTGTTTCAAAGAACTATTTCAACTTTTTGGGAGCATCTATAGAAAACTATTTTATGCAAGTTGAAAACGTGGTGTTCTCTCTTTCTAAAACTGTTTTAATCATAGATCTCACCGAAATACAAAATGAGTTAACGTGACTTTTATGAGTCTGGCTGGTAGAAATGTCTCTCAAAAAGATAACAGTTTCAATAAAGAATATTGTTTTTCTCTTAAGTTCATGTTTAATATCTAAATGATAACTTACCGTTAATAATTGACGGTGCTCAATTGAATGTGTTGTTAAATGATGAATGTAAAACAATAAAGTTAATGCGAAAATTAAATGCCACTTTCCTTTCAGTAAAAGTAGTATACATCTTTTTGTCAATGGAAGAAGCATCGCAAATTTCTGTCAACACAAGTAATATGATTATTTTTATCAATACAAATTACATACCGCTTTTTGTCTATTAAAGTAAAATAGCTCCTCGTGTCCAATAAAATTAATTAACCACTTCTTTGAAGTAATATGCCACTTTTTATCAATAACCCTAATACATATTATGTCACTTTTGTCAAATATTAATTACATTAGAATTACGCTACTTTCATAGAAAAAGTTTCGCTTGCCCTTTTTTCAAAAAAACCTAATTGACACAATTTCGTCAATAAGACTTTCCAATTTTTTGGAAATTTAACACAAAGGGTGTTCGGGGTGAACTTTTTTGAGCAGCTTCATCGAAAATTTTCAAAATATTCATATATTGTGATTCATTGTAATGATATTATCTTTTTATCCAGTTTTTAGGACAGTTATGTTAACAATGATATTATTTAAAAATGTTTGAATGTAACAATGACTTCGGCACTATTGTAAAATGATTCGTTTTCACGAATGGTTGATTGATTGATTAACGAGATAATGGTATTGAAGAAGTCGTAAAATGCATTTATTTTATATTTTTGTATATTTATTTTTATAAGAAAAGTAATTAAAATGGAGTAACACGACGGAATACTTTATTCTAAAGGCGACAAGGGGTCAATTTGGTTTTTAAAATCTTTCCATGAAAGATTGACCAAATAAACGCAATGGCTTTGAAAATGTTCATTAGTATTTTTTTATTGCTTTATATCTCCTAGTGTAACCAGACCTGTCTAGTCATACTATAAAATGTTTCGCAGTGCTACACCTCACATTAAAAACTATTGTTCAACTTAAAATACTTTTTTATTTTTTTCTCCCCAAAATATAGGATAATTTTCTGAAAAAATTATGACTCCCAAAGCGGTAGTCGAATTATTTTATTTACAAAACACCTAGCGCCGATCCTTAAAAAAATAACAGGAAATTAACATTCCAATTTAGAAAAAGACAATTTTTTTTGTTAAAATATAATATTGGATATTATAAGTAAGTTACTACTTTTCGCTTGTCTAAATGTTGAAAATGACACTGAAATTCAAAGCATAGCCGTGTTCTAGAGTTCATTGAACTTGAGATACGGAAATGTACATAGCTTCTGAGTTGTGAGGATTGCGTATATGATATTTCTTGATGTACCTACCTACATACCTTTTCATGTTCTTCTTGTGCTCCTGGTAGGTAGTATTGTGTTAGTTTGACTCTCAAAATGAAATAACTATACATTTCAAAATCAATAAAAAAACGAACAGACACTTTAACAACACAACAGCTAACCAGATAGATATTATCAATATACCCTTTCTAAAATAGTTTTGTAAAACGAACTAAAGGGTAGGGCAAAAGTAATCACCCTATTAAAAAACGCTATAACTTTTTTACTCTGCAAAAACGCGAAAAAACCAGCAGTACCAAAGTTTATCATAAATATAAAAAAACTTACAGCAAAAGAACATCGAGTGATTACTTTTGCCCCACCCTGTATAGACACCTTTCCAGTATGCTTTGTAAGTGTTTCGCAAACGTTTTGTGTTCAAGGTACACCTACCGAATCAAGAAATTTTAGAGGTACACCAAAGAAAAACCAATGTTTCTTTAATATTTATTATTAAAATCAATTATAAAAAGATATTAAATGAGAAATGTGAGAGATCGATATTTGGAGCAATCGTTGATAATGCTGCTCTCATCTTTGTACTCAATCGCTCTCAGGCGTTCTCTTTTTTTTATTTAATTATTTCAGCATATTGCTCACCATGCATTTCCATTCATAAGAAAAGAATATTCAGAAAAAAACACCTCGTTAAAAGCGTGCATTGACATATTATATTTGGAGCCAGAGGACGTAAGTAATAGATGAACAAATTGATATATTATATTTGGAGCCAGAGGATGTAAGTAATAGATGAACAAATTGATATATTATATTTGGAGCCAGAGGATGTAAGTAATAGATGAACAAATTGATATATTATATTTGGAGCCAGAGGATGTAAGTAATAGATGAACAAATTGATATATTATATTTGGAGCCAGAGGATGTAAGTAATAGATGAACAAATTGATATATTATATTTGGAGCCAGAGGATGTAAGTAATAGATGAACAAATTGATATATTATATTTGGAGCCAGAGGATGTAAGTAATAGATTAACAAATTGATATATTATATTTGGAGCCAGAGGATGTAAGTAATAGATTAACAAATTGATATATTATATTTGGAGCCAGAGGATGTAAGTAATAGATTAACAAATTGATATATTATATTTGGAGCCAGAGGATGTAAGTAATAGATTAACAAATTGTGAAAAAGTATTCAGAGATACTTTATTTCTCATATTTAAGGTTACTGAGAATCCAGTGCATGTGGGAAGAGATGTTCGTGTATGCCCCGAGGCGACCATTGCCACATAATGCAGGGCCGAAGGAAACAATTCCAATTCCATAGTACTTGGGGAATCCGTCATGATCGTTCACCTGAGGAGATATCAAATATTAATTTAAAAAAAATAAATTAAATAAAAAATCCCTAGTCAGGTTTCAGTTTTGCTTGGAATTTTTTTTTTGTATTTAATAATACATACTATTATTTAATATATTTCTATTTTACTTCTGTGTAATGTATATTACGTTCGACAAGTGTTTCGCCTTCCGAAGGCGCTGTATAACTGTGGTGAAGCCACTCACAGACGATCTATTTGTATTATTTCTAAGCGGGTGTAATGAAAACCTTTTGACTAATTTCTTTCATAAGTTCCTCCTGTTATTATTTATCCCTCGAAAATGTTCATATGTGCATTAGCAAAAACGTACATGGACCCAAAAATCAGATTATAATAATTATAACAGATCCACAACGATTCTCCTCCTATCCACCCTAAACACCGCCATGGGAGAATTGATGGTCAAATCCATACTAAACATTTAGATAGAGAGGATAGTTACCCACAGACGTTGAATCGAGCGATACTAAGAACGAATAGTCCTACAGGTGATTTGAGAAGGATGCCAAACTTACTGCTAAACATCGACTTAGGATGCTAGAATAGGACAGGAACTAATCTGGATCAAAACTGGTCCAAGCTAGAGAAAGTTACTGGGAAACCACAAGGACTATTAACATGACACTGTGACCATAGGAAACTATTATTTTGGGAATAGAAATGGATTCGTATGTAATGTTTATTTTCTGGATTGATAAAAAGAGGACTTAGACATTGGGGGCGATAACGTGGAACCCGAAGACATGGCAAAACAGTCCATTACAACCAGTGGTGGTTTGTTTTGCAGTGTACGGATATGCATTGAACCGCCAAAGCATAACTACGGCGACCAGGACTCACTTGGACAACAATATTACTACCGTTTGAATAGTAGCATCAGCGCACCAGTGATAGTAAAAATATAATAAGCGCGCCATAATAAAAAAATCCGCCGGTACGAATGGACATCCCGCCATATCTCTATAGAAAAATACGTATTAATGGAACGCACAAGAAAACTAAAAAAAATATGGTATATTTCATACAGTCTGTTTCGAATGGTGCTAGTAGATATAGTTTTTTAGGCACTCACATAGGTTTATTCACATTTATCGTTATCAAGTAAATGAATACGTTTTATTTACTTGTTTTCTTAAGTCAACAATTATTTGGCGTTTACAAATCTTCTAAAACGCATCGATTTTAAGTAAACTGTTTGTCTCGTGTTTAAAATTATTTCATTCAATGCCACTTGTTTTACTAATTAATGAGTTCATACATGTAACATGACACAATAGGCTCGATCAGACCGTCTCAGAATAATCAATAAGAATAATACTTACGAACATGATCCCAACACAGTTGGTAGTAAAACAAACTGAAGGGAATTGTAGTTAACCATAAACATCATAGCTATCAAAATTAATAGACGAACCAACCAGGGAAAGGGGAACAAAAGACTGTCCACTTTCGGTGATTTTTCAAATAAATTAATCTGACAGAATCAATATATAAATTAACAGACAACTCGCATAGTAATATCACCATTGGTCCTCGAAAACAAAATCTGCTCACGAATTACTAGTATTATAATGGCGCGTCAATTGCTGACTGCGTAAAACTTCGGGCTTTTTTCGAAAGTTTCATATGGTCACGGGGTTTGCCTCCAGCTCGTCGAAATGATACCTAGTTTTCGTTTTAAGGCAAATCTATTAATTCTAATGTCTACGAAGTTAACAGATTTTTTTAAATATATTCATTCACCTTCAAAAGCGGTCCACCAGAATCCCCATTACAAGAATCTTCATCTTTGACCCCTCCAGCACAGAAAGTCCCCACAGCCAACAGCTTGTATTCCTCTTTACGACACTTTTCCTCGGACATGATGGGCACCTGGACGGTCTGAAGTATAGCAGAATAGGATGGGACCATGGGAACGGTAAGGCCCCAGCCGATCGTTTCGCCGCTCCCCAGGAACAGCTTAGGATCGTTGAAGTAGGGCAGACATATTGGTGCCACCCAGCCTAAAGACAAAAACAGATATTATTATATTTATGAGCGGTAGTAGAAGCATCTCTGAGTTTTAAACTATACTGTTAATAGTCTAGTTCAGTGGATGAGAGGAATCTAGAAAAAAAACGTGTAAAGGCTTCTACGATAGTAAAAGTGGTGATAAAACTCCCCGGGTATTTTTCGGCACTTTACGGCACAAACTGAGACTCATAAAAGTTGTTATCTCATTTGTATTACGGTGAAAAATATGATGAGTGTCAGAAAGAGGCAACACCAGGCTTTTTACTTGAATTTTTAACAAAAGTCATCGACTGCCGTTGCTTGACAAAAACAGACGGTAAGTGACAAAATAATCAAAAATAAATCCTCTATTTTTGAAAACAATGTTTAAGGATGTGTTATTTCATTAATCAATTTTCAAAGTTAATTTTCAAGTTCCCTAAACATTCAAGTTTTTTGTTTTATTATTTTAGTTCTTTGAAACAACTGGCCCATAATGATATAATAACAGAACTTGAAATTGACGTTGAAATTTTATGAATTGTTCAAATTCTGTAAAAACTGTAAAACAACCCGTCCTAATTTTTCTAATTGCGTATTTTAATTTTTAATATTAAAAACTGATCGATCATTTAATAAAATTCCCGAGTGTTAATAAAGTTGTTAGTTTCAACAACTCGGGAAGCAATTATCCCATTTATATGCCCATTCCCCGCTCACGTCTCTCAATCATCGGCGTTTAAATGACCCAAAAAATTATAAAATAAAGCACTTGATGATTTTTCATGATGACTTTTTTTAATAAACCTTTGGTCAAGCTATTTTAAAATTAAAATTCCAATAGTGTATACCAATAGTGTATAGTGATAAAATGTAAGTAGGTACCTACATTTTATCTCGTTTTAATCAAATCAAAACAATCAAGATCTCGTGTGAATATTCTTCCGGGTATGTAAAAAAAGAAAAGTTACCATTGAAATCGATTTCGGAGTCAAGTTTGATCAGTGCTATATCGTGAGGACTTATGACCTCCTTTAGAACATGTTCCCGATGCCTGATAATATCCTTCGGCGTAAAATCTTGTACGGGAGCAGCACACCCATACGAGTTACAATCCACATTTGATTGTGCGTCGTATTCTCCGAGACGGATTAATCGGCTGAAAAATTTAATATATTATTGAATTGTTAATTGATATCGTTTTCATCTTTATTTCTATTCTTCTGCACGGCATGGAAACCTAGATACCGAACACAAGGTTTACTGTGGACGCACTTGAAATGGAGATATAATGTAAAATAGGCACATTTTCAAATAACAGATGTGTAAGCCGATTTAGAAGTCCTACATGGAAAAGCCAACAATTATGATAATGTACATGATGTACTGATGTTATGAAGGATCAATTATGATAATGTACATGATGTACTGATGTTATGAAGGATCAATTATGATAATGTACATGATGTACTGATGTTATGAAGGATCAAATATAATAATTGTCTTATGTAGAGCGACAAATACGAAGTTACCCAAATATAATCCAGAGAAAGATTGAGGATGACGCCACCATCCATGGTTTTAAAACCCTCAAAAATGTGGCCCATGCGAGTAAATTTCCCCCGAGCTTAAAGAGATGACAATCAGTGGAGAATAAAAACTACTCCTATTTATAGAGGTGTACTAGAGCAAATAATAACAAAGATCCAATTAATACATCACGAAGTCGAAATCTTGTTGAGGGTGCATTGCCAGTGGCAGGTTGAAACTTCCAACCAAAGGAATGAATTCAAATAGAAACAGTTTACATGAAAAATTCTCACAAATCTATGGAAAATAAAACATTTCTAACAAAAAAATGTTTATTATCTTTTTTATTATTCTAGTTGATATTTCTTAGGGTGGACACATCTTTCCAGCATTTATGGACTGCCACATGTCAGTCAGAATACTCCATTGCACGGAATTCTCAAGGCCACAAAGGAATAGACTGCACAGAGAAGACAGGATCAAGTCCTTAAAATTGTTACACAAATGAAAGAATATCTTTGTTTTAAACCACTTTATTACATTTATATACGTCGACCGGTTTCGGTTGAACTCAACCTTCATCAGGACAGTACAAATATAAACTAAAATATAATACAGAGGAAGATTATTGTAAACAATAAAGAAAGAGAAATTATATAAATGTGAGGGAGAGAGCATCAGGGCAGCGGAGTAGGTAGTGGGATCGGGGAGGGGTGGGGATTACCCAGGGAGAAAGGAAACATCTTTAAAATAGGGCTTTTAGTTAGTTCTATCTGTTTGTTTAAAATTGGGTAATTATTTTTATTTTTATTTGCTTTTGAGATTTCCAATGATTCTAAATTATTGAGACGTATTCCTATTTTATTTTTATGTAGTATTTGAACTCCTGTCGTTCTATTAAATGTATGATTAGTATTAATTAGGTGTTCGGCAAATTCTGAAAAACCGGTATTTGTTAAACACCTGACATGTTCTTTTACTCGAATATTTATATTACGCGCGGTTTTACCAATATATATTGCCGGGCAATCGTTGCAATTAAGTTTGTAGATCCCGCCGCTTTGTTATTTTCCCGCCGTTCACAAAACCAGGATTCGAACATTTTATTTTGAATCTGCACGTACTTCAAGTACTACTTGCTTTATCGCGACGTCATAATTCGATGGGTATCTTTGTTAAAACGTATTTAGTTCTTGATATAGTCTGACATAAATGCTGTGGAGGAACATAATTTGTATTGCCTTGATTGGTGTAACGTGTCTTCTGATCCAAAATCTATCTTCAAATCGTCAGAATGCGGGCCCCACTTGAATTTACACATATAGATAATCAAAGCTGCTAGTGAGTACAATACCTTGTGTAGTAAGTACTCTGTGAATGATATGGGGTATTTCAATTATGTATGGAAATCACAGGTTTTCATTCGGCAAAGAGAGGAACCATTCCTTTCGTTTGACCCGTGAGGGGCGTGAGCTACCGTATCACCGTACAATTAACTACAAATATAACAATGTAAAGGCCGCAAACAAAAGTAGTATTCTACTGAAACATAACAAGGCTCGAAGTGGTAGACCAGAATCAAACTCCAGATTCAGAATCTCTAGAACTCCCCCACAGATAAACCCAGTTCAACTGGCTACGTAACTGCAAGGAATCGAAAAAAACCGGAGACCCTGCGTAGAAAACTAACACAATGGCGGCCGTGCAAACAGAAGCGAACTTTACTTTTCTGTGAAGGGTCTTCGGTTTTTGTTGATTCCTTACCGTTACGAGCCAGTGAAATGACGGCATAGACAATTCTTGACTGATCTACAGTTAAATAAATCAATGAATTCAAACTTACAGGTTTTTATCGTAGCTGCAGTGAGCAGCCGTCAAAATGTACAGCTTATTGATGGCAATTCCAGAGCAGAACCAATCCACATTCCCTTTTATATGTCCTTTAAAGTTGAGATGTTAAAACATATAATAAAAGCTTCAGACGTCAGATAAAAGCACACAAACAGTGATTACAATAATTGAACAATTGAATAATTGAAACAATTTGATTAAATTTTTGATTACAAACCTCTATGACAAAACATATGATATGATAATATAATTAAAACTTAGTTCAATTATGCTTCCACGTGCTTCCTAATTTATTTATTTTTACACTTACCCCACACAGGAGGCATGAGGAAAATAATTTTCCTTAGTGCCTATGTCTATTTGTTTTTAAGGAAAGGTAGGAGATGAAGTTCTGTGAAGATAAAATGTACGACTGTTGAGTAATAATCTAGGGTTCAGTGTATCCAGGAGTGACGGGCATATGAATATATCCCTCTCACTGCGGCGCAAGGCGATGGGTCGAGAGACCAGTTGGAGAGGTCAAAGGGTCTCCCAAACCAGCCTCTCTCGATATGGCACGCCACACAACTGGTGGGCAGGCGCATCCTGAACACACTTCACTGAACACGGGTACCCCAGCTAAATCACCAAACATTGCGAACCACGTAGAGTGAACTATGGTAGAGGTGTTGGTTATCCAATAAATGGTTCCCGGAGCGGCGGTACCCAAACGCCTGTCAAACTGTAATTAATGCTAGTCTCACACGAGCGCTAATACAGGGTTGGGGGTAAAGTGCGCTAACTTCGGGGGGTTATTCTACAAATTCCATTGTTTAAATGTAGATTTTAGGTATAAAAAAGTTAAATTGTTTGTATATGAAAACAAATATTTTATGGAAAAAAAATTGTTTGGAAAAATGAACATTGGAATTTGGAAAAAAGTTATTTTTCTTTTTTAGTTGTACCATCACGTAGAATCACCTTCTGAAGTTAGCGCACTTTACCCCCAGACACCCTGTATATGTTGACTTGGCCTATTTCGCTATATCGCTCGCCATACGTTCCCATTATTTATTGTTTTCTTTAGCCTTGTTAGAAATGTTTAAAACACTCACCATTATAAAACTTGTATCTTCCTAGTCTTGCGATCCAGGGGTGCTGGCCTAAAGAGGCGGTGGTTCCTCCTATGATCCTGTCTGTGGATATACTCTCACCGCACGGGCCATTGAGTGGTTCCTTCAAGTAAACCCAGTTGGGATGTTTCTCTACCCAACTCAGATCATTTTCAACCGGAGTTTTGGGTTTCTGGGGTTTTGGTGGTTCATTGACGGTTTTGTTAGGATTTAGGTTTTCGGTTTCCTCTGGATCACGAATTGGAACATAAGAATTGTTAGAATTTGAGGAATAATTTCGAACTACGGTTAGTTGAACTAAATTATTGTTTCTTGAATTGGACAAGTCTATTGAAATACTGAAATTTACGTTTATTGTGCTTGTTGAACTCGTTTGCGGTGTAACTCGGACAGGTGTACTGGTTTTAGTGTAAGTTCCTGGTGGAATTACATGCAAATTAGATGTTGTGAAATATTCATTTTTAAATCGTATGACTGTCGATTATAGTCTAACAGATCTAAAGCCATTTCACCCATCCATCTAACTCAACAAAAAACATTATGATAACCCTGGATTAAAAATAAAAATCATAGAACTGAAATGATATTTCTAACCATTTACAGCAACCATTAAAACCAAAACCTGGAATCTACAATGTATAACTACATGAGTCTTCAAGCATCGGGTTCTAGACTTCATACTCGTAGATTTTTGTTTATAATTCAAACTACTTTTTAACATTCTTTAGAAATCTTTTTTGCTTTTTGGACAAATAATGTCAAATTCGGAAGACAATTGCGATAGTTTAAGGAAGTACCATTTGGGAGTTGCTAGCTTTTCAGTCGGATAACGCCCGACTTTAGATCACAAAATAGCGGACAGTTATTATTTATCATATTAGGGCGTCCTATTTTAATACTGATTGATGGTATTCTGGATGTTGTTATTTTCATGGAGAGTGCTGCCAAGTTTTGTCGGTTGGTGGAAATAATGTTTTTTTGTAGGTATAAATGCAGTCAGAATAACATAAAGTTGATTGATAAGTTTGGTGGACCTTGCAAAATGACTTCAAACCTGCCAAAAGGAGCATTGTTAAAAGTTTATTATTTTCCATAATAATGCATACCAGGGAGTAGTCCAGTACACGCAAATATAGCACATATAACTTTGACGAGATCCGGCAAATTCATTTTGGTTTTCACAACAATCTGCTTTTATAATTTCAACCTATTGTTCCTTTGAGGTTCACACAAACAGTAAACGAAAAGGTATTATAGTTTATAATCCAATTTGCAGTAAAATTGTTCAACATTAATAAATCTGTGAGTAAGTTAGTTTAAAGTGTGTAGTACCTACAGGGGAGAGAAAAATACATTATATTATTAGAAAAATATTTATTTCGTTATTAACTCTACCTAGATTTTTTTTACATTAACTCTATTTTCCTCTAATTTTCCCCGGGGCCTATGTCGTCTTTCGGGATACTGAGTGAAAAGTCTTTTTGAGGAAAGGAAGGAGATGAAGTTCTGGGAAGAAACACGGTATGAGGGGTGGGTAGGAATCTGGGGGTCAGTGTGTCCCAGAATGACGGACCTATGAATCCATCCGTCCCACTGCGGTGCCAGGCGATAAGTCAAGAGCGTCCGGCTGGAGATCTCAGAGGCTTAACCGGTCTCTACCTATCTGGCCCACCACGCAGTTGGTGTAGTTGACCTGTTCAAACCACACCCTTGAGCCTGGAAACCCCTTGTAAGTCACCACACGTAGCGATCCACTTGGGGTGTTCTATGGCAGATGTGTTGGTTACTATCCAATGAATGGTTCCCGGGACGGCGGACAGTTGATAATCACTTACAACCTACCTGTAAGTTTCTACAATATTATTAGTTATTACGGTTTTGGGTTATAATTCGTTGAACTCAATGTCATATGGTTCAATGTCCATTAGGCAAGGAGCTTTTTATGTGTGTTATTATTCTGAAAAGTACCTACCTCTATGTTCCTTTCATCTTGTGAAAACATGCTAAGGTACCGTAAGCCGGGGACACTTTTTGTAATTTTTGATCAAAATTGATGGTTTAAACATTATGAGTCGATAGTATTATTGAAATTTTATTTAGTTATTTAGTTCTATAAATACAGTTTTTTAAGAAATTGATGTAAAGTAACTTCTATGAGCGAGTGACTGCAACAATTTTGTATTTCATCTCAACTCATTGATTACCGCATACTGATGCAATGTAATGCCATAAAAAATATTTAAGGCGATCCAATACCAAGTAATGCAAAATCAGATGTTTTTGGTTTGAAAATTTGATTGCTTAGAAATACTACACATGCTTTAATTAAATACTGCAAGTAGAACACATCTTGGCCTTTGAAATAATCGATCATTTTTTTGATAAGACCTTTTATAAGCCTAGAAAAAAATAAAGTATCAGGCCTAAAAAAAAACTGTCTAGTGCAAAATATCCCATTTACAAACCCATTTTCGTATATTTTTTTATTGTATAAGGTGGGAAATTCATTTTTTTTATTTGATAATCGAAGGAAATTTTCATATATGTACCAGAACTTCACAAAATAAAACTTAATATGCATTTTCGCGTTGTTTATTTTTACACGAATATTGATCGATTTTCGGGGAGGTAAACATTGAATTTGCCATTGTGAAATAAACTCTATGCCGTCTACGTAAGGCTTACACGCTTTTGTATTCAGTTAACGCCCAGCGCTGGCGCTATGAAGACGTTCTTTATGTTAGTGACGCTCTGTTCTCTAAAATTTTTCAACTAAAATCAGTTTACGTGTAATCGTTTTTTTTTTAATTCCTAGTTTTATACAATGGGGAGGAAAGATATTAAAAAACTGGGTACGCTCAGTGGCCTAAAAAGAAATAAAAAACATGCTGGAATGTTTGGGTAAGTTCAAATATTTTTTTTCATAATTATACCTAGAAACAATAAGAAATATTTGTTTATTTTACGTTATGTTTACAAATCAAACATAAAGAATAATAACAAATATACATTGCAAAATGAACGCACGATAAAATAAGTTACAATCATTATTTAAATATACAAAAAAATTATTATAAATCGGTCATCATCGATTATCGAAAACGATTAGACTATTAGGTAAGATATACTCATGGAATTGGAATTAATTGTTATTTTTTCAATGTATGCAATGTCTTTTGTAATGTAATGTATCTAAATTTTTTTTACAGTCCTCTACGTAATCTTTCCGTAAACAAACAATTAAAAAATACTGCTGTTTCCGAGGGTTTTTTTATCTGTCAATGAAAATGTACAAGTATTTTTTTACACCTAATTCCTAACTATAATTAGGTATTGTAATTTATTTAATTTAGTCGATTTATATGATGATACAATTTGAAAAACAACCATGCAATAATTTCTTTGCCAAAAATATGTAAATAACGCAGCTGAACAAAACAACGAGTAAAGAGTGTAGAGTGTAAAACCAATTTCAAATTTCGCGCGCTTTTTCGTACCAAAGCGACGCACAGTGGTAAAATTTAACGAAATTTGGGACGTATTTGGTATTAAAGGTTCCAAGCGTTAAGTTTATTACTAGAATTGTTATAAAGTGGTCATTTATTGTCAATTTACGCATTACAGATTGCTTGTGTTTTATTGGGTAGTTACGTTAAAAAGAAAACATTTTTATTGTAATTAGTTTTTTTTTTAGTTTAACATATTTATGTTTTTATATAAAAGAAATATATTTTTAAATAATAAAAAAATAAAATATGTTTATTACTAGGATTGTTATAAAGTGGTCAGTTATTGTCAGTTCACGCATTACAGATTGCTTGTGTTTTATATGTTTATTATAAAGTGGTCAGTTATTGTCAAATCACGCATTACAGATTGCTTGTGTTTTATGTTTTATTCTAAATGGTCATTGCAGGTTTTGGAATTGTTCATTTTTCGAGTGAGTTCATTTATAAGGCTTAAAAAAAGACCATGATAGTCCTTAGATATTTTTTTAGGGATCACAATTATCCAGAATAATTATTTAAATCTCCAATAAGACAAACTTTTGATCGATAGATTGATACCGTAGTTGATTCGTTTCCAAATAAAATTTTGAGACAATTGGCATTTATTATTGCGATTTACTTCACCTCGGCTTTTATTTCATTTTTATGTTTATAATTTGTCTTTGCGTAGCATTTGGTTTATTTTAAATCAAATTTGAGTAAGTACTTCATCCAACAAATTTCTAGACGTGGAGATTTTTAGTTTATTAAGTTAAAACACGGCTTCGCTACATTCCGTCCATTATTTAACTGTTAACAAAATGTTTGCTTTAATGAACACTTCTCCTCCAACCAAAGCGAATGATTCTAATTCTGTATTGAAAAAAATTAACGTGATGTTATTGGAATGTTATTCCTATTATGTTGGTATATATAACCTACCTTATATATTTGGACCCACCTAAAAATTTACTTAATAAAAAATGATTTAAAAATTGTGGCATAATTTTATTACTCAACCTGTAGAAATTTTAAGTAATATTCTTTCTTCAAGACCCGCATTAATTAAACCTTTCCTTCAACCTCTTCCTTAATCCGCCCCGCAACCCTGCCCAACCAGTGGCGATATAAATATATTTATATATATATATACATGGTGTCCGGAAACTCGTAGTACAAGCCGGAAACTGGAGAATGTATACCACACGGGGAACCCAAATAAACATAAAGTTTTTTGATTTGAGCATTTTTATAAAAAAAAAAAAAACAAAAAAATATATTTTTCGGCTATTTCAGGGTTCAAATTTTTTCGTCATTATTTGTTTTACTTTTAAATTTTTAAATAGTTTTAATTAGTTGGGTACTTTGATCTTCAGTAATAATTTATAAGAATTTGATCAAAAAAATATCAACTTCTGACTCGATTTACTCGAAAACGAAAGCTCAAATCAAAAAAAATTATACTACAAAATCGACTCCAAATGTGATGTAGATTCACCAGTTTCCCGCTTGTACTACGAGTTTCCGGACACCATGTATATATATATATATATATATATATATATATATATATATATATATATTTATCTCTACAGACAGAGGCGCTCTTGTGAGAAGTCACATAAAAAAACGAAGAGTTAAAAAACAGTTTTTGTGCCTCCTATAAAATTTGATAAATGGAAGAGTTGTGCATTATGCCGATATTATATTATACCGGATTTTTGACAAATTTTACCAGTGTGCGTTTATGGGCGTAATTGGGCAGTGGCGTTCGGCTTTCTCTGATTGGTTCTCAAGTTTCCTTTAACTTACACCAATAGGCCGCGCCCCTTCCAAATTCGAAGGCCACCTGGAATATCACATCGCCTTAACCCAAATTGGAACCCCTACGAGCCATTATTAGTCCTTATTTGTGCATCGTTCCTCTTTAAAACGCAAAGTAGCCCAGATTTACAGCACAAATATTTTTTTCTAATTAAAAGTACGATTTTGTGAAACAGAATATTAATTGGAAAACAGTATTTAAAATAAACATTTATGCTTTGACAATCCATAATACTTGCTATGATAATGGACACCGCTACGCTATACGAAATGTTGGCTCAGAGAGGAAGCGCAATACAACTGAATAACAAATTTTATAATATGTAGTGTATTTATTTTGACCGTAAGTAATTTTATAATATGTAATGTATTTATTTTGACAGTAAGTAATTTTGTACTTAAATTTTTATATTTAAACTAACTAACTAACTGACCACCACGTCGTTTCCCCCCAGGGGTAGGCAGAGAGGACGGACCGCCAAACAACTCGGTCTTGGCACACACTCATTGCCTCATTCACATTCATACATACTCTTCTATTGTTCTTACTCTTGAAATGGCCCGACTCAAGTATCTGATTCACTTGGTGGTGCCATGTCTTCCTCGGGCGTCCCCGACTTCTGCTACAATTCACATTTGCATCGTATATTCTCCTTACACTCCTTTCTTCGCTCATTCGCTCTACATGCCCAAACCTTATAAGCGTCCCTTTCTTGACCTTACTCATTACGCTTACATCAGCCTTGCACTCTTTGCGGATCTCCACATTCCTCACACGATCATACATGGTTTTGCCACACATACGCCTCAGGGATCTCATTTCAACAGCATTCAATCTACTTTCATCCTTTCTTTGCCAGTTCCATGCCTCACTTCCATACATCAGGGTAGGTACCAGCACTCCATTGTGGACTGCTAACTTAGCTTCTTCGGATAATTTTTTGTTAGCGCCAACTGGGTTCAGTCCTCCATTAATGGAGTTACCTGCATTTACTCTGCTTTCAATATCTCTGTCAGCCTTCCCATCTCTCGTAAACATGCTTCCTAAATACACAAACTCATCCACCTGCTCCAAGTATTCCTCATTCACAGCTATATTGCACACTGTTTTCGTACTCTCTCTTTCAAACACCATTACTTTAGACTTATTTGCATTCATCATTAACTCATTCTTCATGCATACTTCGTTCATCCTAGACACGAGAGACTGCAGATCATCCATACTATTAGCAATCAGCACCGCATCATCAGCATACAACAGGCAACATACTTTCAGATTACTGAAATTCGCGCCCAATCCCACCTCTTTCACTTCTTGCATACAATTATCCATGTATAGATTGAATAACCATGGTGACATTACGCAGCCTTGTTTAACATCTTTTGTGATATCAAACCACCCCGTAACATCACCGTTCACCCTAACACATGCAACGCTTCCCTCATATAGAGACGCAATTGCCTGAGTCAGATTAATATTCACTCCATACTTGGACAACGCCTTCCATGGCTTTTTTCTGTCGGCTCGGTCGTATGCTTTTTGTAGATCTACAAAGGCACAGAAAAGTTTCTGGTTTTTTGCCAGAAACTTCATGCACCCCCTTCCACTCATAAAAGCACCTTGCACATCCCATATATTATCCATTGTTTCCTTTCTTACCCTTTCAATCAAAATTCTACCATATAGCTTGCCAACTGAACTTATCAGGCTAATAGGCCTATGATTCCCACATCCCATATGTGACCCTTTACCTTTGTATAATGGCATGATCACAGCCCTTCTCCAATCTAAAGGCGTGTAAGCCTCCTTTAAACATTGGTTAAAAATATTGCACAACCATGTGAGAATTAGACGGCTACCTCCTTTAAAATATTCAGCAGCAATATTGTCGAAACCGACAGCCTTACCATTCTTCATACACTTAATTGATTTTTCTATCTCATCCATGCTAATTTCGGTAACATTCAGTCCATCATCATTCATATCTGATTCGCCGCTGGAATCACTGTCACTCACTTCGCTTTCGAAGACTTCCTCGAAATACTTCATCCATCCCTCTTTAGTTTTTCCTCATTCGTCAACATTTTTCCATCTTTTGATTTTATCACTTTCATGCTTCCGTTTTCTGGACCACACCGGGACCTTTTGACTTCCTTCTAAAACAACTTAATGTTTTCTTGGAAATGGTTTTTCATTTTCATTCCTTCTTCCTCTTCCAGGCATTTCTTTCGTTCTTTCACTCCATACCTAAATGATTTACAAACAATATAGAACAAAGTAATTAAAAAACTCTTCAATTATAACCCGGACACTCCCACAAAAAAACTGCATCAGGAAATGAAACTTTTGAAAATGAGAAAATTGTACGAATACAACATATGCCTCCTAATCTACAAAATCCAAAATGGACTTATAAACACAAACACAACATTTAAACAAACGTCACAAGTACACGAACATTATACTAGGCAACATAACAAATTATACATAAATACTATAAGGACTGAAAGTGGCAAAAGAGGCATTGGCCACGAGGGTGTACAAATATACAATATCCTTCCAGATAAACTTAAAACGGAGAGTATAAATGTATTTTAAAAAAACTTTTTAATCTTAAGTTATTAGAACAATATTAGAAAACTACTTATTTAATGTTGTATGTACTTATTTAAGTTAAGAAAGTGAAATGTAAAATTTCTTTTAACTTAATAAATAAAAAAAATAAAAACTCTTACTTTTTCTTACATTCCTTATATACTTCTTTCGCTCGATCCTTCTCTTCGCTGGAAGCACTGCCAGCCGCAATCAGACATATTTAATGTATTGCATATTTCTTAAAACTTTTTTTGGCACACCTTGCAGAACTTTTATCTTTGATTGTGAAACAAATGTTTAGCTCACTCAGTGTTTCTGTTAGTTTTATACAATAATAATCAATCATGTAAGTACACGTGAACGTGTTAACATTTTATGAATCGTCAGGGCTACCAACATTGGCGACCTTCGTGGCAGAGCCTTAAACTACTTGGCTCCGGACCGAGAGGTTGCAGGTTCGAAACACGGCCTACGCAATCAAAAAAATAATATTTATGTGTTTTTTAAACATAATTTAAAATATTTAAATGTGTATAATTGGGCCACGTTCCGGAGTGGTAAATCATAGAATAAGGAATATAACACTAGAACTAAACATATAAATTTGAATGGAAAAAATGTTCCATTTAACCCAATTGCCCAACGTTCCGTCTCACTTACACTCGCCTCAAATCAAAGATCTACATCCCATTTGAATTTCGAATATGGAAGTAGAGGCAAATATTTGTTATTTTTATGTGGTAGATACTCTCAGTTACGCCGTGCCGTGTCGAAGACTATAAAAGTGGCGTTGCATTGCTTTAAATGGCGTTGTGCCAGACTTTATCGAAGGCTTTACTTACGTCGAGTGAGAAGATTACTGTTTTTTTCCTAGTATTAAATCCCTCCGTGATGTGTTCCACAACACGCAGGAGTTGGTGAGAGGTGGAATGACCTGCTCTGAAACCATGTTGAAAGTCTGGCAAGAATTTACTGTCCTGAGTGAAGGAGTTTAATCTTGATAGTATAACTTTTTCCTCTCACTCGACGTAAGTAAAGCCTTCGATAAAGTCTGGCACAACGGCCTTTTATATAAAATGAACGCTCTCGGGTATCCTTTGAGACTTGCGCAATTAAAAGCTAGCTACCTGAGAGATAGATGCTTTAAAGTCAAGTCAGAAAACGTCTTCTCCACAACCCGCCCCTTATCAGCTGGGGTCCCTCAAGGCAGTCAACTCTCTCCATCCTTGTATAACATCTACTCTAGTGACATTCCTAAACCCATTGACCATAATGTTAAAATCACTCAATTTGCGGATGACACTAACATCATGTCTAGTTCAACAGTCGAGAGCATCGCCACAAAGCGTGTTCAGAGACAGGCAACTCTAACTGAAGAGTGGTGCAAAAAGTGGAGAATTTCAATAAACCCTACTAAAAGCGCCGCGACCGTTTTCTCAAAGACACGGCCTAAACGGCCCCCATTCATAAAACTGTTTGGGGAAAAGGTTCCATGGGAAAAGTCAATTAAATACCTAGGTGTAACGCTTGACTCCAAGCTCACCTGGAAGAAACATATAACTGGAAAAATAACAGCAGCAAATAAATGTCTAGCATCACTTTATCCAATGATGGGAAAGAAAAGTCGTTTATCAACGGATAATAAATTACTTCTTTATAAAACAACAATAAGACCAGGTTTCACTTACGGATGCCCCATTTGGGGGCACGCCGCTCCAAGTCTAATACAAAAGATTCAACTATTTCAAAATAAAGCCATTAGACTTGCTTTAAATGCACCTAAATGGATTAGAATTTCTTCTATCCATAATGACACTAACATTCCGTTGATAAAGGACTTGATTGTTTCCCAAGCAACCAAATTTTATGCCGGCCTTTCCTGCCACACTAATCCAACAATAAATTCACTTTCCAAATATAGCGAAAACGATAAATTCAAATTTAAAAACCCAAGATAGTCCTCCGGAAGGAATAACAACCTGCCTTCAGCTGCAGTATAGTTTTTAAGCTCTTTTTTCAACACCACTTTAATAATAAAAATAACAGTAAAGTATCTAAAGATAATCAATTATAAATGTTAGAGTCGGTAAACTCATTGTTTAGGAACTCTGTAAAATAAATAAATCAAAAGTCAAAAAGTTTTAATGGCGTCAACCGTATTTAGTGACCAGATCTTCAACATCATAATTTACCGCCAAATATGTATGCCATTTTCCCATTAACTAAGTAATAACTTTTTTTATGAAATCTCGGCAGCTAGAAGCTACCATGCACAGCACATTCACAAAATTTCAGTGTTATCGGTTGGGCGGTTTTGGAGATTAGCGTATACGAACACAGTGACACGTCATTTATATATGTTAAGATATACTCGTAAATAATTACTTGATTTTATTAGCTGTAATCACGTTTTGATTTAGTTCACGGATGTACACAATTTACAGACTTCCAGTAAAAACTGAAGATGCCTTACCTTATTTTGTGTTACATTTCCTCACCTTCAGATGATAAGAAAATCAAAAAAATCTTTCAATTATTATGTTTGGACCTTGCGACCTTTGGACCCCATTAGTTAATACTGCAATAAAACCAGCAATAAATATATTTAAATAATTCTTTGCTGTTAACAGCAGTAATTGCAAAGTGAAGAAACGTTTTTCATCAGACATTTTAATTACATTATAAGATAACGAGGGGGGTCTATCAGTTTCAACTCCGCGATGTTAGGTATCTGATTAAAATTATAAATTAAATTTAAGTTCAAGGCTTGTCTCTAGCGAAAAAATTACCACAATTTAAAGCATATTAAACGTTTTAATTAATCAATTAATGTTTCATGTTTGTGCAAACGTTTCGGCAGGGTCACAAAGTTTTTGATTTTGTCCGATGTTTTGAAAACATTTGGTCACTGGGATCCGAGATTAGAAGCAAGTTAAAGGGAACCGTCATTACCATTTCAATTTCCACACTCAAGTGGGCCTCGGCTGGAAAACAAATAGTTCGAAATTCAATATTATCGTATTGCCGGTTTCGGAAGGGAGGGAGAGAGAGAGAGAGAGAGAGAGAGTTATAAAGTAACTTATTATAAAGTAACTTATTATAAAGTAATTTTTATTAATACTGCTTTAGTCTTAGATTATTTTATTTCATGATAATTTTCCTCGACAAAGTTATCAACAACAGTAGGTGTACAAATCAACAGCAGAGTAAAGAAGGATTTTTATTTTATTTCGTATTTCGCTATTGCTTGGCTGTTTACTAATTTCAGATTGGAATTATGCATACATTGAGATAAGCTGGTTTTATTACGATCATAACGAATTAATGTACAGCGTACAGGATGCTTCAAAACAAAGAGGGGCTTATTTTCTCTATCCAAATGGCAAAGTGTTCTAAATCATGAAACCTGTATAATTTAAACATGTGGTTTATTTTACCTCCAATCCTCTTCAATTCAGACAGTGCACCTGTGAGTGGTTTATTTTACCTCCAATCCTCTTCAATTCAGACAGTGCACCTGTGAGTGGTTTATTTTACCTCCAATCCTCTTCAATTCAGACAGTGCACCTGTGAGTGGTTTATTTTACCTTCAATCCTCTTCAATTCAGACAGTGCACCTGTGAGTGGTTTATTTCGCCTCCAATCCTCTTCAATGCAGGCAGTGCACATGTAAATGGTTTATTTTACCTCCAATCCTCTTCAATTCAGACAGTGCACCTGTGAGTGGTTTATTTTACCTCCAATCCTCTTCAATTCAGACAGTGCACCTGTGAGTGGTTTATTTTACCTTCAATCCTCTTCAATTCAGACAGTGCACCTGTGAGTGGTTTATTTCGCCTCCAATCCTCTTCAATGCAGGCAGTGAACATATGAGTGGTTTATTTCGCCTCCAATCCTCTTCAATGCAGGCAGTGCACATGTAAATGGTTTATTTTACCTCCAATCCTCTTCAATTCAGACAGTGCACCTGTGAGTGGTTTATTTTACCTCCAATCCTCTTCAATTCAGACAGTGCACCTGTGAGTGGTTTATTTTACCTTCAATCCTCTTCAATTCAGACAGTGCACCTGTGAGTGGTTTATTTCGCCTCCAATCCTCTTCAATGCAGGCAGTGAACATATGAGTGGTTTATTTCGCCTCCAATCCTCTTCAATGCAGGCAGTGAACATATGAGTGGTTTATTTCGCCTCCAATCCTCTTCAATGCAGGCAGTGAACATGTGAGTGGTTTATTTCGCCTCCAATCCTCTTCAATGCAGGCAGTGCACCTGTGAGTGGTTTATTTCGCCTCCAATCCTCTTCAATGCAGGCAGTGAACATGTGAGTGGTTTATTTCGCCTCCAATCCTCTTCAATGCAGGCAGTGCACCTGTGAGTGGTTTATTTCGCCTCCAATCCTCTTCAATGCAGGCAGTGAACATGTGAGTGGTTTATTTCGCCTCCAATCCTCTTCAATGCAGGCAGTGAACATGTGAGTGGTTTATTTCGCCTCCAATCCTCTTCAATGCAGGCAGTGCACCTGTGAGTGGTTTATTTCGCCTCCAATCCTCTTCAATGCAGGCAGTGCACCTGTGAGTGGTTTATTTCGCCTCCAATCCTCTTCAATGCAGGCAGTGAACATGTGAGTGGTTTATTTCGCCTCCAATCCTCTTCAATGCAGGCAGTGCACCTGTGAGTGGTTTATTTCGTCTCCAATCCTCTTCAATGCAGGCAGTGCACCTGTGAGTGGTTTATCTCGCCGGCAATCCTCTTCAATGCAGGCAGTGCACCTGTGAGTGGTTTATTTCGCCTCCAATCCTCTTCAATGCAGGCAGTGCACATGTAAATGGTTTATTTCGCCTCCAATCCTCTTCAAAGCAGGCATTGCACCTGTGAGTGGTTTATTTCGCCGGCAATCTTCTTCAATTCAGACAGTGCACCTGTGAGTGGTTTATTTTACCTCCAATCCTCTTCAATGCAGGCAGTGCACCTGTGAGTGGTTTATTTCGCCTGCAATCCCTTTCAATGCAGGCAGTGTACCTGTGAGTGGTTTATTTTACCTCCAATCATCTTCAATGCAGGCAGTGCACCTGTGAGTGGTTTATTTCGCCTGCAATCCCTTTCAATGCAGGCAGTGTACCTGTGAGTGGTTAATTTATTGTGCACTTCTTTATCGGTCTCCCTCTGCATTTGTCTTTACCTCAGCCTATCGCAGTCCTTGAAACTAACAACATAATATTATTTCACAAGAGTAATTCTTAATTGTTGATTTTTTTAAGGCCGTTCTAATATAATTAAATCACTAACATAAATTATCCTAATTTTTACTTCTCATTCGTCTTATTTAAAACACAACTATGTTTTACATACGACGCATTACAGTGAATTTGAAATTATTTGCGCTACGCAAAAGTCTTGTGAATGAAAATTGTATAAAACAATCAAATAAACTGGTACTATAAATAAAAATTGCTTAAACACGTTTTATTGAAGAAATAAGAAGATTTGAAAACAGCGGCGATAACCCGACTACAACACAGCATTGTGAAGATTAGCCATTTGTATTCACACGTCGTTGATTTTTGACGCAGGTATGGTAATAAATTTGAAAATTTCAAGATAATCACCGGAAATAAAGTTTTATCAAAGTAAAACACCCTAGAAAGATGATTATCACATTCAGCGACCATAATTGCGGTTTTTGTTGAAGCATAGCATTATTGCATGAGAAAAATAATTGTTATGATTGAGCTAAGAAAGTCCACTCTCCAGCCGCGTGCCATGACACCAGTGAGAAGTCTTCTAACGAATAGTACTAATATCTCTAATCTATGCTAACGATGGGTGGATTCTTTCTGCGCTGCATTCTCCTGTTTTGCTTAGCGACAGTTTTTGCGAAAGGTAAGTGAGATCTTAATCAACCGAACTTAACTTATCCTTAATTAAACATAGATTACATAACCAAGTTTTCCTTTAATAGTTCCCACGAATAATAAGTAGTTATTCTTCTTCTTTAGTCTTGATATTGCTGATATATACAATAAACTATGTACCCCATTCCTGTCTATCAAATGTTTCTATTTTTGGACCACGTTCATTTTAGACCTCCGAATCTCATGTGATTTGCCAGGGGGGCAATTTTCCTTACGGCCTTTGATTTACCGTGTAGTGGCATGTTGTTAAAAACGTAAATTACATTGTTACGAATGTTTTGTTCCACGCAGCCTTTACTGGATATTGTCTGCCTACCTCTGCCATTAATTTAGAAATATCTGATGGTAGTAAAAATCTATGGAATCAACGCCAAAGATTTTTGCTACATGTTTTGATTTTATTGGAAATATTTTTAGCTTACTTACTGGGCTCTTAAGTCCAAACTTCTGTGCCACAGGTGGGATTTATAAATACACGGACGTATGTCTTTATAGGTCACACCAAAATCTAAATTATTTCAACTGAACTTGTCATGACCTCCATGACCTACATATAAAAATAAATACCTGCTGCCTCAACCGTCCTGACACTCACCATTTTACCATTACTTAATGTGATTTTTGCTAATTACAATAATTCATAATAATAATTTATTGTAATTATTATATAAACAATGTTACGTAGTGGCTTTATCAACATTAAAAACTTATATTATTCTACTTCCTACTTGCTCTAAGTCAAATCGAATATATTTCTTCTATCTAACTTAAGTCTTCTATCACTTTAAAATCCACTCTAATTCCATTGAAAATATTCAGCATAAATTATTAAGATATATTAACTATAAACTCGATCTAGCTATAAAGAAGTTCATAAATTACAACCACTTGACACTTAGATTTGTTTCCAACCTGACTTTAATTTTTAGAACTGTTAAAAGTATTATAGACATCCCTGATTTACTTGGCATAATAACCTTCCATATGCCATCTAGAAATATTCGACAGAAAAATCTTTTTAATTGCAACAACAATATCAGGACCGAGTCATTTAGATACTCGCTTGTACCTAGATTGAGTGTGGTTGGCAATACATTCGCAGAAATAGTAGATGTGTTCAATTGCACGGAATTTAGTTACAAGAAGGCTAAAATAACATACCTCATAAATAAATATTAATGCTTGTTTTTTGTTTGTTTGTGTTCTATTCATGATTTTTTTAACACATTTGACATCTTTAATAATGTTCTACTAAATTATTATATATATCACTTGTTTCTAAAAGCCTGTATGGGCGTATACTATAAATAACTAAATATATCAAGAATTTTTATTAATTAACTATGTGTCTCTACTTATCTATGTTGATTGATTTAAAGGTTCATCTAGAAACACTGGATTTACGAAGAATTATATGTTGTCCTTGAAGTTACAAATAAAAATAGGTATGAACATAATGATGGATTGATTCACAAATGTATCTTTCTGCACTAGTATAGCACATTATTAAATGGTACAAAATAGAAATAAAAAAATACTAGTGGTATCACAATATTATATATATGGTAAAGAACAAAAATATTAAGTAATTTTTTCAAGTATAAATGTTACTAGTAGTTATATTTTTAATGCTATTTGTTCACTGGGTAAATACGATTATTTTGTATTTACTTGCTAATTGATTATTAGTTTTTATGTAGTTTGCTTCAACGTTTATGTAAGTTTTATTAGAAGTTAATAATAATTATACGTTAAAACACTACTAAGCTACATATTTGACAAAAAAAAATTTCGACATACACAAAATAACACTAACAAACCAGTTAGACAAGCGTACAAAGAAAACATAAAAACTCCGACAGTAAATTCAAGCTTTGGACAAAGACACTACCAATACCATGCTATAAAAGCTTTCAACAGTGTAAAACTTGAAATTAAAATTGAGGAAAATAAAAATAAATTCACACACAAAATTACAAAATGGATTAAAGAACAAAAAAGACAATATTACTAAAATGTCATAGCATAAAATAAAAATAAAACCTACACGTAACACACAAAACCAATATAAACACACATCACTCACAAACACACAAGATTCTATTTTAAATGTATTATTTTCTCTTTAAATGTATTATGTAGATTATATTTTCATATTATAAAATGAAGGCCTCAGCACGAGCAAGCCACCCAGTGAGGCCAACATTACTGGAAAACTTTGAAATGTAAAAAATATTGAACCAAATAAAATAAAGATAAAAAAAATTTGTTTAATTTTATGTTGCTGTATTTCACCACGAAAATTAGTAGTTTTATATATTATATTTCACCGTTCAAACTGGTAATATGGTGTGTTTCATTGGGTTAATTTGTCGATTCTCATCTATCACTTCGAAAAATAGTTAATTCCGTTTCTATTGCTTTTAATTTTTATTGTTTCACTGTGTGGATAATTTATAATATAAGTTCCTTGAAGTAATTAGTTATATTGCGTCTTTCAAGGTGTGAATTAGTATTGTGGTATGCTTCTGTGAGTAGATTATTTATTGTGTCACTGGGTAAGTTAGCCATGTTAAATGTTTCGTCGTTGAAATTTGATATATTCAAAGGTTCACTATGCGAATTAGTCTATTAGTCTTACGATGTAACTTAGTTTTATGGTGTGTTTTTTTAGATATGTCAACGGTAAGTTGGTTATATTAATTTTGTCAATGTAGAAATTTGCTTCATTGGGTATCTGTTTCATTATGTAATTTGGTTATAGGTAATATGTTTCACCCTGCAATTATTTATTTTAGTATCGGTGTTACATGTATGTTCCACCTATTATAAATTATTTATATTATCTGTGTCAGTGTGTTCATCGGCAATTTGAATGTGTCACACGTCACTGTGAAAATTGGTGCTATCGTTTACTCTTAGACAAGTGTCCACTAGTAAATGTCTTTGACCCAGTTCACAAAGACTTCTTCAAGTCTCATCCAAAAAGTCCAAAATTTTACGAATATTTTCTAATGATGCAATAACCGCCCGGGATGATGCTTTTGATATCTTTTTTAAAATTTGAAATAGATGCATCCGATGATATAAAGAACAATGATGATGAAATGAATGAGCGAGGAGGACAGGAAGAGAATACAGCCGAGTCACTCGCTTCCCACCCAGCCTGGCAGTACCTCCTCCATGAGGAGGTTTCATGTGGGGAGAGCTTTGCAGACAGGATCATCGGCGGGGAGGACGCTCCGCTAGGACAATATCCATGGATAGCGAGGTTAGGTTATGAGTGTAAGTAATATTCCCTAGCAATTATAGCACTGACCATAGCATTTAACGGAGGCTTAGTCGCCAATCAATCGCCTTGCGAACAATAACTAAATTTAATCCAGATAACATTACTTCCTTCTAGAATGATTCTATAATATGGTAAAAACAGGCCAATCTCTACAGTAGTATAATACATCGATGCATTTAACATCATTGTTCTTTTTACCTTCGCTTAGGGCCACTAAATATCTCAGCGCGATAATTTATTGTTCCCAAATATTCTCAACAAGAATTGGCCAAAGAGAAGACATCTGAGGGACGCCACAGACAGCTATCAAAAAGAACATTTTTCAAAGAATATATATTTTTCTTAGCAACAACTTGGTCATGCCATTAAATTATTATTCGTATTGAGAAGTAATTAACATTGAAGTTTCAAAAGAAAGCAACATCTTCTAATATATGGGTGATTTTTCAGCAAAAACCAAAAAAGGAGAATTTGAATACAAGTGCGGAGGGTCACTAATTAATACCATTTATGTCCTGAGCGCTGCCCATTGTGTGAAATCTGAAACCCCGTAAGTCATTTCTGACTAAAGTTTAAAATGGACCGAACATTTACATTAAAATGGACCGAACGAAATTAGGGTTTGGTTTCGGAAGGCTTTTTCCAACAGGTTGATTTGTTTTTCAAATCCAATTGAATAGTTATAGGCAACAAAATTAATTTTTGTATGTAATACTTTTACTTAGAACCGCCATAAATCAAACTTGCACATTCCTAATAAAAGAAAACTAAACATGGACCCAAATTTCATCCTTTTAAAACCCCAAAAAATATCGAAATTATTATTATAAATATTAAGAACAACCCATATTTGAGTCTCTATTGGATAAGAGAAGGATTGCTTTTAAGTCAATAAATAATTAATCGAAAGAAAACACCCCTCTTCCATGTTTTGTTATGTTTACAAATAAATTACAACTATGGTCACACTGATTATATTTGACTGAAATTGTTCAAAACAAACCAAACTTTGATAGCTTGCCGCTAGATGTCGCTGTTTTCTATATTTCAGCTTTCAAATATTTAAAATATATATGATACGTCTAGCTAAAGTCGCTGGCATTGGTAGGGTTTTATGCAGATCTTTAGAAATCTCATGTAAACACGGAGAGAGTTACCTTACTCTTGTTTTGAAGGCCAAGTATACAAAATTTAATCAATCTCTGAATAGAAATGTTATTTGTATAAAAATTAAATCCACGCGTCGCGCGTCGTCCAAAAACCCAAAGGTCCAAAGGTCACAAACATTCAAAGTGAACAAATAACCAAATGATTACCGGTAGTGTATTTAAACATCTGTTTGAATTTCGGTTTTGTTTTCTTAACAGAATGAAGGAATGAAGTGGAAATTAACCTACTAACTGAAACCCGGCAGATAGATTCGTTGTCGATGACAATGCATTCTATCAACTTTTGGTGGCACACACACCTATTTTCTGAAATTGGATGACATCATAAAAACTTAATTTGGACAAGAATTTGGCTTAAGTGATAGCGTGGTTCACTCAATTTAGTCAGTCCCTGGGGAGAAAGGTTTAATCCTAATTCGAATCAAATTTTAATGTTTTAAAGTACATTTTTAATGTTCACAGCAGTTAAGAACCAGTCCCTGAGAGGAAGGTTCAATCCTCAGACAAAACAAAAAACAAAAAAATATATAATTTTATTTTTAAATACAACTATTAATAAAAATTGACGTATTATAGAAAAAAAAACTAGAAATTTACAATAAAGTCACAAAATAGGTAAATTATAGTATGGGTAGTAGTCTGTAATTTTCCAGTTAAAATGAAATTCCGTCATGTCTATTCATACCAAATGCCTATCACTGTACGAATGTACCCGCGATGCATGATATTATATTCCTGAATTGACATTAAATTGGACTATTGGCAACAAGTTTGGCGTTATCGCGAATGGCAAGTTATCAAAACGATGATAACCTTTTTACTCCGAATTATCTGAGTGATAGACGCTGTCACAGATCATTGTGGGATTTCCCCAAGAGGATGGCAGAATAAACAAATTTGCTTTAGTTACAAGGCAGAAGCATTTTATATTTATTTATGTTTTGAATGTATTAAGAATAATAATTATAAATACTCCAGAGAAAAATAGTCGAGAGTAGTAAATACCTCCAGATTGATAGATACTCTCAATATCTCTTGTCCAGGGGGACCTGGTGAAAATCCAACAATCACAATTAAAACGTTGCTTTAAATGGTTTTAGCCTGGTTTTGTGAATAGCCAGGTACTTCTCTACCTTTAACTTTTCAATTTTCTTTTCTTTCTCACTCCCTTTAGCTTTATACATTATGTGAATAAATTTTTAAATTCCGTACTCGCATTGGCTGCAGGCAGTGGAGAGCTGGGACTTTGTGAGGAATAAAAATTAAATAAAGAAAAATATATATGCGTGTAGATTTATTTTATTTTTACATATAAAAATATAATTGCATGTTTCTACTCCAGCATCAAGGTGAGGCTGGGAGAACATGATATCACCACGGAAATAGACTGCGCAAGTGATATGTGCGCAGAGGCGCCTCAAGACTTTAACATAAAAGAGATTACCATCCATGAGAAATATGACAATCCCAAACTAACTAAGGACCTTGCCCTCATCAGACTGGATAAAGAAGCTCTGTTCAATGGTAAGAAACAATCATCCTCTCTCTACCAGCACTGATACGATCTTCAATACTATCAACGTTTTGGACCTAAAGCAGCTCTTTGCAAGAAACATTCTGGATAATTTGCACCAAAACAACAAAACACTATACAAGCCAACCCAAAATATACCCAATACCCGAGTCAAAAATAAATAACTTCCTGAAAGCTCCTTTTACTAAAACCATCTTTGGACAAAGACATTTGAAATACGTAGCATGCAAACTATTAAATGCCAGGGGGTCTAGCACAGTGAAATCGATAACTTTACAATGTTGGGTCGATAGGCGTAAATACCGATGATTTCATATTGATCTATGAAACCTTATGGTAATACGATATTGACAACATCGGTCATCTGTGGTCAGTTTGCGATGTTCCAAATATGATTCCGACAAAAGACAAAAGACGCTGCTTTTAACGAGGCCTTCAAGGTTTCGGAAAAGCTTTCAATATGCACGACTTTTTGATAATGTCGTTTGTTATGCAAAATAACTGACTAATTAATGAATGGACGTGAACTAAGTAAGTGCTTATGTTGAAAAAAATCGTATATACAATCCATGGACGATCAAAACGCGATCAATTGATTCCGTTCCAACTTGGAGGAACAAATGTTGTTAGTCATAACTAAAGACCTCATGAAATAATTAACTTTTTAGTGTCAAAAAGTACATGCGGACTGCCAATGTATATTAGAATTATTATTTAGATTCGACATTGTCAATTTATTAGTATTTTTTACTTTTACGTAGCTGTCTAGTACAATCGGTAGTTGCGCCTATCGAATCGATGTTGAATTGAAGTACTAACCTAAATATGCATTGGCAGTCCGTATTTACTTTTTGACACTAAAAATAGAGTTAGTTAATGAAGTTTTTATTCAAATTTGGTTTCTGCAAGTCCGAATGTAGCGTGTAGCATCATTGGCGAACGGATTCAACTCGTCACTTATACGAATTCTTTCAATTCTACTAGCTTCTTTAGTTCAACTTCGTTCGTTGATAAGCCAGTAATTTTGCGTTACAAACGACATTATTAAAAAATATGTGCATATTGAAAATTAACCTAAGCTTATCTGATACTTTGGATGCCGCGCTAAAATGTGTATTGTCGGTCGGAATATTTCTTGTCAAACGTTGAACACGCTCGCAAATAACTCTAACTTATGATGTCATAAACATAGATGTCATAAACATAGATGTCATAAACATAGATGTCATAAACATAGATGTCATAAACATAGATGTCATAAACATAGATATCATAAACATAAAAAATATCGAAGTGGTTCGCTAAAAAAGGGCCGTCACATTATTGCAGAGTGCAGACTAATGTAAAACATAACATGAAAAAGGCTCAATTTATGTACGTATTTTTGTACAAATCTATGAACCTCGTGCATCTGTCTCGACACAGGTATTTCCTAGTAAGACAGACATCGAAAATAACAAATCAAAATTAATATTGATGAATAAATAAATAATCACGCGAAACCGTTAAAAGCCCGGCTGGGCGAAAAACCAACTGAAATAAAATAGATAAAGTTGAGGTTTCTCATAACCTGCCTCACTTGGCTAGCCGCTAGCCTGTGCTGAGGCAATCATTTTAATAGTTAATTTAAATACTTGTGAATAAACCCACACTTATATTACAATATAAACACTCAATATTTTTGTTGGATCAATAGTTTTTTTTGTTTAATCAAAAAAATCTTCTATTATTATGAATATACAGACATTTACGAACACACTCGACAGACTTTAATCAGCAATTCCTTGGCTTATTTGTAGTAAAAAAGGCAGCCATATTCTGACAAAAAAATTCTATTTAATAATGACCCTGGCTAGAACTTTTGGCCAGCCCACTAAACGCCCACCTTCCATACAATCCCCTACTATCCAATGCGGACAGTGCGTCGTACAAGTATTTATTTTGTTTAGTCTATAAATTTCTACCAAATGGAAATAACCAAAAAAATAATTATGATTTAAATGATAATTTTTACCTTTAACTTGTCTTTCGCAAATCTCTTGCCAAGTTTTAAAGTATGTAAAGAGAAAAAACTTTTTTTTCTACATATTTAGAAAGAAGAACGGTCTAAAAAATCGTATTTTAACAATTTTCAGATTGATTTCATTATTGCAAATTTTAAACAAAAGTACCTACCTATTGCCGAAAGTGGAAAACATACTATAAGCGTAGAATGGAAACGTTTGCGTTGCTTGAGCTATTAATGTAAGTCATAGTTTCACAGAATTAGAACCATTCTCATCAAATTCCAATGTTAAAATTTAAGTTCTGTGAAAGTTCTATTCAAGTTTTGTATTTATTTAATTATAGACAGGTTTATTTTGCAGTGCTTGGAGGGTAGCAGAACTTAAATACACTTTTCACAGAACTATTAACTTTGAAATTTGAAGAATTTTTCAAATTCTGTGAAATAACCCTTCCTATGTGACCAAATACTTCTACTTAGCTTTCATTGTTCTTTCCCACAATTTCCTTTGCCTCACTGCATTTATTCGATAGTAAAGGCGACATAGCCAATCACCATTAATTGATTGAGTAGTTACCATATATATTGTTTAACCCCTCTTGCGTAGTTACCATATATATTGTTTAACCCCTCCAGCGTTCGAGGGTCATATATGGGCGTCCATATTTTATAAAAGTATTTTTATCTATTTTTATCATGCGAAATACATAAAGTTTTTGAATTAGAAACAAAAATAATATTTTTTTCCAGTTTTTCACAAATATTTATCATACTGGAATCCATTAATAAAATACTTAAAATATCCCAAATTATTAATTTATATTTCACGCCGCTATCATACCTATTGGTTTAACTTTAAAAATTATATTTTATTATATGAACGAGATAAAATTGAAGGAACAATTTTCTAACAAATTCCCCAAATAAAACGAAAGTGTTTTCGAAATATCGAGTTCTCCCAATTTTTCTATGATTGGAGTAAAAAGTTAACTAAAAATGTAGTTAGCGTTTTTGATCAAATTTTTCACCTTTGATATTAAAATTTTATTATTTAGAAATCGTTATGTTAGTTAGTTAGTCATGCACCGAAAAGACAATTTTATCTAATTTCTAAAAATGTATTTTTTTACGGAAAATTAAATAATAAGATGTATATTGCGCATTTGAAATATACAGAAAACTGAACCAACTGCAGCAGTTGGCCGTTCTGGTCCTACAAGGGGTACAAGTATATTAGTCTTATCTTAATTAATTATTAACCGACGAAACCTTATCTTTCACCTTTCACAATCACGAATCCAACCATATCTCTCCAGGTTGGGTTGGCCACGTATGTCTCCCACAGCCCGGTGTGACCCTCGATATGACTGGGATGGCGGAGACAGCTGGCTGGGGCATCACCAGTATGGACACCCTCGAGACCGCCACCGTACTCCAGATGCTGAAAATACCATTAATTTCACTGGTCGAATGCGCCAATTTCTACAAGCAGTTAACGACTTTAACTGAAGAGCAACTGTGCGCCGGAGGAAAAATTGAGCAAGATGCTTGTGGAGGAGACTCAGGTGGACCACTTATGAAGGTTAAGCTTATTTTTTCTTCTCCTAATTTTGTATTTGATAAATTTGCATAGCCTCAAGAAATCTCCACCATTTAAATCACAATTTTCACGGCACTACGTCCCAGAGTGAAATTTGACCTCTTCCACACATTTTCTCCTCTGATAAATTTGCATAGCCCAAGAAATCTCCACCATTAAAATCCCTATTGTCCCGGAACTACATCCCAGAGTGAAATTTGACCTTTTCCACACATTTTCTTAGACGGCTTCAGTCCCTCTGTCCACTTTGCCACTTTTCTCTAGTCCTCAGCACTTCCAATCTTGGTTATCTTCAAAAAAGATTGGAGCACGATTGGTGATTTCTTTATCATTTGCTGAGAAGACACTGGAAAATATCTAATGTAACCAAATAAACGATATGATAATGTGAAGAATACATATCAATCGAAGGGTTATTATCTCCCCACATTTTAACACCTCCCCCAAAAATTTGAATTATTTCAACATTTGTTAATTTTCCCAAACAGTATAATGTTCTTCCAGGTCAAGAACATTACCTGTTCTAGATGATATAAATTTAAACTGATGCAAGAAAGTAATTTATTTTTGGGGAATTAGATTATTACATTTTGGGCGATTCCTCCTTTTTAGCCAGCGTTTCATCAGGGCAGATGTAAATAAATCACTATAATACCTTTGGTCGTGAAAATCTCAAATCATATCTGATGCAAGATATTTCTTAAATGGTTGGTTATTATTACTGTGGGTTGTAGAGTACCAAAATACAATATTCTGGATACTGACCGGTGACCAATTGGTGTAATAGTGTATAAGATTCAAAAGTGTTTCATAACATTTAATTTTAGGTGGTAATGGGAGAGGAAATCCCTCAATACTTCCTCATTGGAGTTGTGTCATTTGGTCCAAAGATGTGCGGTGGAGATCCCCCAGGAGTGTATGCTAATACCACCTACCACCTTAAATGGATTCTGGATCACATCAAACCAGTAGAAGAATCAGAAAAAAAATAATTAACACTAAATACTTGTTAGCAGTGGCGGTTCGTGGCCTATCGGGAGTTCAATCCAAGATAAAAAGGGGAGAAAAATATGCCCTTGGATATATTTATAAACTATTCTTTTTTTCCATATTATGTTTATATTTCCCTAGATCTAAAGTAATTTCATCGCATCACTGCACCAGATATTAGGGACCTGGCAACAATATATACTAAAACGTGTATGGCTAAATAACATAATGTGGTAGGTTACAAAATGGTTTTAATTACGATTTACTTATTTTAATAACAACTCAAAGCACGATAATTACAGAAAAAAATCTGTTGATTCTTGATAATTACAATTCCGTACCAATTTAGTGCAAGCTTCAAATGTGCTATACACTCGGGCAGGTGGTAGATTCCCAAGATTTGCAGGTCTACGGCAAGCTTGCAAGAACCTAAGAAATTTGACGGAAGGTCCCATACGTGCTGATATTCTTAACGCACCTATGGGATTTGGGTTTCATTTCGGTCTAGCTCTTGGGCAGTAAGAGTTATCATAGGACGGGTGGATTTTTTAGCATGTAACTTGAATGGCATGCTGTTTTAAAGTTTGGTAAATTTATAATACCATTTGATACCGTTTTTCTCATTCCCTTATATTTTTAATGTGAGTTCACCATATTATATTCTCTACACAATACCTAAGGTAGTAACTATACTAATTTATATCAAGATTATATGAATATTCTTGATGTTAAGTGTTTCTATTTAATAGACCTACAATTTAAACAAACCGTACAAGTGACCTACTATTTTACATTATTTTTTTACCAAGTCTTTTGCCAATAGATAATAATAAATTGGTTTACTTTGTACCTACTCGTAAATTTAATCGCTTGAATTTTGAAAGGGATCATCAACTCTTGAGTGGTCTCACATCATCAAAAATCATGCAAAAAAGAACATTCTTTTATTTTTGATGTAAGTGGTATGATATCACAATAAATTGAAAAAATACAGACCAGTTTTGTTATTTTCAAAAATGTTTTAATGAAAATTTCTAACATTTGTGACTTATGACTACAATTCACTGATATGACCAAAGATTACAATATTACATGCTACTTGAGTTATATTAAATCCATATTTTAAAAAAATACAGACTAACTTCATGATGATAGTAAAAATTGGCACAATATTGACAACAATCAATACATGTGAATTAAAAAACACACAGAAAAATGAAATGAAAGCACAGACTAGAATAACAGAAGGTCCTGAGTTTGGATCCCGGTCGCAATAAAACATTTTAATATTACATACATATTCCTTCTGAAAAAATCTTTTATATAGGTACGTTATTTGGATTTAATTTTACAAAATTAGACATCAACGCGCAATATACGATCTGTTAAGGGACGTAAATGACTTGCTTTAACCAGTGATGCCTGACATTATTTGGAGTAAATAATACAGACTAAGTTTTGGTCTCCGGTGACTTTTTTGGTGTTTTTTTTATTCATAAAAATTTAAATGATTACAGTTTTTTGTTGTCTACAGCCACCATACTAAGCTCATGCATGTAGTATGGTAGCCATAATTCTTTAGATTATAATGTTAAGATGTACAGAAATAAGAGAGAGAAAAAAAGAGATAAAAATAAATAGAAAACATATGAGTAGAATGGAATAAAATAGCAGTTAATTTAATTTAATGACACCAGACATTGTATGAAATAGTTCCTTATCTTTACCAATAGCCAATTCTGAATATTTTTTATATAAAGATGTTCAGTTTCCGATTTTCTGGTATCTATATTGAGTGGATTGAATATCTTGGGAGCAATAAAAGAGAATTGTCGCTGGGCGAATGCTGTTTTTGCTGGAGGAATTACACATTTTAGGTGTGACGAGTAACGGGTGTGAATAATTTGTTGTTTTTTTCGTGATTTGTTTTTCCATATGTATATAAGAATAGTCTTAATTTATAATTGACGAATATCTAGGATTTTAAATTTTTTGAAAAGAGGCTCTGAGGGGTGTGATGGGTGACATTTGAATATTATCCTTTTCAATAATTTTTGAGTTTGAGTTTTTGAGAAAATCATGGGACGGAGAATTGATGATTTTTTTCCACAAAAACAGAACATCAGTAGGAATTGGACAGCTAGAGGTTATGCGGTTACTTGGCTGACTGACCATTTGATGCATTTTATTTTTATATTTATCGACATATGGAAGAATTTTTTAAACCTTTGTAAAACAAAAAAAAAAAAATTATTTTCATTTTTTACTCCAAATTATGTCAAGAATCACTGGTTAAAGAAATTAAATTACGTCCCATAATACCCAGTATAAGAATTCAACAAAGAAAATAAATTGTAAGCGTTGTTAAAAATTATAATTATTTCGATTTGACGGATGATTTTTTTTAACCTAATCGACCGTTTAATATGATAACCTTCCCGATACCAAATTCTGAAACTTCCTTCTACTGTAATATTTGAATGATTTCTTTCTGGTGAAATTGATCAAATATTTGAAAGCCTCAAAGCACAGTACATCGTATACCTATTAGTTTATGGAAGAATGTTTTCCGAGATCCAAGAATTGTAGGATGCAACATTGGTGTAGACCCCGGGCCAGCCCGCGGCCCCGCACGGAGAGGGCCCGAAGCTCGAGATGCCGACCACGAACACGTTGTCACCGGCCACCGCCAGCAGGGGGCCCCCGGAGTCCCCGCGACACGAGTCTTTCCCCGCCACACCGCCGGCGCACAGCTGGTCGCGTGTGATAGTGGCTCCAAAGGTCTCGTACGTGGCCCGGCATTGCGCGAAGGAGACCCCTGGCACCTCGACGCTTTGCTTCACATTGGATGATGTTTCTGGAAACACAAAACATTTTTTTTTAATCATGCGCTACTTCTCTACTTTGTTCTTGAGACCGTTAGCTGATCTTTCCCGAACACTCCTTTATCTTAATCACGTGTCACTGCGTTGGTACACATAAAAGATTGCAATACATTTGGGTGACGTATTGTCTGGTAAAGATAACACGTGTGACGGTGGACAAGTTTAGTAAATGCCCGGCGCCAGGGGAATGTTGTGGGAAGTCTGCGAAGTGCCTGGGTATTAGTAAACATTAGAGAATATTTTCAAACTACAGTTAAATTACCCTGAACATTCGACTTTGACGAACTGAATCTGGGATTCTCATCTATCGTGGGCTGCGGAAGAGTTAATATTTTTAGAATACTGTCAAGAATAGCCAAAAATTAAAAAAAAAAAAAGTTTGGCAAAAACCAATTGTGCGATGAATTGCCAAAAGGTATATTTATTCTATTACATTACAGATAACGATTTGTTGAGCCTTTTTCCATAAAATAAAGAATAAAACAAGAAGTGCCTTGTGGGAGTGTTTCGTGATCAAAATGTAAGTTGTAAATTGTGTTTCACCACGATTACGAAACTTAAATGGGATAGCGACATACAATTTCAGGCAAGTGTGATAGAGACAGATCGCGTGCTGGTTGCTACAGAACCAATAGGTACTAAGTCAATGGAACGTATGTTTCCACTCAAATTTGAATTACTTCTAGTTTTATAGTTTATTCTATGGATTTTTCACATCACACTAACTAAAGGACTAACTTCTGAGCCAGAACGTGGAAGTCAGACAACGTTATTGTCGTGAATGAATCCGAGTGGCTTAGCTCTCCGTGCAATGAGCAAAGGATGTGGATAATGCGGCCACCTCCCCGAAGGACGATTCTTTAATGTTACTTATTTTTTATGTTGTCATTACTTATTTAGTATGTTTTTCACTTTTTCAATTCGTTTTTCAAATGTACTGACAGATAAACTATAAGGCAGATTAGGCATTGCCTTTTACATAACTTAATCCGGCACACATTTATGAAATCTTCATAAATACAGGGAAAACCGATAAAAGAATTTATATTGTTCTACTAACCGTTCCCAGTGTTACCCCAACCAACCACC
Source organism: Hesperophylax magnus (assembly GCA_026573805.1). NCBI lineage: Eukaryota > Metazoa > Arthropoda > Insecta > Trichoptera > Limnephilidae > Hesperophylax > Hesperophylax magnus. The sequence continues at coordinate 10,015,209 of JAIUSX010000047.1, read as the reverse complement.
GTCAGTTCTTGTCCCACAAACGACTGGGTAGAAACAAATTGGCTGATCACAGGAAGGCACACTGGTTTAATATAATCTAGAAAAAGAAAATTGAGTAAAAAATATACACTTATCAGACAATTTTCACATTTGTTGGACAATACAATACAATTATACAATTATCAATACAAAACAATGTTTTATGATATATAACGCAAAGTATACGAACCTAAACATATTTGTAAATAAATGCGAGCACTGCGCCAACTGCAAAAATTGACAAAAGAAAACCAAAACAAAGGCTTTGAGTGCAACACAATACTCATACCGCATAAAGTTCGGACTTCCCAGCTACCATTGCCTCCTATGGGTTCAAGGAAGGGCGAGTTCAAGGAATCACAGTCCTAATGAGAACCAGGGTAGCAAAAATGAGGGAAAGGATCACTAACCCCAAAAATGACCTCATCATGGAATCCCGTCAGAATGAAGGGTCGAGAATCGAATTAAATTGAAGTGCCTACATTTTATCCCTATTCAGGTCGGTGAATTATTTCTTCAACAAACCTCCTAAGCGACCGACCGTTCAAGCATTTCTTTAGCGTATAGTCCTCGGTCTATACATGGCTGGTCTTAAGCCAAATGGGTGCTTGGTGCAAGTAAAATGGATTAGAACCCCTTGTCAGAACCAATTTAAACACAAAAAATTACTAAAACCTTTTTATGCCTAACTAAGTCTATTATTAATAATTGTGATCACTGTAATTAATAATTTTTTGATGATTTGTATTTTTGCATAGCGTGATTTTTGTGACACATAATCTCACCAGCGAAGTGTTGGGTATTATTGGCGTTTTGGCAATTCGGCGCTCGCATACGGCCGGTCCAAAGTCAGTGTCTCCCAGCACATCCTCTGCAGCTTAAACTATTGCGGCCAATCGGATATCTTCCATCTGGAAATAATGACTTGCCTGTAAAGCTGACCGGGAAGGCCAAACGCAGCAAGGCGATGTCATTTAGCTGACTGATGTCGCTCATGTTGTAGTTCTCGTGAACTAGGCTGGACTCAACGGGCACGTCCACTGGAGGATCGGAGCAATCGTTTGCTATGCAGTCACGAACGGACGATACGTTCCATTCTCCGAGTCGGACACCTGTTCTGCGAAATGCGTTTTTATAATGACTGATTTTTTTATATAATATATTTTTAAGTTTGTTCTATATGTGTACATAAAAGTGACTGCTCCCAGGAAATATTTTCATGATGCCTCTTAAGTTTTATTCTATTTAATGTGGATGACTTTATATTAAAACACTGATTGTATTTTATGAGATAGACTTTTATTCTTGTGACGGTTATACAGAGAGCTTGTTAGCGTGACCACAGACGACAATACAATGTGTTACAATCACCTCTAGCACTAGTGATGTGCGACACCAATAGTGATGTTACATCCCCTTTCTTTATTTATAAAAACAATAAAAATTCAAATACATTGATATTAGACATTATGCTTACATACAATACAATAAAATCTTAAATACACTGACATTAGACATTATACCTATCGGGTTGTTTGACCACTCTACCATATCTGGTAATGTAAGGGTTGTTCAAATTATTATATTCTCCCACCTGTCCCTCATCTCCAGCTTCTGCCTCTTCAAGTGCCGGATCAGATCGCATGGACAGATGGTCATTATTAACATTTGTATTATATCTCATTTTTAAGTGAATTCTATTTCGTCTGTACGTGTTACCATAATAATCTTCAACAATATAAGACCTGTTACATTTTAATTTTTCCTTGACCACAGCTGGTAACCAATTACTTTTAGGGTTTTTCTTAAAATACACATAATCTCCTGTTTTAAATATAGACATAGGTTTTGCATTGACATTATAATATTTAGAATTTTTTGAATTATTTTTTTCAACGCAGTTTTTGTAATCTGAGAATCTTACAACCTTTGGTTTTAATTTAATTTGAGTTGAAGGAATATTCATTCTTAAAGTTCTAGACATTAATAATTGAGCAGGTGACGGTAAATTGGCTTTAGGTGTGTTTCTATAATGTAATAGAGCTATATAAGGATCTGTATTTGTTTCTTTTGACTTTTTTAGAATATTTTTTATAATTTTAACAGAACTTTCTGCCTGACCATTAGATTGAGAATGATATGGACTAGTAACTACATGTTCTATATCCCAATCGTATAAAAATGATTTGAATTCAATAGCTTGAAAAGGCGGACCTCCATCAGAGACTAAAGACATTGGTATACCATGACGTGCAAAAATAGATTTTAAGTGAATTATGACATTTTTTGCAGTAGAATTATTATTTAGGAAAGCAGTTTCAATAAACTTTGAATAGTAATCTGTTACAATGAGGTACGTTTGATTATCAAAATACATTAAATCAATACCTACTTGTTGCCATGGAAACTTATTAATTTCATAATTTATCAGTGGTTCCTTCTGATTAGAAACTTTAAATTTATTACATATTTGACATTGCTCAATTAAATTTTTTATATCTACAGTGATACTAGGCCAATATAAAGTATCTCTAGCTAATCTTAGACATTTGTTTATTCCTTGATGTCCTTCATGTATTTTGTTTAACATTTCTTTTCTCATAGTTTGAGGTACTAGCAATTTATTACCCTTAAATATTAACTCATTAATGACATGAATTTCGTCTTGAATATTATAATAACATTTTAAAGTGTAATGAACTTTATCTTTGCTATTCGGCCAACCTTCATAATAATATTTTTTTAATATTTGCATAGTTTCATCCAAAGCAGTAGCATTACTCAATTTTTTACGATATTCTTCACTAATAGCTAAGTTCATATATATTGAATTTACATGACAATGTAGATCAGACTCATAATCGGGTATATAATGATCTTTTAAAGCTGCTCTAGATAAAGTATCTGATATATACATTTCTTTACCTGGGACATGTATAACATTTAAATCATAAGATTGAAGAGCTAACATCATACGTTGCAATCTAGCTGGTACATCATGTAAAGGTTTTTTAAATAAATAGACTAAAGGTTTGTGATCAGTTTGTACTGTCACTTTGTTACCATAAATATACTGATGAAACTTATTACAACCAAATTGTATGGCAAATAATTCTTTTTCAATTTGAGCATAATTTTCCTGCGACTGTGTCATTGTTTTTGAACTAAATGCAATTGGACGGTTATTTTGCATAATAACTGCTCCTATAGCTGATTTTGATGCATCGACTGATAAAGTTAGTGGTATTTTTGGATCATAATGACTTAAAACTGTTGCATTTGAAATAGCCTCTTTCAAAGTTTTAAAACATTTTTCACAATTTTCATCCCATGACCATATAACATTATTTTTTAATAAATTTCTCAAAATTTGTGACTTATTTGATAAGTTTTCAATGAATGGGCCCAAATAATTTACCATTCCTAAAAATCTTTGTAAATCTTTGACATTTTTAGGAGACGGCAACTCTAAAATAGCTTTGACTTTCTCTTTGTCAACTTTTACTCCTTCCTTACTAAAAATATAACCTAGGAAACATACTTCCTTGACTAAAAATTTACATTTCGACTTATTTAATTTTAAGTTGACTTCTCTAGCCCTTTCCAAGACTTTTCTTAACCTAAAATTATGAATTTCTTCAGTTTCTCCATAAATTAAAAAATCGTCGACAAAAATTAATATACCTTCCAGATCTCCAAACAAATCTACCATAATCCTATAAAAAATTTCCGTTGCTGCGTTTATTCCAAACGGTAGTCTTAAATACCTGTACCTTCCAAATGGAGTTTGAAAAGTACATAAATCACTACTTTCTTCATCTAACTTCAATGACCAAAATCCAGAATAAGCATCTAGATGTGAAAAATATGCAGCACCTATAAGTTTTGATCTAATTTCATCGATGTTTTTTAATGGAAAATATTCTCTCATTATGCAGTTATTTAATTTTCTAGGATCAAGACAAATTCTTAATTTACCTGACTCCTTGACAGTTATGACAACAGAATTTACCCAAGAAGTAGGTTTAGTAACCTTTTCAATGACCTTCATCTTGTCCATGCGATCTAATTCCTCACGAAGTCTGTTTTGTAAGGCAAATGGGACTTTCCTCGGAGGATCAACGCACGGAACGGCATCTTGACGAAGTTTGAGATGAACGACAGGTGGTAAACATCCGAGACCCTGAAATATGTCATTATATTCAGTAAATAAGGTGTTATGATCATATTGAACATTAAATATTCTTTTTATAATTCCAAATTTCTGAATAGTTGGAAGACCTAAGACTGATTGACATTCTATATTTGTGACAAAAAATATTATTTTACTTATGACATTTCCATTGATTTGACATACAATATCACAATGACCAATAATAGGTATTTTATTACCTCCAAATCCTGACACTTTTGTAAAAACTTTTTGTAAAATTGTATTACATAAATTTAACTTTTTAAAGTTTGTCAATGACATTACATTTATATCAGCTCCTGTATCCAAGATACAGTCTAATGTTTTATTATTAATTATTATATCTATGTGCCATGCTTGACTTGAATAATTGTTATTATTAATATTTCTGATTGTTGCAATAAAATGACCCTCAGTGAAATTAGCACTGTCATCATTGGGTTTTGATGACTCTAAGTTTAAATTTCTGACTTTATTGTGACAATTATTTTTAAAACAATATTTAGCAAAATGACCAAAAGAATTACATGACCTGCATTTGACATTGACTGCTGGGCACTTGTAGCGATGATGCTGACCACATCTTCCACATGGATTGATATGACCACTTGACCTTGGCTGTGATGATGATGATGGTGACCCATGACGACTTGAAGATCCAAACTGACTTGATCTTCTTGAAGTTGACCCTCTTAGACTTGACTGACATGATGCTCTCGACTGTCTTGAAGTATTTTTATTATGACTGATTTGAAGAATATTTTCTGTGTGTGTTTGTTGGTTAATTTTCTCTGCATTGCTTTGTGACAATAAGATGGTTTTTGCAATTTCAATCGTTTTTTGTAATGACAATGTAGAATCTTGTAATAAGCGTTGACGGATATGATTTAAATTTGCACACATATTTGCAATAAATATGTCTCTTACCAGAGATTCTCTTAAATTTCCAAATTCACAATCCAAACTTAAATTTTCCAAGTCCAATAGAAAATTATTGATGTCTTCTGAATTATTTTGTTTTCGTGTAAAAAATGAATTTCTTATCATTGTTAAGTTTGTGTGAGGTGCAAAATATTCATCAAACTTTTTCTTGACTTGTCGTAGCGTGCTTGATTCCATGTTCATGTTAAATGATTTGAAAATTTCCATACCTTTGGAGCCAATTGAATGAAGCAGAATTGCGATTTTTCTTTGTTCTGTGGCTTCTTCCAAACCTGACGCTACCAGGTATATTTCGTAGTCTTGCCACCAATTTTTCCATTTTGAATCATTATTCATATTATTTGACAACACTTGCAGATTTGACAGGGCATGAAAATCATGTTGTATGTGTGACTTTTGCGCGTCCTTCGCCATTTTAAATTATACTTAATATTTTTCAATTTATGTTATTAACATCCAACTTCCAGTATTATTATATTATTACTATTTATTATCGATATCGCACTTCTGACACCATGTTTTATTCTATTTAATGTGGATGACTTTATATTAAAACACTGATTGTATTTTATGAGATAGACTTTTATTCTTGTGACGGTTATACAGAGAGCTTGTTAGCGTGACCACAGACGACAATACAATGTGTTACAATCACCTCTAGCACTAGTGATGTGCGACACCAATAGTGATGTTACACAAACAACAGACTATTAGGTAATATTCGCATTCACAAAATATTGGGGACCTAATGCAGTCAACTGGTAGTGCTTTAAAAGGTTTTTTTATGTCATAAGCCGCAAATAAAAATTGTAAGGGGTTGAATCTCAAAGTGGGTACCAATTGAAAACATTAGATGATACTTACAGTCTGATTCTTCTGTCAATGGTTGGATTTCTGATGCAGTGTGCGGCAGTAAGGACATAGCGAGCTGATATCAAGGAACCTCCGCAGTGGAAACCTTTGCCGGTTGCTAAAAATATTTTAAAAAAAACAACAATTAAAGCAATTACACAAAAATAATCATACGAAAAAACAAGGCAAAGAACACAAATTGAAACAATGGTGGATGGTGATGAATTATGATGGCTTTCATAATATTACGTAAATGGTGCAACAGGAGTTGAGACAAATCGCAGATACTTAGAATTATGTGTATTGATGCATTTTCTTTTGGTAAAATCCTTCAAGCCTCATTTTTGGGATAGTTTTCAGTGGTTTCAAATAGAATAGTCTTCAAAGTACAACAGCTGTAAAGCAATTTTTTGCAGACTAAGGCATTGTTATTTTGAGATAACCGTTAATAAAATTACTCAACCCTCAAATATCTCTATTTATAAATAGAAATATTTATAATATGAAATATTTACTCGTAATACCAACATTTTGAAAAAAAAATCATTTTCATGTAAGCTTTGAGATTTTTAAATAATTTTACGAAATCGGAAAAAGGTTAGTCCACATGTATAGTAACTGAGAAACAATCTTTAGAATTGTTTCAGGAGTTGACCTTTTCCAGTTGATTGAAATGTTATTGTTGAAAATATTAACAATTATCGGTAATTTCTTAGGTACACTCACGCTTGGTATATTCAAGAAGTGCCATCCAAGGGAATTCAAAAATATCTGTGATTCTTCCTCCTACGATTTTGTTTGGCATTCTATCCTCCCCGCATTCATTCAGATTCGGCAGGAGGGAGTTCGGAGGACAACACACCTAGAGAAAACGTTACGACATTATAGTGTAATGTTGAAACTTTCTTGAATTGCTGGAAATTGCGAGTAACATAAATTTTAGCAAAAGTTTGTGGAGCGTAATAAAATCTATAAAAAGAAATAGAAATAGATAAATAAAATATCTTTTAATAGTTAATTTCTATATCTTTTTATGCATATAAAAACTATTTTCATATTTTGGTCCGAAAATATATATTTATTGTTTTTGTGTTTAATTCGTAGATTTAATTTTTCAATTTAATTTTAATAAAATCAAATTTAATAATATAATTATTAAGTTCTGCAAGAATTTTTTGGTTTTTGTTATTGTTACATCTGTTTCAGCTTTCAAGGCCATTTTCAAACTACAGTTTCTTGAAAGCCGAAACATCTGTAACAATAACAAAAACAGCTTTCAAGGCCATTTTCAAACTACAGTTTCTTGAAAGCCGAAACATCTGTAACAATAACAAAAACCAAAAAACACTTGCAGCACTAAATAATTATATTATTAAATTTGATTTTAATTAAAATTTTCGAAAATATATGTATAAAAAAATCCCTTCACAGCTGAAACTGTGTAAATTGTCATCCTTCGGTCCAAGAATAAAAAACGGTTAAGACTGATTCCGAAATATTACTAAAAAATGTAATCTGATTATTCACGATCTTCGCTTTTACATAATTATTTTCTCTCAAATTTTAAATTTTACCTATTTTTTTTATTTTTCTTATATTCGCCATTGGTGTATTACCTACTCAATTTGCTTCTCATATTATTCAACAAGATAGTCTTACTATTATGTGTTACTATCATATATTATGTATTTTTTTTTTTTTTTAAAAGAAAGACAAATATTCCCGGGTTACGAATAACCTGACAATATTTGAAATTCTCCTACTACCACCACAGTAAGCTGAAAATGTTGCTTGTGTTGTGATGGAGGACTTAGCCAGCCGACGAATTGAACACACTACGCCTGAGTGGGACCCAAGCGCCATGTCAACTCGGCCACCGACCTGTTATGTAATTGTGTACATGTATGATAATTTGAAACCTGTTAATTTGACTGTCCTAAAACGGGAAACCTTTCCCAGTTTGTCAGTCAAAAGCTTCCATCCATATAATATAATGTATATTTTCAAAATAAATAAATAGATATACATAAATAATATATCTTTTAATAGATAATTTCCATATCTTTTATATAAATATAAAAATAGATGGCCGGTTTGATCTTCAACTGTATATCATATAATTTTTACGGATTTTAAAGATATTCTATGATTTATAAAAAATAGTATGATTTTTTTTTTCCAATATTAATGACTTCTCAGAGGTTTTTGCAGAATTTTTGTAGTTTTTACAGTTTGGTTCTAAAGTACCTACCTTATCGCGATATTTCTGTTTGGTGATGGTGGTGATTAATAATAACTGTTACCTATATATGATATGGAAAAAGTAGTAGAATAATAAGTACTGTTATTCGAAAAAAATCTAGGTTTCGCTATGCACCGCACAATGCAAATAAATTAAAAATTGATTTTTAAAGTCAAGTTTTTAAAATTAATAATCTAGGCATAACATTTTACGTTAAAATATTGTTAACGTTGCTAAACTGTTTGTACGTACATTTTACGTAAAAACAATATTATGTTGTATACAAGAAACGCTTTTTCGTTGAATTTTTCTTAATTTAAACGTACTCTTGTTACACCTCTTACATTTCATTTCAGAAGGTTTATCAGATCATAAAGAGATTAAGAGGAAGCTACAAGCCAAAAATTTGTATATTTGTGGTATACCTTATATCGTAGGTATTACGCATTAAAATCACTTGACAAACGAAGTCTAGAAACGTTCGATTTCAAGCAAAAAACTGGTTAGTATTTATTTTGTAAATAATTTTATAAGAAAGCAAAAAAGTTAATCAATTGAAACTGTCACAGATAATCTTATCAATAATACTGTATTTTTTAAAAGTTGTTTCCTTTATGAGTTTATACATTTGTATTGAAAAAATATTTTTTTTAGTAGTTTGCATTTATATTTTTTATTGAGTAATTTATTTTTTTATTTGTATTCTACTCAAGCGAAGCGATAGGAGAACCTTCAATTTATCTAAAGCATATTTTTTGGTATTCATAATGTACACCAATTCGTTATAAAGATTAATCAAAATAGTGATTTGGCATTAAGCTTCGCTTTAAATCCAATGAACTCTTATGGTACGTATACATCCGCGAGTTGAAATGCCGAACTGCCGAACTGCCGAACTGAACCTCAATTTATGGGAGAGAAACGCCGCGCCGCGCCGTTTGCAGTTGATTCCCGTAATTCGTGGTACGGTTCGCGTTTCAGTTTACAAATGTATACCTACCATAACAAATACAACAGTGGTACAAAGAAATTTCAAGTACATTGCGACTATAATATACAATGACAAAAAAAGACAATTCTTAAAAATTATTGCTAAACTTTGGATCTTAAACAAAGGTCGTGAAATAATTAGTCAACTCAGATAAATCTAAATCTAATCTAAAAGTTCTGTGATACAATTATTGTTACCAAATACCAATACCAACCTGAATTACATAATTCTATCAAATATTTTTGCTTCAAACTTATCGAAAAATGTACTTATCCAATTTTATTTAATCTCTCACCGTTTATTAAAAAATAAACAATTAACATTGTTTGTTATCAGCGCGAAACTTTTGAAAAGGATGTTAATCTATGCAAATATAACTTCATCTAAAGAGTGGATGGCCTCGAAAAACAAAACAGCTTTAATGAAAATAAAATAATATATTATAGCCTTGGTATATTCGACATGTTCCACAGTGGAAGATACTCTTAGTATCGTCCTGGTAAAAGATCACCATTCAGAAAATTGACACGTTGTTTGAAATGATTTTAGGCATTGATTGATCTGAATTACCCCATCAACTTCCCCTCCCCATTCCTTGCAGCTTCAGGACATACCCCATTGGGGATGTAAAAGTCTTACGGCTGGGAGCAGTTGGGACTCTTGTGGTGTATTCACATATATACAACGTGTTCCATGACAATGTAGTAATTTTTTAAATTGAAAAGTTGTGATGAATTTCTTATTTATTTATTTATTTATTTAACGCCCAGAGGGCTTTTACATGTGGGTGGTACAAATTTAATGACAGTTTTGAAACATAAGAAAGAAAAGAAAGAAATAATAAAAATAAAATTACATAAGTATATGCGAGAAAAAAAATTAAAAATAACAAGAACATAAATTAAAAAATACAGCGATTTGACTGGTTTACAAAAATATAACTTCCATTTAGGAATAGTATTGAAATAGGTATTTTACGTAATCCACAAAATTCGCAAAGTTTATATTAAATATATCGACATCACCTAAGTATTGGTTTCCCATAGTGTGAAACCGTTGTATTGGGGAGTTCGCAATGTAATTTCGCTTATGTGTGTTGCAGTGGAATAGTGTATTTTGTCGTGTTGTTATTGTAGGTATTCGTAAGTTTATGAGTTGCAGAAGTTCGCAACAGTCGAATTTAGAGTTTAGAATCTTGAATAAAAAAGTTAAGTCGTTTATTTTACGCCTGTCTTCCAATGTGTGTATTTTTAGAGTGTTTAATAAGAAATGATATTGTAAGTCTTCTTATTACTGAGTTGTTTACTAATCGTTCATGTACACACACCTTTATGATTATTATTTCTTCGCACTCAGTCGGCTGTTTTATTTAAGGCGATGCCATACGTAGTAATGCAAAATCATGTGTTTTTGGTTTGAAAATTTGGTCGCCTAGAAATGTTTCAGATGCTTTAAATAAATACCGCGAGTATAATACATCTTGGCCTTTGAAATAATCGAGTATTTTTTACATAAGTCTATTTATAAGCCCAGAAAAAAAAAGATTTATAAGGCCTATGAAAACTGCTTTAAAGTTCAAAATCTCCTACTTACGAACCCATTTTCGGTTACGGTTTTATTGTATAATGTGGCAAATTAAGTTATTTATAAAATGATCGGAAAACATTTAAATATTTATGCCTGAACATCCACAAAATAAAATAAAAGGTACTTTTTGGCCATGTTTTTTTCTTGCCTAAATCAAAACAGCTGGATCGCCATCTACGTATTATTTATGGCGGCTCGATTCAAATTATACAGGACGTATGGCATCGCCTTAAGATGTAAAGGTGGCCATCTTGTTATCCGAACACGTGCATTACTCGAAAAAGTAAAGCTACGATCATACCGTACAGAGGCGATAATCCCGCGCGAATAGATTCACGTTTGCATGAGATTGTCTTCAAATTTTATAAATATTTCATGCAGCCCTTTTTGAAGGAGGAGCACGGAAAAGGAATAAAAATGTGACGATGGTTACCTTGGGTTTGTCTCCATCGAAGCCGCACTGCAACTGCCTTAGCCTATCGGCTGCCTCTGGACGAATGGGTCGCCTTCTCAACAGTTTCAGGAGGACCCTGCATTGCAGAATGTTAACACAGGGACTATCGACACCGCCTATACTCGGACACTGTGCTGCAAATACTCTCTCTGTTGGAAATAAATTGAAACATTGAATAAATTATTATGAAAAAATCTTAAATAATTTATGAAGAGCTGTTTGTAAAATATCACCTAAAAGGCGCTTATTGAGGCTAGACAATGACTAAAAATTATAGCTGAGAATCGATAACTGAATACATATTATAGATACTAGAAATGTCTTTCGATTAGATTTGAATAGAAACCCCATTTAAAATATCACCTAAAAGGCGCTTATTGAGGCTAGACAATGACTAAAAATTATAGCTGAGAATCGATAACTTTTTTTTTATTTTTTTTTATTAATAATTTTCTTTTGCTACATGCATAAAAATATAATTACAAAAATCAAGTATTACATTATTAAAATTATTATAGTATTACAAAAGCATTTCATTCACAGGTAAAGAAGGTACTATAAAAAATAAAAAAGGTTAGCTTTAAGGTAAGAAAAATAAAATGATACAATTAAATAAAAAATATAATAGAATAGTATGCATATATATCAAAAAAAAAATCCCACATAGGCATCGCCAGTTCGTGGGTATACTTATTTTGATTAGTGCAGTTTATAAAACAAATAATTCCGTTTTTACAAAATTATAATTAAGAAAAAAAAGGTTAAAAAATAGAAAAATTAAGGATTTGTAAATTTACAAAAGGTAGGATATTATAACAGGTAAGTATTTGTGTCAATGGTAATGATCCAAGTCTTTATTATATTTTTATATATGCTGTAAGACGATATATTTTTAGATCTAATTTCTATAGATTGATAGAGTGCATTGTAGATTTTTGGGGCAATGAAAAAAGCATGTCTCTGCGCAAGCCTAGTTTTGCATAGTGGAACCTCATATGCATTATTTACTCTACTGCTAGAACGATTTTCGTTTTTTGTAAAATGTACATTTCGTGAAAATATATATTTCAGACATTGCATCAAGTAAATTTTTCTTATATCTTAGGACGGGTTGTTTCGGAGAACTTGAACAATTCTTCAAATTTCAAAGTTAATTTTCAAGTTCTGTGAAAGATATTTTTAAGTTCTGTTTTTATTTCAGTTCTGTGAAGCAACTAGCCTATAATGATATAATAACAGAATTTGAATAGGACTTTCACAGAACCCGTAAATGAACGTTGAAATTTGATGAATTGTTCAAATTCTCCGAAACAACCCGTCCTAAGAGTTTAGCTTCTTGAAATAATTGCAAGGAGGGGTAGGTAACATCTTTTTGCAACATTATTTTTAGTATTAATTTTTGAGCTATTTCTAGCGGCTTAGTGTGGTTATTATAGATACCCCCCCATCCAATTATTCCATAAGATATTGATGATTGTACCAATGCATGATAAATCAGTTTCATTCTTTTGATATCAACTATGTTATTTAATCGTTTAAAAATGTAAGTTAAATACCTAAGTTTATTTACAAGCTTTTCTACGTGATTTATCCATTTTAGTTGGCTGTCTATAGTAATTCCTAGGTATTTAACTGTGTTCCCCGAATTCATTTAAACACAGTTAGAACACGAGACAGGGTTGCAAGTATTGTTGTGAAACCTTAAATTTAGGTGAGTTAAGGGTGCCGTTCTTTTGGTATTATAAAATGGAATATAAATAGTTTTTTCACAGGTCAGAGTTAGAAGGTTTTGGTTTAGCCATTCTTTGACAATGGATGTGCACTTATTTGCATTTTCAGAGACTTCTATCCAAGATTTACCATCGACTGTGATTGCAGTATCATCAGCATACGATAATAGTTTTCCCGGAATACTGATATTACACAGATCACATACAACTGAATACATATTATACATACTAGAAATGTCTTTCGATTAGATTTGAATAGAAACCCCATTTTACGCCCCCTGTTTTTCTCACACTTGCCTGAAATAGTATATCGCCATCCCATTTGATCGAAATAAAAATAAAATGGTGATGAAACGTAGTTCTCTATTATTTGAAATTTAAGCAAATAATGGTCAGACTTTTTTTAATACGAAACACGTCCATATGGCATTTCTTTATTATATTTGTAGAATAATAGGTATAATTCCATGAAGTGTAATCTATAATCTAAAGAAAACATATGTCACCAGTTAACTTAAGCCTTTTCGATACCTAGGCCAAGACAGGCTGAAGAAATTGAAGTTCTGATCAATAAAGAGAATGTTTTTTGAAAATGTTTTATCAATTTCATCAGAAATCTCTTTATATGAATAAGAGTGCCTGTGGCGGGTGGCAGTTATATTCCGAGATTGATGAAATTTAGACATTTAAAACTTGACACTTTACCTTTTAAATAAGAGGAAGGTCACTGTCAACATTAAATGTCGAAAAATGCCGGGGACTTAGGTAGTAAAGAATGAGTGAGTTTATTTCGGATACTCGGATATGTCCACAGTGCAGTGTTTGGTGACTAGATATGAATAATCAAGTACTACCAAACCCCGTCTTCCCCAGCTTTAGTACCTACAGGTTGAAAAGGGTTTGATAAATGACAAAATTCGTACATTCTCGAAATTTTGGTCATACATACATATTGGCGGTATAAATGAATAGTGATCTTCCATCTACGAGGAAGGGGTGTATTCGAATGAAACCACTCCCAAGTCGGTCGAATTAATATTTGGTGAGATTAGACAGGTAAAGAGACGTGAAAGTAACAACACGGGTTAACCCCCCTGGAGGCCTGTTCCATCACTTTATTTTGGGCGGACTATTGAGATCTTTATAAAGGACGTTAGATGAAATTTTTAATCACCATAATAGAACAATGTAAAACAATAATATTGTAATATATGTAGATCTCTGAACAGGTATTAGTATTAGTAGTAGTAGTAGTAGTAGTAATCACCATAATAGAACAATGTAAAACAATAATATGGTAATATATGTAGATCTCCGAACAGGTATTATTATTATTATTAGTTGTAGTAGTAATCACCATAATAGAACAATGTAAAACAATAATATGGTAATATATGTAGATCTCCGAACAGGTATTATTATTATTATTAGTTGTAGTAGTAATCACCATAATAGAACAATGTAAAACAATAATATTGTAATATATGTAGATGGAAAATAATTCACCGACTACAGATATTATCATATCAGAGGGTTCGGCTCGGTAGAACTCCTAACTGGACCTATAAAATCTACTGATCCCTCAATATAAATATTTAAAAAATCTTTCGTAATCCTACATGTATTTAAAATGACTGATTTTCGAATTTTTATATTTAAATTCTTTGACAGATCTAATGCGCCTTAATTTTGAATGAGAGAGCTAGGTATAATGCCACTAGCCGAAATAACAAAACGTTATATTTTTACAGTCTGAGATTGCGAAATTCTTTTAATCTCATTTCCTAAATTTGTGTTTTTTAATTTTTGCAGAAACAGATTTATAAATATTACAGGAATTTGGAATAGCGACATCAATGATATAAGTTATTTTTTAATTTTGTTAGTAGATATAGTTTTATCATAATATATTTTATAAAATTTATTTTCTAATAATGAATTTGGTTCGTATATTACGGCAGTCAATCAAGTTATGTTTAATTACCAAACTTTGGTGAATTATTATTACAACTTTATTTTGCCTAAATGTACACTCATCCAATACAGAACATCCCGATATACTATGTCCTATAGTTTCCGGAAAAGCCAAACATTTTCTACACAAATCATCAATTTGATTTGTATCTTTGATTATATGCTTCCTATATTTTTTAGTATTAATGACTCTATCCTGAATGGCAAGCATAAATCCTTCTATTTTA